>CM053785.1:910896603-911446603 GCA_028749045.1 Cupressus sempervirens
GGTAGTGTAAATGATTGGGGTACAACTAAGGTTATAGTTAGAGTTAATATTAAAGATATGCTTCAATTTAGTGGAAACCTTATGATAAGTTCAACATGTGGTTTGGAGTGTTTTAACTCACATATCTTCTTTGATGATATAGTAATTTTTATTATAAGTTATGGTTTTATTTTCGCTACATTTGGTTGTATTATAATTTATTTTAATCTAAATGGTCTTTATGATTTACAGTGATCTTATTGTAACCCTAATTTGAGGAATTAAACTTTGATCATAATAAATTTAGAAATTAGAGAATTAGTATAATAAAATTTTAGCCAAATGAATCTTTTTTTATATATTGGTAAATGGACAAAGCCTAGATTAATTATTATTTGTTAGAATTAATTATTATTATATGTTAAGAAAAGGTATATTCGAACCCAAGACCTCCCACATGAGAGGCTTGCAAGTTACTGTTGCATTGTAGGCTTTTTCCTTTAGCCAAATGAATCTTCCAAGCATTAAAATGTTAAAATAAAAAGGTAATAATGTTACATTGATCATATTCAATTTTTTTCCTCATTAATTGTGGAATATAACCTGGTAATGTGTGCAATAAGAAATTAATATATAATACTTGAGGATGATGATCACATACTATAAGGGAACACATAATTCAAAATTATTTAATAATAAGTTGCAAACATATTATTTATTTTCAAGATATTGGAGTCTACATTCTTCTACTTTTCTCTTTGAAACTTGTTTCTCACTTTTCATTTTCTCATAGTGGTCATACCTGAAGGGTGGCATTATTCTCAAGCCTTCTAGTGACTTCACACAAGATACAACCACAAATGCCAAACCTTCTCTTTCTTTTGGACCTATGTCAGTTGTGGCTTTTGAAAGATTTATTCATTGAGCTTTATGAATTAGCAATGCTCATACCAACCTTAATGGTAGTTGGGAGGTTCTAACCATTGAGATTTATGAATTAGCAATGCTCATACCAACCTTAATGGTAGTTGGGAGGTTCTATCCCTTTTCAATGGTCCTATTGGAACTATTTTCAATAGATGGTCATCAAGTGGTATTCTAGAGTAATGATCAAATTCAACTGTAACATATGTCAGTGACTTAGATGAAGTAGGTCCTAGTTTGTAGAAAATATTTTTGATATATTCCAGTGATCCATTCACAAGATCGACTTCTATAAATAGATTTTTTGTCAACATTATCCTTGCATTGTCACTAAACAATAACTCTAAGTAAAGTTCATCAGTCGAGAGATCTTTATTTCTATTATCATTCCTTGATTTAGTTGCAAGGCTATGTGCAATTGGATGTATCAAATAATGCAGCATCATTACATTATAGTTACGAATATTTTCATTTGTAGAGAAAAAATGCACTATCTTATCAAACTCATCATGTGTTATAGCATCTAACCTTATAGGCATTATTTTTATGAGAAATTTCTAGTCATCTATTTGTGGATTTGCATCTCTTAGATTTGTGAGAAGATCACAAAATCTTTGTTGTTAGATATCTTCTCCATCTTTCGTAAATACTTTATCTATTATAACCATTGTCTTGAATTCCTACCACAATAAATTTTCTTGCCTATTACTATCATATGATGATGTATTATTAATAGGAGGTACTTTCCCCAAATCACTGACTAAAATACTAGATATGCCTAAAAGATAGTTGGAAAATATTAAGTTAGGACCATATAGTAAAATCATAGCATATGCATTCAATATGACCCATGTTAATAGGAATTAAAAGATGTTAAAAATGTTTGATGATGCGACGTGCTCCCCTGCCCATAGGTGGTTAATTATGTGGCGTTCCATGTTCACTAACAATCATGGCTTTTGGTGCAATGGAAAATGGGCCCTACAATTGGTATCAGAGCCTGGTTTTGGCCTAGTCATGGGTTCAAATCTCCTCGGTGCCTTCCCGACCCGTGTAAGCACCTGGTATGCACATTGAGGGGAGATTGTTGGGTGATGCAACACACTCCCCTACCCACAGGGGTTTAATTATGTGGTGTTCCATGTTCACTAACAGTCATGGCTTTTGGTGCAATGGCAAATGGGCCCTACAAAAAACACCATATGATGCATGGAAAGGTATACCTCTAAAGCTTATGTGTGCACATTGTGAGAACGCTTGCCTATGTCGATAATCTAAAAAAATTAGCATGTTTTTGGCCACTAAAACTCAATTCATCAATCAAAATATATATGATATTCTCCATCTCTTGCTGAAAAATTGTAAGTATTGTCCCCTCTAGCTGCACAAAATTAATAATTAGTATCCACAACTTTGAATGAATGGTAGAAGCTCCTATATTAAAAGTTGCAACTCCAGTTAGTGCAACAAATAGAAGTGGAGAAGGATTTTACATTACTACCATTTGAAGAAATTTATTGATGGCACCAATAAGATAAGACTTTTGTGTTCCTTTTGTTCCTTGAACTATCATAAACAAAGGATTTCCCACTTGATTGCCATGGTAGTGTGTAATAATAATATCAATTGCTTTTTTTTGCTTTTGATTGAAAGTTGTAAAGTTGATGCAATATGAGATGTCAGCATACATAAGATATCTATATATTTTTTCATTTTAGGTATGAAATTATCTGGTTCAGTTGTGTGATCTTTACTCTGATATTTGTTGCACCAATTTTTATTTCTATCAATATCTGTTCTTTCGAACATGTCAATTTTAGAAAATGGAAAATGTTGACAATAATGTAACCCAAAGATGATTTTCCACTCATATTTTATTGTATTTTTTTTAATATCTCCATTATCGTCTATCTCTTAATGACTTGAAGGTTCATCATTTTCATGTACTTGTCTTTGGACATGTCAAGGATTATAGTTGAGTGACTCCTAATTTTCTACTATAGTATCATCATCATGACCAATGTCTCTCTCAATATTACGAAGAGTTCTATATATTTGTTCATTATTTCTTCTAGATTAGATTATGTTGGAATTTTTACCATCAACGTTTCAAATCACAGTACGTGATTCATCATTAGGATGAGAGAACAAGAGTTATAAAAAAGTGAGTTGCAGATTGGGATAGACTTCAAAGAAATAGAGGAGAGAGAGAGAGAGAGAGAGAGAGAGAGAGAGAGAGAGAGAGAGAGAGAGAGAGAGAGAGAGGCCAAGATAGAAAAAAGATAAAAATAAAAAATAAAAATAAAAAACCATAGAAGAGGACCATGGGTAAACTCAACAACCATAAAAAAAAAGCATATGTCATGCTATGAAAATAAATACAAAAAAGCCACTATGTATATGTGTGTGTGTGTGTGTGTGTGTGTGTGTGTGCGCGCACCAACTTATATATGTATATATACCTATATACACCTATGTATGTAACAACTGAGACAATCAAAAGTCCACCCACTTATTAGAATCAAGTGGACAAATATAAAAATACTTTGGGAAATCTCTAGCAATAGCGGATGTCTTCCTTGGCCCCCATTTATTATTTCCTCTTTTCTTAGGATTGTATATCCAAGACCTTGCTACATCAATCAAAGTAATACATTCCATACAAAGCAATCTTGTTTTTGTAACCATCAACAAAAGATTTTCTAAGTTCTTCCTCATTTTCCTCATCATTTATTACTATTGGTTTGAAAAATTCATGTGAGACATTTAGATTAAAAAATTTTTTTGCACTCAACCAATGGAAATTCTAATATCATATGACATGTTTCTTGAGCTCCAATATCTCTTTCTACAACTTTCTCTATTAAAATATTGTTGTATGTCTGTATCACTAAATCATCTAGATTTGAAAGATTTGAAAGATGTACCAACATTTTTTGATATGTTTTGGAGCTTTTCTTTGCTTTTGTTGCATAGTATTCAATGTGCTTGATTACTATGTATCTTGAAATGATAGGTTGCCACTCAACATTGGCCCTCCACAAGTGGAGTATGTAGCAATTGTGTGACTTAAATTTTTCATCATTTCTTATAGGTCCAAATATTTTCTCATGTAGATCTTCATCCTCATATAGCTTTGATTCCCTCAAATTCAATCACCAAGGTGCATTATATCAGAAAAATTGGTAAATACATATCTTGTTAACTCAACCTATCCAAAAGGGTGATATAGAAAATTGAGATACAAACATTTTTTATTTTGGTTTATGTACAAAGCATTCTTCATTTTTTTTATGAAGGCATCCACCCTTATTATAGATTTTGTGTCTTTTAACACATGTGAGTATCTATTCGTAGACATTGTCAATATCCACCTCACCTAGTTCTATTGTATTGTTAAGGCATGGATGTTGACCAAAATTATGGAATGCCTAAAAATGAAAATTCATATACTACTGTATTAAATAATTGTTAACACATTTTAATAGTTTACTCATTTATAATATGAAACTTATATGTATATTTCTTTGATTAGGATCAAGTCTAGGATTCCATGCATGTATAATGGAGTCAAGATATGTCTCTACACTTTTTTGTTCTTCCTCATTTGACCAATTGATAGTCTCCATATTTGGTACCCCATAAAGCCATAAGAAGCCATGAACATGAGGTGAACCTTGATGTTGTCACACATATCTACACTAAAAGTCCTTCACATTCATACCTTTTTCAAGTATTTATTTCCTTAATATTTTATTCCTTAAGTGGATATAATATGTGACTATATGTGGATAGTTGATCGTATTTTTTTCATCTCCATTTTTTAGCCTCTCATGGATCATTAGGTTTTGTACCAAACATTAGTGTAGGTTAATCAGGCCATTGCATATCTGTGCAGTTATTGTGAAGAATATTATAGGTGTACCAAGTTGGTGATGCACGCCTATTAATTCTACTTTACATTTTAGCCAAATATGATCTAGTTCCTCTTAGACTTGTTCTCAACTACATTATCCAAACAACGAGATTATTACATGACATATTTTCCATATATTCACATAGTTAACTAATAGTAATTAGTGTGCCTTGAAAAGTTTATTTTGCAAAAATAGCTGCTCAACTTTGTGCACGCTGTCACATTATCATGTACATCATAAAATACCTAAACCATGGAGGTTTTCCAAAGTGGTGATCCCTATAATTCATCAAATGCTTCACAAATTCATGAAATTTTACTCATTTTACTCTAGGATCTAACCAATCACAACTTCCATTTGGAAATAATGTTGAGAATGCCATATCCACAACTTAGATGTAACATACTCATTCATAGGTGATGCACCTATTAATGGCCACTCTATTAAAGAAGATGAAATTATATAGGGATTATTAACCCAAGTATGGATTAATTCTATTTCTCTTTGAGAATTCAGTTTCCTTGAATCCATTGATGTCATGTGGTCAATTAATTTAGGGTAAAAGAAAAATCCTTTGTCACCCTTTTGTAAAGGACAAGGCTAAAAAAAGTATAATTGTTCTCCTTCAATGACATAAATATGGTATTATTATTTAGAATTTCAAAATGAAGTAAACCAATGAAATTTGTAGAAATGGATGAAGTTTAGGATTATAATTTTTAATAATGTAGAACAAGTATAAAAAATCTTTCCATGTAGAACAAGTATTTATTATAAAATAATATTTATATCTATATCACAATATTGCCTTTTATAGAAAAATAAACCTATATTACTAAAAAACTAAGTATATTTGATAGAAAATGTAGTCTTTGAAATGTTCTAGTTCACATATATGAAAATGTGAATTTTATTATTGAGAATTTTATAAAACTTTTATAAAATAAAATCTCATAAGTTTCTACGTGTCAATTAACATACTTAAGACATGTATATGATATTTACTATTTTGATTTTATATAAAAAATTTTTGGTATAAATAGGAGGAAAATGCTCATTTTATTGATTTCAAAATATTTACAAAAGAACCTTGTTCAAGTGTAGGCATCGGGGGGAAAAGAATGGGGTTAAAAAATCCCACAATGTAGCCTAAGACCAAAGTCTTGTGTGCAAACAACAACCCCAAATATGATTTAGAAGAGGGAATTAGCTCATTTATAGAAAAAATTAGGGGGATACCCCTTATTACAAGATTTAAAAACATGATTACATTCTTGAGAAATTACAAAGGAGAGAGGAAGAATTGTCATTCTTCCTAATAGGAGATACTAAGAGAATGGAAATTATGTAGAGATATAGCTGAATTTCTCCACCTTCCACAATAAGAACAACAACACCTAACCACAATAGCTCTAGGAAATGTTAGTGCCAAAAAATAGAAATAAAGATAGCAAAAGGAGCAAGCCAAGAAACACCAAGGAAAGAGATCCTATAATGGTAAAGTCCCAAGCTAATAAAAAATTTGCTTGATTGGTGCCACCAAAAAACTATATTGAACTAAACTTATTTCCATTTGAACTTTATCTATGTTATAGATAATATACATAGCTAGAATAATAAAAAATAAAAATTGACTTTCGACCTATATTTTCTCTTTTATAATGATTCTAATTTCAACTTTCCTGAAATTGATAGTTTTTATCTCCCACCAAATTTTTCAAATCAAATCTATTGTAAATAGAAGAAAATTATAGATTTTAGAAGATAATTATCTCCTCTAGAATGTCATATAATTTTATGTTTTTATATAATTTAATATTTTTTCTTTCTTAAATTGACATCTTTTTGAGTGTTAAAATATGTCTTTTAAATTTTTTTTAATTAAAACATACTATATCTAATTAAAATACTATAAAATTGATATGAGAATATTTTTGGTTTTGAGTTCTATAAAAGAGTTTTTATATATTACTAGAAAAATATCATTAAAAATAGTAAGAGTTATTGAAAGATTAGTTTTCTAAAATAATTTTATTTCTTTAGTAATTGGATACAAACTAGTACAAAACATGCATGTAATAGACATTTCCAATTGGAAAATTGTGAGACCATATATAGCTTAGCTAGAATGAGTTTATCTATCTATCATATGTTTGAACAAATTTGATTTTTGGATAGAAATACTCAAATTCGGTCATTCTGATAAGTCATCCTGTAATGTGACACAACTTTGTACTTTTACCCTTTACCTTCATCTATCTCTATGAGTGGACAAAGGAATATGATTTCATTTGCATCAAAATCAAACTCCATGTGTACTATCATTAATCTATCAACAACATTATCATCCATATCTCTTGGCAAATCATTAAGAGTAGTTTCATCTATTCTAACATCTACATAAAATATATCATGTCCAAGTTTGTATTTTAATTATCTATAGACATCATCTCTATTTACAATAAAGTTATAACGTACACCATGTTGAACTCTTTCTGCAAAAAATAATGATTGGTAAATGATCAATTATATATGGAAAGATTTTTTATACTTGTTCTACATGTTGAGGAAAACTAATAGTATGCCATTTGTACTTATACTATCTTCCCATTGCATGTGTAACTTGTAGTATAGGGATGAAACATGTGATCAAAATCTCTTCAACCTAATTTAAATTTACAAGCTCTTAGGGTTGAGAGCCAGAATTCATATTAATTCCTCTTTCTTTAAGACATCTATTACATATAGGACCCTCGTTGGTGAGATATACTTTCATTCTCATATATGAATCTTCACAAAGATAAAACATATTTGGTATTTTCAAACTATCTATCTAATGTCTAAACTACATTTGGAATCTTTTAAATTCATATTAGAGCATACCATTTAGGTTGAACATTTTCTTATATCACTTTTCAATTATTCATTCATGTGGATTTTACTTTCATGTTGTGGTGCTTTTGGTATACCTTCTATTGATGGTGAGCCTTCATTCTCAATATTTAGTCATTTTCTTTTATTTTTAAGGTGCTCATATATGTCACTTTGTTGGGCCTCAAAATATTGTACTTGAAACTTGTCTTCATGTTGGGGTTCTTCCAACACATGCGCTCTTGATCTTAAGTTTTCATTTTCATTATTGAGCTCAATGATTCTATTTGGTGGATAATTGTATCTCTTACATTTTTGGGGATCAACATGTTACACTTCTCCTATGTATTGTCTTTGAAGATGAGAAATTTGTCGAGAAGTTTTTTGATGATTATTTTTATTCGTAATACTTTCATCTCCATTTTGAAATTACAATTTCTATACTATTACTTCTAACTTTCTTCTAGTAGATCTTTCTCTTTCAGCTTCATTATGCCTCCTTCTATATTCTTCTTTTTGATTATATGTCATTTGTTCCTATTTCTATTTGCAATATGTTCTTTGATATTCTCTATTATATTCTCCTTTTTGGTCCCCTATTTCAAAATTCAATCTTGGTCTCACCATAACTGGTATTGAAATAAAATTTAATGTTAAAAACATAAATAGAATTTTGACCATAAACATATAAATATTTTTAAAGATAAGATTGAAATTTTAAATTTATTGGCAATAAGTATCAAAATTATACTATTTTAATAATGAAAATAATAAAATCATATTTATTATAAAATAATATTTATATCTATATGACAATATTGCCTTTCATAGAAAAATAAACCTATATTACTAAAAAATTAAGTATATTTTCTTGAAAATGTAGTCTTTGAAATGTTCTAGTTCACATATATGAAAATGTGAATTTCATTATTGAGAATTTTATAAAACTTTTATAAAATAAAATATCACTAAGTTTCTACATGTCAATTAACATACTTAAGACATGTATATGATATTTACTATTTTAATTTTATATAATTTTCTTTTGTATAAATAGGACGTAAATGCTTATTCTATTCATTTCAAAATATTTACAAAAAAGCCTCATTCAAGTGTAGGCATCAGGAGGAAAAGAATGGGGTTAAAAATCCCACAGTGTAGCCTAAGACCAAAATCTTGTGTGCAAACAACAGCCCCAAATATGACTTAGAAAAGGGAATTCCCTCATTTATAGAAAAAATTAGGGGGATACCCCTTTTTACAAGATTTTAGAACATGATTACATTCTTGAGAAATTACGAAGGAGAGGAAGAATTGTCATTCTTCATAGTAGGAGATACTGAGAGAATGGTAATTATGTAGAGATATAGCTGAATTTCTCCACCTTCCACAATAAGAACAACAACACCTGACCACAATAGCTCTCAGAAATGTTAGTGCCAAAAAATAGAAATAAAGATAGCAAAAAAAGAAAGCCAAGATACACCAAGGAAAGAGATCCTATAATGGTAAAGTCCCAAGCTAATAAAAACTTTACTTGATTGGTGCAAGAAAAATGAATAGGTTGAAGATAAATTTGCAACCTCCTTAGAGGGTCTAGATAGTTCATCATATGAAATTGAATTGATAGGAAAAACTCTAAATACATTTACCTATGGTTTTTCCAATCATAAGAATTCAACATCAAAACATTCATAGGTTTAACCCCTTTAGTGTTTTATAACATCCAAAGAGTAAGCTCTAAAATTAATCATTAAACTGTTAGCAGGGAAATATTATTTAGACATTTTCCAGGAAGCAGTTGTATACATTTATAATTTAAACAGAGCTAAGCTCAAATATTACACCAAGACTCCCAATTCAAAGAATAAATAGGATCCCTGGTTAATAAAAAGTCCATGTAGATAGGCCTCCATGATTGATGAACCATAGGAAAAATAGAGTAACTAAAAATACTTATGAGACTTCCAAAACACAAGCTCTAAGAGCTTTTCTTTTAAAAGGATAAACAATACAAGAGCCACAAGAAGGAGACAATGTATTATATTAAAAAAACTAATAGCTCATGTGAACTATCATCTTGTCCAGATCTTAAAGAGTCTATCTGAGTTATCAACTTCATTATAAAAATATGTGACCCAAAGCTTTCCCTCAAAATTGTTAGTTGTTAAACGTCAAATGAAATAGACAACATATCTAACTAGAACGCCACCATAAAAAAATGATCATTTGTAACAATATGAGATAAAAGATTATATTAATAAATTTCTTAAAATATTTGAATTATTAGAAGTATAAATATTAAATGGAAGTTTAAGCTGATTATCCCAAGAAACTAACTAGAGACGGAGAAGTTCATGCAAAAAAAGGACGGATAGCAGAGCACTGGTCAACCCTAAATGCATCTCGTAACTTTTCAATAGTGGCCCCAAGGGTTCTATCTTGTAGAATTTCTTCTTCCTTAAAATATTTCTCCATCTAATCTTCCTCCACTAGCTCCATCAGAGAACAAAAATGGGCGAGGAAGCACATATTTGTCTTGTAAATGTTACTCTTATCTCAAAAGATAGTCAGGTTCTCAGTAAAGATGATTGAGTAGGTAATGACAGACTCTCTTCTAACATATAGCATATTATAATTCTACGCCAAAGGAATTGTAAGGTCAACCTGATTATTTTGAAGAACTATATCTAAGTTTCCAAGCGGAACTTCTTCGAACAACTCTAGGTATAGACTAGCAATAAGATTATGGTTAGCATAGAAGTGACGAGCTACTACAATAAACATAGAGATAATGTTCAGATTAAAGACTAGAATCTATTGAGGCTATTTATCTATTGAGTCCCAAGATATCATAGGATAAATCTCCAAATTACCCTATTCCTAACAGAAACAATCTGCATAATTCTCTCAATTTTGATGGAAATATCAAATGCCATAAGGCGACAAGGACATGGAAGCTTGATTGGAGTATCCATGGCTACTAATAAAGAAAAGCATTGTAAAAATTAAGCGTAAATAACGAAGTGAATAATTGCCACCCTGTTAATGAGTAATTACATTGAAGGCTCTAGTTTTGAGCAGAGTAAAAATTGTGCAAAAAGTTTTAATTAAGAAGAATCATATTGTAGTACTAGATATAAGGCTATGATGCATGGGAAGAAAATGCTACCAACTACAGACCACCATAAGACAAGACATAAATAATAACAACAATTTAGGCTGACAGTTAATTCATGAAAAAGAACAAACGAACATCCATTCATAAATTATTATGTATTGGCAATTTTTTCTTTAAACTAGGAATTTTTAAAGTTTTATTGGCAATTTACTTTCAGTCATATGAAGTTATTATAAAACCTTGGAAAATCTTTTATTATTCAAGAAAATAATAGATAGAAGTACACATACCTAGAAACAATGATTTTATTATAATTATACGGAGCCTAATTAGTTATCAAACTTTAAGGTTACATTTAGCCCACTTTTATCATTACACTTTCCCTCACGGTGGCTTGGGGGACCCACCCCTTCTATTTATAACGTAGAAGCAAGAAGTTAGGTCTCAGTTCTACAGAAGTTCGTAGATTGAGATCATGTTCTTTTAGAAATGGGTACTCATTTTTAAAATATGGGCACTCGTATTAGGCTTGGGTGTCTAATCCTAAATTTAAAATCAGCCACCCATTTTTTTTAAAAAAGAGTGCCCATATCTTATTTTCAAAAAATGGGTACCTATTTTTGAAAAAATAAAAAAATGTGATTTTTTCAGAGATAGGTACCCATTTTTTACTTTAAAAAATGGACACCCATTTCTAAAAAAATCATTTTATTATTTTTTTTCGGGATTTTAAATGCATTTTAAATGCCACTTTTAATTTTTCAAAATGCGCACCCATTTTTTACAACATGGGGCAAGATTTTTTTTTCCTACCTTAGATTTTGGTTCAAGATAGGCTTGGTGAGACCAAGCCTATGCCCTAACCTCTCAAGATTTGGCTAAGGCATTGAACTAATAAATTCATGCCTTGCCATAATTTTTAGATGGTCTTCTTGATCAATTTTTTATGAAGCAAAAGCCCATTAGAGCTCTCACTGTCTTGAGTTTAGAAATATAAACTTTATAGTGATTTTATTTACTATTTTTGCATAGTTTTTTAATCAAAGGTGGTACCTAGATGTAAAATAGCGAGGTTCACTAAAACTTTAATAACTTTTTTATTTTATGATTTTTCCTAAATTAATTTATATGTCATCAATCTGCATACACTTATTTTGACCTTAGAAAAAAAAGATTTTTTGAAAAAAGTGAAATTTTGATGAAATTATGGTGTCCATACATGAGAGGTTTTAAAATTTACCTTTATAGCCAATTAATAATTAATAAAAAAAAATTATTCAATGAAAAATTAAAGAAAAATATTATCATCAACCTTTGGTGTGTTAGGTAACTTAATTTAAAAGGATTTACAAAAAATCATCTATTTGTGTCAAATTATGATGACTGTACACAAGGGTGGTATGGTCCTGAAACAAACATTTTGAAGAAGTGGTTTTCAAAGATCCATAACAAAAAAAAATTCTAACAAATTCAAAAAGTAGATTCTGAACACTATAATTTTAATTTTTAAAATTTTTTTATATTCAACCTCTAAATGCATAAAATTTTGACGTCAACTGAAAAGAAATTTCAAAAATAGGAAAATCACTTCCACTTTTTGCCCAAAAGTGAGACCCAACTTCTTGCACTTACCCATCACGATTGACATTGGATGATCGTAAATCAATGGCCTAAATCCTATTTTAGGCCAAACATTTAAAAAGATACCAAATTTTAAAAGAATCCCTACAATAAAAACATGTGTCCCCAATCAAATCTATTATAGGCCAAGTGAGAAAGAATAATTGTTTTTATGGAAAGTCATTGAAATAGATACACATGAAAAATCTACTACTTAACACATAATGTAACTTAAATTCTTACCAAATATTAATGTGATGCAGGGGCATCTTGGATGAAAAAATTATTTTAAAAAAAAAAAAAATTGAAAAAAAAAATTGTGGAGGAGAGAGAAAGTGACGAATTTTAGAGGAGAAATAATAAAAAAATAAAAAAGGGGGAAAAAAGGAGAAAAGAAAGAAAATGAGGATTTCTATTTTCGAGGTGCGTAGGTGGCATAATAGAAAAATAAAAAATAAATGGTTGTCATTCCATTTATCGAGGTGTGTGGGTAAAATTTTAGAAAGTTATGAATATTGTAAAAAGTTGTAGAAGGTTGTGGAGGAATTCTAGAAGGTTGTGGATAAGTCATGCATGGGGTGGTAAGTGCCTATTTAAGCAAGGCATATGAGCATTTCAAATCAAGCTCAAGGAGAAGCTTGGAGAAGCTTGAGAAGTGGAAGCTCAAGGAGAAGCTTGAGAAGTGGAAGCTCGAGAAGGTGAAAACTTTGGAAGGAAAGCTTGGAAAGGTGAAACTTGTGGAAGGTGAAGCTTGGAAAACATGGAAGGCTTCAAGGTGTGAAAGAGAAGGAGGAAGTAAAGAGTGAGTTTTCCCGAGTCTGTGGACAAAGCACCAAATGTGAGGCAGTTTACAGCAAGATTGTAATGTAGTTGTGAGTGTAGACAGAGCGTTGAATGTGAGGCAGTTTACACTTGGATCTTGGATTAGGTTTGTGAGAAGAGCTAGTGACTGTGGTTTAGAAACAAGGAGGTTGCTTGGTGGCTTGTGAGCACAAGTTGAGATCTTGGAGGTTTCTACCAGAGTGTGGATCTAGGCTAGCTTGGGTTTGGATTGGATCTTGAGAGATCTTGCAAAAATGTTATTATAATTACGATTGGATCTTCAAGTATAATAAAATTGCTTGTGAAGCATTTTTTTATTTCTCTTGGTCTCCATATTGTTGCACTCTTGATTGCGAGTGGGTAAGGGTGGTGTGGCCCTCTATCAAGTGGTATTAGAGCAGTACTTCATCAAGTGGTATCAGAGCGTACCTTCATCAGTGGTATTAGAGCAGACCATCATTAGTGGTATCAGAGCAGACCGTCATTAGTGGTATCAAAGCAAGAGTTTTTGAGTGTACAAGAAGATCGCCTAAGTGTGAGGCAGTTTGTAATAGGGCCTTGGTTGGGTGAAGTTTATTAGAGTGGGAGTTCCTGAGCTTGTAAACATATCACCGGAGCTGAGGCAGTTTGCACTAGGACCTTGGGAGGACATGCAGTTTGATCGATGGATGCAAAGATGAAAGTTTGATCTAGTTGAGGCATGATCGTAGAGAGCTTGTGGATTTCAGATCCATTGTCCTAGACTTGTGATGTGGTTTCTGATTGTTCATGCAAGGTGGCAGGTTGTGATCTTACTAGCAAAAAATTTGGTTGTCATAAGGAGCATGGGAAAGATTTGTTGCAGAGGGTTTACAAAGATCTTGGGAGATGGCTCCAAGAAGATTGGACCCTAAGATGATTGCCAAAATCCATGATATAGTGGAGAGGAATTTTTCTAAGATGATTTCTCGGTTGGATGATAGATTGGCTGATCAAGTTAAGGAGGTTCGTGAGAGAAGATGGCATCGCAAGGTTGAGGTGAAAGAGGTTGGTTTTGCTGATCAGTTTGTGGAGCCTGATGCAGAACCTACAGAGCAACTAGAGGTTGTTGCTAAAGATATTCTTAATGTTGTTGATTTTGGGATAGATGTTGGTTTTCATGATCAATTGGTTGAGTCTGACATGGAGATTGTGGAGCACTCGATTGTGGATGATCTAGTTGATCTTGGTGGTGGCTTGTATGTTGCAGAGCATCTTGTTGTGAGTAATGAGATGGTTGGTGTTGAGAGTTTGGCATGTGTTGATGGAGATCTACATGTGGCTGTTAATGTGGGGTTTGTTGCTATGGGTATAAATTCACTAGTTGTTGATGTGAACGGGAGTTCGATAATGAAGCATTATGTTTAGTTTGTTCTTGGGAATGAGCATGTTGATTGGATGGTTGAGATGCTAGTGTGGAGGATTTGCATGGTGGTTTTATTGTCCCTGTTGATGTGGAAACCTTTGGTGAAGATGAAGATGGTTATAGATCTTTCTTTTTGGTGTCAAAGTGTGGGACACACTTTTCTATCTACCGGGGGAGTCTGATGCAGGAGCATCTTGCATAGAAAAATTATTTTAAAAAAATAAATTGTGGAAGAGAGAGAAAGTGACGAAAATTAGAGGAGAAATAATAAAAAAATAAAAAAGGGGGGAAAAAGGAGAAAA
The DNA here is from genome assembly GCA_028749045.1 of Cupressus sempervirens. Lineage (NCBI taxonomy): Eukaryota > Viridiplantae > Streptophyta > Pinopsida > Cupressales > Cupressaceae > Cupressus > Cupressus sempervirens. Next base: position 910,911,544 of record CM053785.1, read on the forward strand.
GAAAGAAAAAGAGGATTTTTATTTTAGTTGCGTAGGTGGCATAATAGAAAAATAAAAAATAAATGGTTGTCATTCCATTTATCGAGGTGTGTGGGTAGAATTTTAGAAAGTTATGAATATTGTAAAAAGTTGTGGATATTGTAGAAGGTTGTGTAAGTTGTAGAAGGTTGTGGAGGAATTCTAGAAGGTTGTGGATAAGTCATGCATGGGGTGGTAAGTTCCTATTTAAGCAAGGCATATGAGCATTTCAAATCAAGCTCAAGGAGAAGCTTGGAGAAGCTTGAGAAGTGGAAGCTCAAGGAGAAGCTTGAGAAGTGGAAGCTCGAGAAGGTTAGAGCTTTGGAAGGAAAGCTTGGAAAGGTGAAAGTTGTGGAAGGTGAAGCTTGGAAAACATGGAAGGCTTCAAGGTGTGAAAGAGAAGGAGGAAGTAAAGATTGAGTTTTCCTGAGTCTATGGACAAAGCACCAAATGTGAGGTAGTTTACAACAGGATTGTAATGGAGTTGTGAGTGTAGACAGAGCGCCGAATGTGAGGCAGTTTACACTTGGATCTTGGATTAGGTTTGTGAGAAGAGCTAGTGACTACAGTTTAGAAACAAGGAGGTTTCTTGGTGGCTTGCAAGCACAAGTTGAGATCTTGAAGGTTTCTACTAGAGTGTGGATCTGGGCTAGCTTGGGTTTGGATTGGATCTTGAGAGATCTTGCAAAAATGTTATTGTAATTACTATTGGATCTTCAATTATAATAAAATTGCTTGTGAAGAATTTTTTTTATTTCTCTTGGTTTCCATATTGTTGCACTCTTGATTGCGAGTGGGTAAGGGTGGTGTGGCCCTCTATCATAATGAATATGAACATTGATTAAGAAAAGCCTTAGAATTTGTAGGCAAAAATATTTAATTTACCACATGGAAAAATTAGATTCCATTGATGAAGTCATCACTAAAATACGAATAATTTTTTAGTATTATTTGTGATTAGCCTAAGCATGAGACCTAAGTTTTTAAATTGGAGGTGAAATGGACACCCGAAAAGTACAAAAATAATAGCCAACTTTGGGGTCTTTGATGAGTGAAATTAGCCAATTGGAAAATATTAGCCACTAAAGTTATCCTTGGCAATAGGTGCAAATGTCTCTTCTTAGTATATACCTTCTTGTTGTGAATATCCTTTACATACCAGTGTTTCTTTTTTCTCACAACGTCACCTTGTTCATTCATCTTGTTTCTAAAAACCCACTTAGTTCCTTTAATAGTCTTATCATTAGGCCTAGGGACTGATTTGCATGTTTCATGTCTTCACAATTTGATCTAGTTCTTCCTGTTAAAGTTGATGAAATATCAACCCCACAACTCTCAAGAATTACTTGCATGCAAATACCTATTATAGAAAAGAGAAGAAAAAGGTCATGGGGGCAAGAATTGTCAAATCCATAGATTAGAAATTCTTGATGAGGAAAAAGATGAATTGCTATTATCAAAAGTGAATCTCAATTCTCAATGTTTACAATGAGAGATTATCATTATAAAGGAGATCAAAACCATAAAAATGTCTAACCTAGGTTGCATAATAATAATTAATAAAAGAATTAATTATTATATGCTTAAAATTTAGGTTAAGCAACTAGATTTAGTTCGAAAATATCTAATGACTCTAACATTGCAACCCCCTCCCCCCCCAACCTTATGATAAACTTAGGGAGTAGCTAGAAACTTAGAAACTACTACTAAAAGCAGAAATAGGTCTTGGAAAACAAAGCTTGATGAGGTACCCAAGCACAACCAAATCTCTGCGAAGGGGAGAAATAGAGGAAACCACATGGGAAAAATCATACTCCAAAAAGAGATGAAAAACATGCTAAAATAAACTAGTGAAGGACTAAAGAAGCCTCCAAACTAGGGAATATCCCAGAAGATAGGAACAAAAGATGATCATGAAGAACACCATTCAAGCATGTAGAAGTTGCAAAGATCTATCAAAAATAACTACTGATATAAAGAGCCTCCACTGAAATAGAACCTGACCAAGTAGAGAAGGCTGTAATCTGCATTAAATCAAGAGTATCACAAAGGCAAACAACTGCACTTGAAGAAATAGATGGCATGAAACATCAAAGCCTAAAGAGCTAATGAATTGAACCAAGGAATTATGAGAAATAATAAAAGAACGCCCCTAATGTAGACAAGGGTGAGGTGATAGAAAATTGGAAAAGTGGGCCAAATGAATTGCATGTCAAAGAACCATGACCAAGATGCACAAAATAGTAATATGTGTGTACTAATCAATCTCAAACATGACATGGGCCTAATGTCATGGAAGGGACACTCATTAGACAAAGGAAGATGGAAAACAAAGGAAAACATCAACCCCCCATGACACTTCAATCATGAGTAGTACATGTACAATAAGGCACAAGATATGGTGAATCTCAAGAATACAATAATCTGTATGAGTTTCCTCAGATGACACTACTTAAATCAAAAGGAAAAACAAGGCAAAACTAGTAAAACAAGAATATGGATGCAATATGCCACTTTATCTTAGTGACTTTGAAAGAATGCATAAAAATGATGTCTAAATAAACTAGAAGAGAAATAAGTATAATACAATAGATAGTACAAGTCATGATGAATCATTTGAAGCAAAAAAATTTGATCCTCATACCTAAAATAACTAAGATATCTACTAGAATGCAAAAATATAGAAGACAAAAAAGAATATGCCTAAAGCAAAATCGTGGAAAAAGAACTAGAATCACTAGAAAGAGCTTAGAAAGAGATTTCCAATGATATAAAGAATTCTCAAATTGGATATTAGATGCTCAAGATATGTCTCCTAGAGTGCGAAAAGGAATTTTAGACTTTCACAGTAGAAAAAACCATCAAAAAGCTATCAAAATTGAAAAACACCTATATCACTATGATGGGCTTGAAACCAACTTTCTAGCAATATCCCATTTTTGGAAAATAGAGTCCCTATACCCAAGATATGACCAAAAATGTGAAGGTAGGTCCAAAATAGAGTTTGAAGTGGTGATATGAATGATGATGTAGTGTTGACATGATGTTGACATTAGCAAGTGACAAGCCTAAATTTGACTCTCAAATGGTCATTGATGTAAACAATTCCTAATAAATGACCCCTATTATAAATAATATCCAACCACTAGAAGCATAGAGCCAGGCAAAGCATCAGTGCCAGAATAATCATGTGGCCAAAAATGTAAGCAAATCACTATCACTAAAAACACATTCCTAGAAAAAAGGTTTTATCAAGAAGTAGGTGCCAGAAAGAAAATATCTCGGTGGCCTTTAAAGATATGTGCCAAAAAAAATGTCATTATATTGGCTATGCATAGAAGAGTGCCCAATAAAATTTCCTTATCCACCATAATTAATATTAAAAAGTTAAGTCACCAAAACAATGATAGGCATGGCTTACAAACAAGGCATCCCTAACTAGCCAATAATTTTGGTTATATACTATATACATAGACGAAAAGTGGAGGCACAACATGCACACAGAAGAAGGACATGTCCCATCAAAGGTCGAAGTAGCACTTCTACCACCCTCATTCAGTGCCCTTCAATCAACAGAGAATCTAATAAAAAAAATGCATGCACAAATGCCCATGAAATAAGGACCCAAACTTATTGATTGACTCGATTCTTGAAGTAGAGACTAGCATGGTCAAAGCCATCACCTCCTACATTGGTTTCTTTGTCATCATTGTAGCATACGAAAAAATTCTTTGCACCACTACATTCCTCCTCGACCACTAAATATATTCCTTCCATGAAAAACCCTAAGTCATCTTCATCCTCCATCTTACACTCTACCCCACTAAAGAACCCTCTTAAATGCCACAAATTGATCAGTGGATAGAGCTAATAGCTGTTAGATCATGGACCCAAAAAAATGCTTGAATTTTCCCAAAATGCCATCCAGGAACAATTGCAAAGATGGAGGAGAGGATTGTGCACAAACACCCAAATAGAGGTGGCTAGGTTGGAAAAACATAGCTGATGATGTGCCCAACGAAACACTTTGTGCTTCTCAACCAAAATTGCCTCCATTTGCACGTTGACACAAATACCAATAGTTGAACTCCACACAAATTTTCCTAGAAAGGGTTAAGACATAGATGACAATCCAGTGTGTGGTGCCATGGGGTGAAAAGAAAAAGTTGCCTGAAACAAAGAGCCTGTAATTGGAGTGGTTCAATTGATTCAAAGCACCTCCACCTCTAAATCTTTTGATGACAACAACAACAAATATATCTTCTCTATGCAACCCATGCTTCCCACTCATGGAAAATAAAAAGAAGGAGTTGACATTAAGGTAGGGAAATTTGACTCACCAACCTTCTACATAATGGTTTGAGAAAGGAATGGATGGAGACCAGCAAGTTGTAATGCTTATGATGGAGGAGTTGGTACAAGGAAATGTAAGGAGGGCTAAAAAAAAAGTAAGAATAGGGACAAGGGTCCACACAGGTATAAGGTAGTGGCCCCCGCAAAAAAAATCATGTTTTCACTTTAAAGAAAAATCCACAATGCCTCCTCTTATTCAAAAAATATCGACCCAAACAAAAACATCGGCCAAACATTTACATCAATCACTGACATAAAGAAACAAACCGCATGCTCCCAATCACATGTGTGATTTCATTGAGGCCCCCCTTCCAATTGTTGAAAATAAATTTTATGATATAAAAAATCAAAAAATTGTTGCCACAAAGTACTAAGAACAAAAATGCCCAAACTCCAAATGTGTTAGGCCACAAAACCCCAAGTTGGTATGTTGACAAAGAAGGACAACAACAAAGATCTATCAAATTCTAACACCTCCAACTTTGAACAAATCAATGCCTCCACCTTTGAATAATTGCATGCACCTTTTTCTAATTATTTTTATATAAAAAATAAAAAGACTACCACATCGATTTGTGTGCCTAGGTCAAAAGGACCTAGGTGCAAAATTTTTCCCTCAAATTTCAATAGCATCCAAAATGGATGTATTTATATGTAAATGTGGGTTTTCAAGTTCTCTAAGCTCAACGGTGATGTTTGTTTTTTTCTCAAAGTACCTCAAAAATTATTGACCCCTAGATCTAATAAAAAAATGTTGGAAGCTCAAATTTGAAAACTAATGCCAAATCTCACACAAATAGAACATGGGCATGAAGATGTAGAGCTCTGATACCATGTTGAAGTTCATGAAAGATAAACCCCACATCTACCAAGAATCATCTACATGCAAGCACCTTTTACAAAAGAGAGAAGAAATTTTAATAAACTATATTTAATTAGAAAATATCTAATTAATCTAACACTTCCTTGATTTCTTGAATCCATTTATCATCTTTACGTGTTTCATCTAGATTCTTTGGTCCAACTTGAGAAATCAAACATAATTCTTCATGTACTTTGTTTCTTGTCATAACTTCTCTATCTTTGCTTCCAATAATCTGATTAGTAGGGAGATTTTTTTGTTCAAATTCTTGTTTGGTGGTGGTGCCTCTGTCTCAACTCTTACTTATAGTATAGGTTGAGATCTTGGTTCCTCTCTTTGACCAACAACTTGACTGTTATTCTTAAAATCATTTTTAGTCTCATAGAAAGTCTCAACACTTTCTTAGATAGGCTTATGATTAGTTTCTTCATCATTATAATTATAACCAACCATTCTTTCTTTAACTCAAAACTTCTCATCCACTTTTACATTTGTGTTATCAATCTTCAATATTATTATTCCTCTAATTAAAACATCTATAAACTTTTTTTTCAATGAATATAAAAGGAAAACACCTTCATCACTTCTTGCATCAAACTTACCAATGTCATCATCTCTCTTGATATAACATTTGCTCCCAATAATTCTATAATACTTCACTAATGGTGCATGTCCAAACCATAGTTCATAAGAAATCTTGTTCATACCTTTTCTAATCTACACACTTTACATTTTGTATACTATTGTATTAATTACTTCTCTCCAAAATTTATTCAATACATCATTCTCAAACATAATAGCTTTTTTTGCTTCTATTATATAGCTATTTCTTCTCTCAATGATTACATTTTTCTCAAGAATCTTAGGGCTGACAGCTACCTCTTAATGTCATTCGCTTCACAAAAGATGTTAAACTAATTTGAGGTAAATTTTCCACCTATATCATACCTTAAAAATTTAATCTTCAATCTAGAATCATTCTCAACTCTATTCTTAAACAACTTAAACTTCTCAAATACTTAAGACTTTTCTTTAAGGAACACTACCCACATCATCCTAGTAAAGTCATCGACAATAATCATTAAGCACCTTCCACTATAGAATCCTCTAGTATTAGTGGAACCAATCAGATATGTATGAAAAATATCCAATTTTCTATTGTAGTGAACTTCTTTCTAATAAAGGATTTTTTCTTCTGCTTAGGTGTAATATATTTCTTGCACACAACATTAGTAGGCTTCACAATTTTTGGTAAATGTCTAATAGAAAATATATTGCTTGCCTTGACAATATTATCAAAAAATTTATGAAAAAAATTCCTATGCCAAAACCAACTTTTATCAACTTTAGCAACCAATCATGTCATCTCTATAGGTTTGAGCTGAAAAACATTATCTCTATATCTTGTACCAATGCCATTAAACCTACCATCTTTGTCCTTAATAATGCATATATTTTCCTATGGATTGTAATTGATATCCTTTATCAACCAATTGTCCAACACTCAATAGGTTATTTTTTAGTCCATCAATAAAGTAAACATTAAGTATGTTAGTTTTCCCATCAAGATTAATACATCTTATTCCCTTGAAATGACAAGCCATGTTGTTAACAACTCTAATAATCCTCCATCATGTCTATTGAACTTAATAAATTTCTTTATATCACCAGTCATATGATGTGAAAAACCACTCTCTATGATCTAATCATATTTCTTCTAAACATGTAACACTACAATTTTGGATATGTTCTAATTGAGGAATCCTCTAAGTGAGGCCAAAGAAAAAAAGCATTGAGACTATTTTGGATATGTTTTAATTGAGGATCCATTTCTTCAATTCTCAACCACTTCCCTCTATGAGAGCAATTACCTCACCTTATAACCATACTTCTAAACACATCTCTCTATAGTTGGATTAGAGGCCACAATAGAGGATAGACATTCTTCCAAACCTCAATAGTCTAACCATTACACACCTTCCAAAAAAGTTTTCTATTGCTTTAGCTTGACTCCCTTCCAAAAAAGGATCTTAGCATACTTTCTTGGTTTTCAAGAAAATTAGCCAACAAAGGGAAAATTTTAAGGTGTTTCCTTCTCATTATACAATTCTAGTCTTTCCATTTTCCATAATTCCTCCAAATTTTCTTCGCCATAAGAGAGAGATTCATATCTTTAATAGATCTAAAACCTAACCCCCAATTCCTTTTATGCCTACAAACTATGTCCTAGGCCACCATTGCTAGTCTTTCCTTTTCTTCTACATTAGACCAAAGGAAATTTTTTTGGATTCTTGCTATTGTTTCTTGGAACTTTCTTGGGATTTTGAAAAATATTAAAGAATACAATGATTCTTTCTAATAATATAACATAGGTATATGTTAGTATTTTTGAACCATTCTTAAAAGAGATGTTAGGTATTTACTAATGACATTATAATGCTATTTTTAGGTCAATAATTGGAAGGCTGAAATTATATATTTAATCAAAAAATTCTAAAAAAATTGTACATGCTTAATATCTATAGTCTAATCAATCTAAAAAAATTAAATATACATGTTCATGAAATTTAGTAAAATCCTACCAAGCTATAATTAATTATTGAATCCTTCTACATAATGTCAACACCTTATAGTTCGATGAAGAACTATGTATGTATGGAAATATGCAATGATATTTTAGATTAATATGTATACTATAATTGAAGCATATGTTGTTAAAGTCGTTTTCTTTTATACTTGCACTCTCATGTCCAAAGAAATTGTAGTTGAACTTTAACAAAATATTCTTTGAATTTTTTATTTTTTTAAAATGAAAACTTGACAATGCTTTTAGATAAGTTTCGATATGAAACTTAAAGTGGCCTATTCTCTACAATGAGGCCTAACATCATCTAAAGTTTAATATTAATTTTTAGAAAGCATTTTAAATATTTAATATTGAATTTATATCTTTAGAGATACTATTTTATATTAATTCGTTCTTTCCTTAATGTGTATAATTAATTTAACATCGTGAAACTATCATGTTTTTACTATGGAAAAACATTATGTTCAACATGAGTAATTTAAATATTAATAGGTGTTTTTTTTTCAAAAAATTGGGAGAGATAATGCACATTTGACTCTATTATCAAATTAATTAGAAATCAAAATGCATTACACATTTGAATTGCAGTTATAATAAAATGGAATAAACACCCTGATGCTAGGTAGGCAATGTCAAAGTAATTGAAATTTTTCTTGTTCTTGAAGATGAATACAAACTCAAATCTAATGTTCCCACATAGCATCTAATGTTGAAAATTTGAGGTACAAAACATAGAAACTGCAATACAGAATAAAATATATTTATAGTCAGAAGCCATAAACAAGAGTTGCAGGGCAGTGTAGTTCCTGCCAAAGTACATATAGAGCAGGGTTGAAGAGCATAGTAGAGTTGAAGAGGTAGGGCAGGGTTGAAGAGAAGAGCAGAGTTGAAGTGTAGGGTTGATTTAATAAGAATAAATATCAAGTTAAAATAGAGAAAATTATCATTTAGTTTCTGCAAAATGAATTGCTCCATTTAGACTCATGGTCATTAAAGTTTAATTTTAGTACATTTGAACACTGTAAAAATATAAAATGGAAAATATTAATACTCATTCATATCATCTATATGAATATAGCCTCTCATCAACACTTGCTTCAGCACTTCCTCATCCATGATAGGTGTGCTGCTCCAATGCAACTTCCATTAAAGAAAAAGAAAAGAAGCAACTTCTTTGTGGACCCATTCAAGAGAAACTGAAAATTATCTTGTAAATGCAACATAGTTAAGCCCAAAATCATTATATGGACAGTTTTCTTAAAAATGATATCACTACAGAAGATCTCAAAATCATTATAAGGAAAATGTTCTTAAAAATGATATCACTACAGAAGATATGTGGTGGGGAGATTAAGTAAAAAGAAAGATTAAGTAAAAGATTTTTTCCCCTTGTCTCTTACTTTAAGTTTGTTTCAGTAGGACACCTTCAGTGTTCCTACATTTGAAAAAATAGACCACATGAATTCTTTGGTATCAAAAATCTAATTTAAGGGAGGAAAGCCGAATGTGTACCATGAATCGACGAAGGTACTAGTTTAATTAATTCTGCACAATTTTGCACAACCAATCCTTTATTGGTTACAAAATTCTCTAGAAGCTTACTAGTAAACATGGAATTTAAAGTTATAGTTGTCAAGTGGCAATTGCTAATTTTTAGCTACATTGTCTGGTATAGAACAACGCCATTACTAACACAAGTAGAGTGCATTGAAGTAGAATGATCTCTTTCAGAAAATGGTAATGCATTTAACTTATTTTTGCATTTCGTTTTTTCTTTTTAATTAAAATTTCTGACTACCTAATATTGAAATGGATGAAGGTACATTCTTGTTCAACTGAGAAAGAGCCATGGATTTCCTGACTACCCTTATACGGTATGTCTTCTCTGAATGACTAAATAATAGAAATTATCAGATAGTATATTACAGAGTGGAGGACTTGAAATTGAAACTCAAATTCCCATTGATGATGCCTTGGTTCCTGTCTAAACAATGGACTGCATTTTTAATAAAAAAGACTAGTTTATAATAGAAATGTGAAACTCAAAATTTTAGAAATGTTCAACCTATTAATCCTAAGATCAAACTTATTTCATACGAGGACACCTTAAGTCATTTATCATTTATGCAAGTGCTAAGGAGTAATGCATCTTATTTGTTACAACCAAGCAGATATTTGTAGCGCCAAAGAGGTCCTAGGTTTAATTTGACTTAGTCTTCACAATTTTGGGGGTACAAAAGTTACGATATCAATTGATATTTTCTTTGCAATTTGCGTACAGGGTTTTGTCAATGATCAATTTTTAAACTGAGATTCAGAAAGTAGGATCAAAGTTGGAATCATTTCAGCTAGAGCATACCATTCCTTGTTCATGCATAACATGTAAAACTCAACGATTACATAGTTACTATATTTTAGCTACATTGTTTAGCATAGATCAACGACACTTGTAACATAAATAGAGCACATTGAAGTGGGATGATCTCTTTCAGAAAATGGGAATACATTTAACTTACTTTTGCATTGCTATTTTCCTTTCAATTAAGATTATTGATTGCATACCTTCTTTGACGGGGGCTCACCAAACATTGAAATGGATGAACATACATTTTCTATCAATCGAGAAAGCACCATATATTGCTTGATTACACTTGATACTGCAACGTCTTCCATGAATGATTAAACAATATTAGATGATATGTTAAAGAAAAGAGGACTCGTATTTGAAACTTCTAATGTAAAATTTGCGAACAAAAGGTCACCAACTGTCCTCTAAATTTTCATCACTATAGTCACTGCCCATAAAATCTGAGAGATTTTGATTGATGACCACGCATATGCCTGCTGCACCATCACTGGAAATCTCTATGCAAAATATCCTCCCTTTCAGTAGAATACGTGTACAGTCCTCCAAGCCTTCTTAGACAAAACTAGAAAAATACAGTGGTAACAATGAACTGAATCCACCAAATTCAGGCTCAAAAATAATAGAGAGATATCTTGGTAGCAAAACTGATTTGGTGGAATGATCAATAAAATGCTTCTAGGTGGAACACATTTAGCATATTAGGATTTTGATATTTGGTTTGTTAATTCTATTTGACACATGTAGACCATCATGCAAATAACGCTTAAATCATAAATGCAAAGTGCTCTGCATACTGCAATCCTTTGAAATAAAGCTCCCAGGAATTTTTTTTTTAAAAATCCGAGACTTTGTTGAGAACCGTGCAGAATTTTGGAACCTACCAACTCTTCTAAAACACTAGTTTTGGAAATCTACGCCTTCTCTAGCATTGGGAAAGTCAAAATATCTAACAGAATTATGCAGATGTTGATTCATACCAATGATATATAACCTGACTTTTATTTGTTTAACCTTCCAACACATTGGATGTTTATTATGCAAAAGTATAAAATCAATTTGGAGAAACATAAATGTTGATTGGCGGTAGCAATGAAGTTTAATCACGGTTTAAGGAAGCCCCTCCGCAATGGTTCTCTGCCTTTGGCAGGAACTAATGAGGATCATAATAGTTGACAATTGTAATTCACAAATCGACTCATTCAATATTTTGAACTGGCGCAATATCTTGCTGAAACGCTTGTATGTCATTCGGACACAGGATTTAAGTCGAAAGTATTATGCCGTTATGCTTAGTCAGATATGGTGTACGTATGTGACATGCTAGTTCAATGGCCAAAGAGCTCATAATAATTGTACAGATTATTCAAATCAAAATTGTTGATTAGTCAAAATATACTTTTGCGAGGTCAAAGAAAAAATCAGGCGTATGGATAAGTCAAAACTTATATACATTTAATTTTTAATATTATTTTCCTTGTTTTAAGATTAATATTTGTTTACAAGCTCATTTTCAAAGCTATCAAAACACGTGTTATTTATCAATTGTCTATCTCCTAAGTTCTACTCAAATCACTAAAAATATAGTGTGATTTGGATCTGCTTAAGTTTGTTTTGTAAACATTATTTTTTAATATTATTTTTGATAATAGTCCCTTCTTTATATTAAAAAAATACAATAAAGTTACATATTCACAAAAAAAGAGGTTGGGGGTACAAAATCACCCTGCGAGTTCATACGGCCACTGGCCAGAAATCAACTATTCATCAAAAAACTATAGAAAAGAACAAAAAACAAAGAAATCCTCAAGCTACCAACGCAACGCCAACTGAGGAAGGAGGATCCTTATCAGTAGAACCCCACCCAAAAGTGGGAAAAGTATATGGCTCAGGGGGAGATCAACCATCATTCACAGCAGCAACATTATCTTCGTCTTTCTCTCCCTCAGGCCTGGGAGGAGAAATGGCTAAATCCAACTGGGGAAACACCCACTTGGGGTCCGGGTGAGTAGAGGGCCAACTAGTAGTAGGAGCAAGAGGAGGAGCCATTGGGGACCACCCCAAACTAGACCTCTGGGGAGGCGAGGCCAAGCGCTGCCGATCACCGAAACTTGTAGAAACACGGCATTGACCAAAAGCACCATAGTTGGGAGAGCGGTGCTATTTAGAGCGAGGCATGCGCGAGTGGTGAGCAGAATTGTTACGTCCTCGACAGTGACCGCAAAGAGGGGTATAGTTGTCAGAGGCCAAATCTAGTGGAACACGAGCAACCATACAGGGGGCATTTCCCCAATGAGCCAAAAGCTCCTGTAAGTGAACCACCTCCAAAGCCACTTTATCCATCTATACTTGAATCTACTACATGACATTGTTATAAATAATTACTCTAATCATGTTGTTTATATACGATACCCCATAGTCAATCATCTATTTATGTAAAATATCTTCTTAGCTTGAAATAATAGAGTATGCAAATATTTTAATCATGCTATAAGGTTTATATAGGATAATAGGAAAAATTCTTATAGTAAATCTAAACTATCTTACTCTTTTGATTGACCAAAGATAAACTTTATATGTTAAGTCTAGATATACCACAATACCCTTATTATCTAGGAGAGTGTAAAACGTCTTTCAAAATATTTAACTTTTAAAACTTTAAGATCATAATGAGAGATTTTATCTTTTTTGCATAGCAAGATAGAATATAGGGGATCATTTTATTAGATATTTGTAAACAATATTCTAAAACACTTGATCTTTATTTCATTTCCAACTTGTATAAATATAACCCTTTATCCTTTTTGGGACTCTTTCAAGTATGTGTCTTATCTCTTACATAGTTTGTCATTTCTACTTATATTTTTATATTTATCCTATGGATTTCAATATTTGGTCAAAGATTTTCCTTTACATAATTAGATATCTCAATTAGTTAATGGACATTTTTCCAATGATTATTTTCTCACTCTTTTGCATAAGAAACTAATAATCAATCAAGATCTCTATTATTTAGATATCTATTCCAAAGACTTCAATTTTAATATTCAATTAAAGAAAACTCAATATATTATATAATTAATTCTTCCCTTATCTCTAAGTTTGATCTTGTAAACATTAGTGTTCAAAGACTAGACATCTTATCCTTGTATTTCATTTTATATTACAAGCCAAGAAAATACTAGTTTTCCATGTAATCTTACTTGTTTGTGAGTGCATCTGTTTACATATTGTGTTAATAAATTTTAAGCTAAATCTTAGTTAGTTTACATATTTGTTTTTTTTTTCCAAGCCCTTCTCATTACTTCAATGTCAACCCATGCAAGATCTCCCAATCCTTGTTCTTCTTTCTAAAACCATCAAGACTCTCTTAAACATCTTTTTTAGTTGTTTCTAGAGCTTATGGTGCCTAGTTATAGTTTCAAAATTTCTTCATGCCTTTTTTATTTAATATTTCATCATGTTAAATCAAAGGCCAACAATCCATTATTCTTAACCTCTAATTATGTGTCTCTTTATTTCTGAGACTCTTCTTCTATTTATGTAATTGTTATCTATAAATATGCTACCTTTGTATTACTAAAAAAAAACATGATTTCATGAATACAACACTCTTCTTAGTGTTAGGTGTCTTATTTAGTGTTTGTTTTCACTTATGCAGTTTACATTCATCTACTATTTTCTCTTTCATAAATAAAACATCTTCAATTGGTATGAGAGTGCAGTTGTCCTACTTAGAAATGAGTGTTAAATTTCTAGAATAATGGAGGATATGACATAGAGAAATTTACAAGGAAAAATTTCAGCCTTTGGAAAGTGTAGATGACTTCATTATTAATCAAACAAGATCTTGCACTTGTGCTAGAAGAAAAGGTTGAAAAATAATGTAGATGAAAGATGAAGGTTGGAAAAATTTAGACAAGAAGGAAAAATCATCAATTATACTTGGGTTGTCAAATAACATCTTCTTCAAAGTTATAAATGGAAACTACACAATAGTAGTATGAGACAAGCTTGCACCCATGTGTGCAATAGCATTGGCTATGAATAATTTTTTTATCATGAAAAATTTATATAATCTCAAGATGAAGGAAGCAGGTATTATTTCTAATCATCTCAATGATTTTAACACTCTTTTAGTCCAAACATATTTAGTGGGCATAACACAAGATGATGAGAAAAAATATATTATCTTATTATGTTCACTACCATTAAAATGGGATGGTGTTGTGAAAATGATTAATACTTCATTTTTGGTAAAAAGTAAATTTAGTTTTGATGATGTTTCTTCCACTCTTTCGAGTGAAGATATGTCTCAAGAAGCTATCAAGAGACTTCATCTAGTGATGCTCTTACTATGGTCAGCACTGAGAATATGTGAAGAAGCCATCATATAGGTAAAAATCATAATTGAAGAATATCTAAATTAGCTAATAGATCAAGGTCAAGTGGCAAATGAATGGAGAATGTTGGTTTGGTCATAAGGCTAACCACTCAAAGTGAAAATTTTGGTTTTATCAGAATGCGTGACAAAAGATGCAAAATAATGAAGTCAACATTTCATATGAAAAGGATGATAGTGCCTTAATCCTTGCATATCACACCACTTCAAATTCTTGGGTGTTATATTTTGGAGCCTCTTTTCATGCCATATCTTGTATGTAGTGTTTTACAAACTATCATTAATGGAACTTTGGAGAAGTATTTCTTGGAGATGACTGGCCTTGTGAGATAGTTGATGAAGGTGATATTATGTTGTAGCTAAAAGCATGAGTTCAATGGTTTCCAAAGGATTTTTAGCATGTTCCCAAGTTGAGGAAGCATATGATTTCAGTTAGTCATTCTTTTGCATAAGGATACCATCACTTGTTTCTTTCAGGTTCTTGAGAACTCACCAAAGGTTCTATGATCATTGCCACTTGGGCAATAAAGTTGGTAGTTTATATATCCTTTTGAAAGACCTATTGAAGGATTTGTATCTATGACTATTGTGGACAAGAATGTTGCACTTAGGCACCAAAGGTTAGGTCACATGAGTAAGAAAGGACTTGAGGTTATTATCAAAAGGAATCAACTACTAGGTCCTTAGTAATTTTTTTTTTTTGAGATTTGTAAATGTTGCCTCTATGGAAAGAAAAGATGGGTCAGATACTTGAAGGATGGACATGATATGTGGACTAGACCATTTGACCTACTATACTTGTATATGTTTGGCCCTAGTGAGGTAACTTTTTTACAGGGTGCAAGTTATTTTGTTACTTTCCTTGAGGTAAATTTTTTATAGGGTGCAAGTTATTTTGTTACTCTCCTTGATGATTGAACTAGGAAAGTATGATGACTAGAAAATATGAGTCTAGCTTCTAAAATTAGAGCCATAAAACAAGGTGTTTATGACCTAGTGAGAAAATTGATATATGTCTCACAAATTTTATTAAAGAAACTTCTTCCAACACATTCCACATATCTAGAGACTATTCAAGCTAGAAACAAATTGAAAACCATTTATTATGATCTATTGGTTGAAATTTTAGTAGAGCGTGAGAAATTTTTTGGAAGCAAAATAGATAATACAATTGAAAATATTTGTCTTTCTCATCAAGATAAACCTCTAAATAAAATATCTTCAAGATATTGCTATAATGATAGAGGGAAAAGGTACAAGTCAATGGAAGAAAATGATAGAAAAAATTTAACATTGTAAATTATGTGGTAGAAAAGGTAGTCATGAAGAACATGAATGCAAAATCTCTTGGGATAAGATTGAAAGTTTTAAAGAAAACCATTTTCAACAAAACGTGAAAACCAAAGTTTATAATTATGATAAAATTTCACATAATAAAATTTTAGGAGAAACTCCATTTTCTTGTGATAGTGATGATGATAAATATGTTTTTTCTATTTCAAAATATGCATCTAATTCCTCATGGTATGATACTTGGATTTGAGATACTAGATCTAGAAAATATATGACATTCCAACCTGATTACTTTGAAGAATTTCATAAAAGTGATTGTGGTCCAATTTACTTATCATATAAGCCAAGTCTCAAACCTGTTGGAAAAGGAACTATACCATTTAAGATGCATAAACTTCAAGATTTTTTGATTCATGATGTTTTATTTATTCCTCAATTAAAATAAAATTTATTATCAATGTATTGATTCAACAAAAGGGGTACTCTATTCTATTAAAATATGTCCAAGTTTTTGTTAGAAAGAAATGTAATAATCAAGTTGTATTCATTGGATGTGAGCATGGAGGATTATTAAAATTAAATTAAATTTCTAGTCTTTCTCTATATTTTGAACATATTATTGAGGAAGGTACTCTATCTTCTACTATATTATGGCATGTAAGAGTTGGGCATATTTGCTATGATATAATTCATATCATTAAAAAGAATTTGGTGTTGATGGCTTTTTTGTTTTGCCTAAAGAAATTGAAAAATGTGAAGCATGTATGCATTCCAAGTAACATAGAAATTATTTCCATCAATCTACCCAGAGAGCCCAAAAAAGTTATAGCTTATTTATTAAAAGGCATGTGGGCCTTTACTAATAACTTCTATGGGAGGATCTTTGTATTTTATGTTGTTCATTAATGATTATAGTTGCATGACTTGGATTCATTTCTTGTAGAAAAAATTAGAAGATTTAGAAAAAATTAAAAGATATTGCATTATGATTAAAAATCAAGCTCAATGTCAAATTGGTTTGAGGATTATGATGGAGGATTTATGTTAGAAATAGGAAATACTAATAGAGTGGGGGCGGGGGGATCAATATTCCACAAACTTTTGCCAAAGTATGGATATCACTAATCAAAAGTATCATGTGAAAGATATTGAACTTGTTATGAGTCTATTACATATGTATAATGTATTTGGCCATGTTAGAGGACTAGGCCTTGTTAGAATCCAAAATGTTGTTATAGATACAAATACCCTTTTGACAGTGCTAATCTCTTCAATATTTGATTTTTCCTTGGTATCTCTCTTTACAAAACTTTGCATATACTATTTTTTTGTGCTCTAACACAAAATTCACATTATCTTATAATTGTATTTCAATGTCTAAGACATATAACAATTCCCATTAAAAACTCTTTCCTTTATGTCAATTTTTTTGTCATGTTAGCCTTTAACCTTCTTGCATGCTTCCCAAAATAAAAAAATATTTTTTCCTAAGCTAGGGTTAACATCTAGGATTTCATCCCATAATATTGAAGTTTTTTTCTTGGTAAACCAAAATAATCCCTTAACATAGTCTACCAATTCCCTCACTTTGTTATGTTCTACTTGTACATGATTGCAACTAGTAAAACTCTAATAATTCTGTCCTTACAGCCCATCATGACAAGTGCACTTGGTACTAGCTCCTATTAACTATGCATGTGCCCATTTTCTCTCTGTGAAGCTCACCATTTAGAAAGGTGTTCTTGATGAGAGTTAACCTTTGATACACTTAGACAATTTTGTGTGTTATCTTCTCCAAAACATAACCCAAAATTTTGCCTATTAGATATTGTATATATGTTTCCATAAATGAAAACCTCGTAGTATCTCCTTAGCCAAATTGCCAATAGTTTACTTCTCTAATTTTGGAATACTATATATGTCAAAATGGGATATAACGTCATCTAAATATACCAGGTACTTTTCAACAATATGGAGTTGTTAAATGTTAAATGAATGAATAGAACCATCGTGAATATGGGTAGACAAATGCTATATTTGAAAGGAATCTAGTTTCATTTTTTTCTCAAGTGACAAGAAATAAAATCTATCATTGTAATAGATCTCTATCATATGTACTTCACTAGGAAAATCTTTATTAAGTTTGGTTTGGTTATCCTCCTTCTATTCAACATCTTAGAATTTCTGGGTCCACTTGTTATGCTCTAATTCCTAAGGATATAAGAAGTAAGTTGCATCATTATAGTTTTGAATGTATTTTTCTTGGATATTTTGAATCCTCTAAATTATATAGTCCTTATGATGAAGCTAATAAAAAAATTATCATTACATGTGATGTTGTATTTTGTGAAACTTCTAAAAGTGATAAAAATATTAAATGACAATTTTAGTAGCTTGATAGATATTCAAAATCTTCTCCTTGGATATAAAATTGTAGTGAAATTATACATTTTGGGTGAAATCTAACTTATGTAGCCTCGCCCTTAATGTAATCACATGTGGAATCTATACCTCAAACTCAAGCCGATCCATCTATTGATGAGATAGAAGAAACTCCCTCAAATGATGAGCACGAAATTTTAGAACCATTGGCCACTCAAGAAACATCTTTTTTGCAACCAAAATATTCCCATAAGTGAGGAAGACAAGTCCAAAACACTTTTCATTTTTTAATTTTAGGAATGCAAACAAAAGGTAACCTATTCTACCTTGATCTTACAATTGAGATATTTTTATTTTCTAGATTTGAGGATGTTTGGTTATGGCATAAAAATTTGTTTCATGTAAGCTTTAAAAATACAGTGAAACTCAATAGAAATAAAAGAGTAGGAGGCTTACTAAATCAGAAAAAACCAAAAAATAATAAGGATTACAAAGGAAAATACAAGAAGTCATGCTACATTGCTCAAGAAGAGCATACCAAGTCTACTTCTGGTGATGATAAGGAAGTAGTGAAAATGGTCTATGTTGCAATCAAGGAAGATCGAAATGGAAAAAGGTATGATAATGATAATTACCTTATTTCACATGTTACTAAGAATGAATCGTGGATTATTTATATTGGTTTTTCATTTCACATGACTAGTTATTTAAGTAAATTTGATAAGTTTGAAGAAATTGATAATGGAAAAATAATTGACTTTGGTAGTGATGTTTCATACTCAATGAAAGGTAAAGGATCAATAATGCTTAATGATAAGATAAGATATGATGATGAATATTGGGTTCAAGGAATTAAATATTTAATATTTTGAGTGTTGCTTAGTTTAATAACTCAGGCCACAAGTTAGAATTTTAGAAAAGGAAGGTCAAAATGTTTGATGTTGAAGGTAATATGATTGGAATAGGAATTCAAATAAAAGGTAACTTATTCTACCTTGATCTTACAATTGAGATATTTTTATTTGTTAGATTTGAGGATGTTTGGCTATGGCATAAAAATTTGTGTTGTGTAAGTTTTAAAAATATGGTGAAAATCAATAGAAATAAAAGAGTAAGAGGCTTATTGGATCTGAAAAAAACCAAAAAATAGTATGTGCAAAGAATTCCAACTCAGTAAGATGACAAATTCTAGTTTTTATAGCAAGGCATTTCGAATGATATTCTAGAATCAGTGCATACTGGTTTATGTGGTCTAATTTGAGTTGATAGTTACTATGGTGATAGATACTTTATATTGTTTGTGGATGATTATTTAAAGATGATGACTATAATGTACATGCATTTGAAATTACATGCTTTTGATATGTTTAAGTGCTACAAAGAAATAATTGAAAAGGAAACAGGTGAATCTTTAAAATATCTATGATCTGATAGAGATGGTGAGTTTGTCTACTAAATTTGCTAACAGTTGTGTTGAGAATGGTATCAAAAGATAGTTATTTGCACCCATGACACCACGACAAACACTAGTACAAAAATAACAATATATTACTAAATAAACTACTAAAAATTGCAAATATGTGACTAAATTTGATCATGTGACCAATGGTAGTTTATTGCCAAAAATTTATCTCCCAACCAAATTTATGACTAAACTATTTTAATCATTTATTAATTCATTGATTTAGTCATTTATTGTTATTACTTGGTAGTTTATATGGTACTTTATTTGGTAATTTTGGTAGTGTATTTGGTAGTGTATTTGGTAGTTTATTTGGTAGTATATTTGTTAGTTCTTTGTGTAGTATATATGGTAGTATATTTGGTAGCATATCAGGTAGTTGATTTGGTATCATATTTGGTAATTGATTTGGTAGCTAATTTGGTAGTTTTTTGGGTAGTATATTTGGTAGTATAATTGGTAGTTTATTTCATAGTATATTTGGTAGTATATTTGGTAATATATTAGGTAGTTTATTTGGTAGTTTATTTAATCATTAATTATATCATATTAGGGCACGACAGAATTGAACCACCATCCTTCTACTTATAAAGTAGGTGCTCTTCCATTGAGCTAGTACCCTTTAAAGAATAATGCAAAAAATTTACAAAGTTGTCTTCCCAACATTAGATCTACCATGATCATGGACACTATAACATGATATACTCTTCTCAAAGAACACAAATATTAGTTATTATAAAAAATAATAATCTAAATCATTATCAATAGCAATTCAACTATTTTAAATTCTTTTGTTCAAGAATTTTAAAATTACATTTCATGTCAATTAAACTTCTCTAAATCATTTTAGTGATAGACTTTTATACAATATAATTTGGAGCACTTTGGCCACACACAAGTATTGTTTCCTATGCTAACTTCTTAGAAAAAGATATAAATTGTTATGCACTTTATGTCAAGAAAATAGACCTTTACATTAAATAAAAACATCAAAACCCATAAAAAAATCACATCAAACCAGTTTTTTCTTTTCTTTTCATAGTCTCTACAATAATTGAGACTAGCTTACGTGCATTGAAAAAATAGAGTCACTTGTTGTATTGATGAATTGTAATCACCATAATAATACCAATGTCAAGAGCATGCAAGAGCTACATATGGTGGATGTACAAAGGACACATTGAACTATGCCAATTCCTACCATGACCTAAGAGACTTCTTTTTGGGAGGAACTTTTTGTGAGAAAAAAACAAAAGACTACCAAAAAAATTGATCTGATATGCTTCAACTCCAAGAATGACAATGCAGCCACATATCTTTTCCCTGTAATTACAATGTTATACAAGTCCAAAACCATTACAACAACTAAGATGTGAATGTGTTGAATAACATCTATTGAACCTTTGGCATTAATTTTGCCGAAGATATTGGAACTATATATGGTAGAATAGAGAATATAATCAAGAAAAGAAAATATGAACATCATAATTACACTCTCTATGAACAAATTCTTGAATTCTATTCAACACAATTAGAAGGCATAAATAGGGTTCATTAAAAGAAATGATAAGGAGCAAAGTGTTAGTGTGTGAAATAACAATAAAATATTTTCAATCAAAGGTGTGACAACACCAAACAAATAGACCTTTAAAATAGGCAAAGAAAAAGCATTTCATGAAAGATTTTTTTTAGATACATTTATTGTCTTTAGCCGTAGAAGCTTGCACCTCTCTGCTTCCCATAGGTTTCATTCCTCCATTACAAAATCTCAATCTTTATAGTTCTCCACTATTAATCTATAATTTGGGTGGATTTTTGTTGCATTTTGAGGATTTTTGTTTGACTTGTCTCACTAGACTTCTAAATTTAACATTAGAAGGTAATACTAATCTTTGAATCACTATAAATTATGTAGTTTCAAAAATTTAGGCCTAATGTGTTGTGAGGTACTAAATTTTATTGTTACAATATTTTGAAAGAGAATACGCTAGGGCACTTTATGTTACTTCAACCAAATATAGCAGGTTATAAAATAAAAGATCATTGAGAGTTTGATCCACCTAACTTCCAAATAGTTGTTATGTTTATAGTTTTATAATTATAATATTAAGCTAGATGAGTCTATTACCTTTATGGTTGCTAAATTCTTAGTGAAATGGATAAATTCTTGATTCTTGATTAAAATCTAAAACTAGGACAATGGATAAATTCATAATTAATTATTTAATATATATCATTATTTATTATTTGCTCATTGAATTTGAGAAAATTATTACCATCTGCACCTATATTTTGCAATTTTTCAGCCTTAGTATTTCCTTTTCTAAAGATATGATTCAACTGGTATTCTTTAAATTGATCTAGGATGTTGAGGACTTCTTCTAATCTTGAATTTAGAACCCAATTAGGAATTTTTCTATTCCTAAGGGCATTGATTACAATGTGAGAATCACCTTCTATAATAATCTTAGATAATCCTATATTGAAACATAGCTAGAGCCCTTCTTGGAGGGCTTCTAGTTCTGCTAGGTTGTTAGTAGTAGGATTTATTGATATAACAATTAACCATGTACCTTCATCATTATTAATGATACATCCAATACCTACTTTCCCCAGATTCTCTCTTGAAGCTCCATAAAATTTAATTTGGCCCAACCCATAGGTGGTGGGATCCATCCACAATTATCTCTAGCTTCTTTGCTCCTTGCTTTGTATATTTGTGGAGGATTGATCAGGTTTATCCATTTTTTTTTTTATTAATCCATCCCATATTGAAAATGGATCCTTCATCAAATTGAGATTTTCTAATATAAGAATTAAGAGTTTCTGCTATACAAGCCTCAATGTTTTTGAAGATTTTTCTATTTCTTTCTTTCTAGACTTTCCAAATGAGAATAGATGGAGTAATATTCCATAATTTTCTATATATTCCATATTTTTTGTTAGTTGGCCATCCTAGAAGGAGATCGACTAAGGATTTAGGCAAGGGTGAAGTCCAGCTCATCATTTTTCTAAGCCATTCCCAATAGAGTTGAGTATAATTACAGTTATACAACAAGTGGTCAGCATCTTCACTTTCTTGCTTGCAAAGGACGCATCTAGAAGAACCCCGAATACCTTGTTTTTGGATTCTATTATTGGTAAGAATATTTTTCTAAAAAGCCAGCCAAAGAAAGAATCTTGCTTTTGGAAGGCAAGAGACGTCCCAATACAGATTAAGTGGAATGTTCGCTTCTTCCCATTTTTGAGAGTGTATAATGGATCTGTACCCTCTTTAACACTATACCTACCTCCTTTAGATGCTTCCCATATGACGCTATCTTTCCTTTCTACTTGCTTTATTCTCCTTTTATGGACAATTTTCCTAAAATCTTCTTTTATTGCTAGATTTATATCCAAATTATCTACAAATTTCCATTCCCACTTAGTTCCTTCACTAGTCATTATCATTGTTAATCACTAACTTTAGTTCCCCAAAGATTGATAAAGAGTTCTTTGCTACTTTTTGGAAGGCCCAAGTTATCTATTAGAGGATGACCATTCCAAGAGTCCTCCCAAAATAAAGCTTCCTCACCATTACCCACATCTCATGTGAGATATTTAATGATAAGAGATCTACCTTTTTCTATGAAATTCCAACTATCCTACCCTTTGGGAAGGGATCTCATTCTAAAAATAGAGAAGGGGTCATCTGCACTGAGATATTTATTATACATGATTTTAGCCCATTTTTTATCCTTTTCTTTAAAGAGGTGCCAAGTTAATTTAGCACCTAATGCTTCATTTTACTAGTTTAGATTCTTTATTCCTAACCCTCCCAGCTCTTTAGGTTTTCATATCTTATCCCATTTGATAAGCACTAATCTTTTAGAGTCCTCATAGTCTTTCCAAAGAAAATTCCTAAACTTAGTTTCTAAATTTTTGTTAATAAGTTTGGGAAGTGGAAGACATGATAAAGGGTATATTGGAAGGGCTAACAAAACTACTCTTATCTTGGTTATTTTTCCTCCTTTTGTTAGCCATTTATCCTTCCATCCTCCTATTTTTGTATCTAATATTTTTACTATCTGCCTCCATACTTTACTGTTTGTTTCCATTTTTTAATTCAATACCTAAATATTTACAAGGAAAATTTCCTTTTTTATATCCCGTGATGTTACAAAACCTATTTTTCTATATTAGGATTTGTATTAATAAAAAAAACCTCAAATTTGGAGGCATTGACTTTTTTCCCTAATGCTTTCGTATATTTTTGGATGATTCATTTGATACTCAGAGCTTCTTTAGTTGTACTTTCACTTGGAAGGATAGTGTTATCTGCATATTGCTGATGAGTAATGTTGGGAACGTTATCGATAATTGCAATGCCATTAATCTTTCCTTCAGTATAAGCCTCAGAGAAAGATCTCTCAAATGCTTCCTGCCATAATAATGAAGAGGAATGGAGATAAAGGATATCCCTATCTTAGACCTCTTGATATTTCAAAAAAACCTTTTGGGGTGCCATTAATAAGGATTGAGATTCTGGTTGTTGAAATGCATTCAAAAATGAGATTAATCCATTGATGTGAGAATCTGAAAGCTTCTAGGGTTTTGCATAATAACCTCCAATCAACCATGTCATAAACTTTCTAGATGTCAAGCTTCATAAACATGCTTGGTGTTTTATTCTAAATTGCTGAATGAATAGTTTCTTGTATAACTAGATTTCCATCTAAGATTGATCATCTTAGAAAAAAGCCTATTTGTTCTTCAGATATAAGTTTGGCCACAAAAGGTTTTAATCGATTTGTTAAAATATTGGAAAACATTTTATATTTGGTATTGCAAAGAGCTATTGGCCTATAGTCTCATAAATTTTTTGGGTTCTCTATTTTAGGAATCAAAGTTAGAAAGGTGAAATTAATCTTGGATAATAACAAACCACCATTTCTTGAGGCTTCAATTGCCTTCCAAAGATCTAGACCAATAATGTCCCAACATTTTTCATAGAAGTAATCCTAGAATCGATCAAGCCCTAGTGATTTATCTAGATTCATGCTAAATAGTGTTGTTTTAACTTCTTCTAAAGAGATGGGTTTATTTAGCCTTTTATTATCTTCTGGCATTATAATTTGAGGTATTGCTTCTAGCATTTTTGTCTGGGTTGCCAAATTGGAACTGTCAAAGTTATTAAGAATATTTTGAAAATGGCTTACAAAGGTTACAGCTATTTTATTTGGATTATCTATGAATGAGCCCAAGGCATCTTTCAATTTAGTTATTCTATTGATTACTCTATTGTGGAGTGTGCTATTATGGATGTATTTAGTATTCTAATCTCCTTCTTCTAGCCATTTCTCTCTTGACTTTTGTCTCCAAAAAGTTTCTTCTTTTGCCAAGATGCTTTCTTGTTTTGCTAGTAATTATTTTTCTAAGCAGAAGTTGTTATTATATTCCATTTTAAATTACTTCGATCTTTAGTTTAAGTAATTTTTCTTCAATATCTAATTTTCCTTTGAAGATATTTTTAAAATGTTCTATGTTCCATTTAAGAATTTTTTCTCTAATCAATTTCATTATGGAAACAAAGATGTACATTTTGGATCCTTTAAAGTTATCTTGTTTCCATCAATTTTTGATGAGACTCATAAAGTTTTGATCAAGAAACCACATTTTTTCGCATTTGAATGGGTTTCTATATGGTTTATTTGGTTTAGAAAGGACAAGTTGGACTAAGTAATGGTTTGATCCTACTATAGGCAAGATAGAGGAATGGATATTGAAATTAAAATCACTAAGTAGTCCTTTAATGAGAAATCTATAAATTTCTTAGCTACATAGGTAAAATCTTTTCTTTTGTTATTCCAGGTAAAATTTGCATTATTAGTCATAACATCAATTAAATTGTTTCTTTCTACCCAATTTTTCAAGTCTGTAGATGCTTGGGAATTTTTTTTTAGACCTCCAAATTTCTCTTCTACATTCAAAATAGTATTAAAATCTCCTCCTAGAAGGATCATTTCATTACTATAATCATTGGTAAATAAACAAATTTCATCCCATATAGCTTTCTTGTCTGAATTATGAATTGGACCATATATATTTGTTAAAATATACTATAAATTAGATTTAATACTTTTAATTTTGCTACTTATCCATGAGTGAATTGATTTTATGATGTTGAGGATGAATTTCCTAGGATTCTAGATTATTCCTAAACCTCATGAGGCCCCTCTGGATTCTTGTAGATAAGAATTCCATCTGCTTAATTCCTTTTCTAACCCGATACCTTCTTCCTTATTTAATTTGGTTTCTTGTAACATAATTATATTACAGTCAAAGAGTTTTAAATTTTGGCTTAATAGCCTTTTCTTGCTAGGGGTATTTAAGCCTCTAGCATTCTAGGTTATGATCTTCATGCTACCTTGAGAAGGACGTTCCCCTTCCCTCTATTGAAAATTTGACTGATCTTTTGTTGTTCTTTTGCCTGGCCATTTGCTTCTCTTAGTTCTTTAAGAGAATTTCTTCCACTTTTGACTCTTAATTTAAAACATATCTTGGAGTCTTGATTCCTTTTTGATTCATTAGAATGCCTAGTTGTTCTATATTTTCTTTAGCATTTACAAGAGTATCATAATATTTTCCTTTTGTTTCACTTCCTTCCTCATTTTCTAATTCTTGTAGAATTTGTTCTATCATGATATTCTGAATCTCCGCTTTCCCTGAGTTTTGTGTTGTCCTATCTTTGTCCTCATTATACTTTATATATTTTACTTTTTTATCTTCCTCTTCTATACTTAACATGTATTTTTTAAGATCTTCATAAGTGTAGTCATTTCCACCCAATTTAAGCACTCTCTGTAATAGACTTTCTTTTTGAGTTGTACTATTTTTGTCTAGATTCTCAAAACTGAGCACTTGAATTAGTTCCTCGATAAGTTGTTCTAAATTTTATTTTTCATCTTTAGCACTAATTTATTTATCTAATTCCTCAATGCTATTCAAATTATTGTTCAAAAAATCATAGAAGTCCTGTGTTATGTTTCCAATTTCCTTACTTTGATTGCTTATCTTAGCCTTACTTTCACTATTGCTTTTATAGAGGATTGGGGTTTGCCAGAATTTTGTAAGTTTCTTTTCTTCTCCATCTTTTAGAGTTTTGTCTTTTTTAACATTTTCCTGGTGTTGCTTAACCTCTAATGTTTCTATAGACTATGAGCATTTTCCTTTCCCATTTCTATCTTTGGAGATAAAACCCATATTTGAATCTTTTGTCTTCTTATTTGAAACCTCTTTTTCCATATTGGATTTTGAGATTCTCTTATTTTCCTACTCTTTCTTTTTACTTTTCTTCCTTTTTTTATGTTGTTTATGGATTTCTATTGATTGATGCAGTTTGTTACATTCATATTACTTCTGGAAAGTCTTTTGATGGAGTTATTTTCTTCAGTTTTTTGTATGGATGGGCTAATATTATTACTAATCTTCTTAATAATTTCTGAATCCATTACATTTTCTTGATATTCTAATTTCCCATTAGTCAATACCTGCTCATCTTTCTAAGTCAGTTCTTCCATTTTCCTAGGAACTTCTTTTGGGGTTGTTTCTAAGCTTTTAGTATTTGTATTAAGAGATTGAGCTGACTTATCTGCCTTTTTTAGACTTTTTTCTTTATCTACTCCCTTTTCCTTTTCTAAGTCTAGAGATTACATCAAGAGGTTTAGATCATTCTTTTGGTGTTCATTTTGATTTCTAATCCTTATCATAGGGAAGATATCCTACATATCTGATGTTAACTAACTCTTTTAAAAAAAAAAATTCTTTCATCATTTAATCTAATAATCTTAAATTTTTTAGTCTCTTTTTTGAAACATTTCATTCTATATATTTATGAGTTGGTAATAATTTTAATAGGATTGTGGAATTTACCTTTGTCGTGCCCAAAAAAATGAGGGCAAAACACACAAAAAAAGAATTATTTTTAATTTTTTAAGTAATAATAATAAGTTTACTAAGTTTTAAGAGTTTGGTCTACAAGTGAAAGTATAGGTTCAGTACATTACATCTTAAGTTTAGAATCATGTGTAGGGATAAATCCTTAAATTTAATCTCTCATTATAAAATCGATAATGACATTAGTTTTGCTATTACATTACTTTTACAACATTATAGTAAAAATTATAGAACTAATTTAAAATAAATGACACATCTAACTTCCACATAAATGTAAATTATTTAACTTTATTCAAAACACAATTTTTATTAAATCCATGTTTTTGAAAAAAAAAACATTCCTGCTATAATACCATATAAATTAAACTTAAAATTGGCTAAATGATAAAACAAACAAATTAACCATTACCTATTAGCCTAACATAAACATTAAATTACTACTAAATTAAAACAAGTTTCTAAATTAATCTACAAACTAAAAACTTTAAACTAATACTAATTAACAATTCAAACTAACTTAAACTTAAAAGAAAATTTATATAAATGAAGCATACTAACACTAAAACTTTAAACATCTAATATAACTACAAGCTTAATACTGTCTAAACCTAAATTCACTACTAATTAATACTATAAAAAAAAGAACTAACTTCTTAAGGACATACAATAAGCCAATATATTACTGAACACATTAACTCTTAACTAAATCTTAAAACTTTAACATAATTAATAAAAAGAAAGAAAAACTATAATAATAAAAACATCCTATACTAACATTTATCCTAAAAAGTAAATCCTAAAACTAATCTAACAACCTCATAAGAATGAAGCACCACTAATTTTAAACTACCCCAAGTCCCCTCACTCCTCCGACCATCATTCCCCTCCATGCTGAGCCCATGTGCCTCCCCAAGAACCTAACCTTGCCATGCATGGAGGTTCACTACCAGAGGGTCCTCCCCATGTGCTAACCAAATTGCAGACAGGAAGGTGATGTGGGCAACCAAAAATGAAGTCAGAGAAGATTTGCAATTAAAACAATCTCCTTTCACAACACTACACTTTTGTTGTCAAATCACATGGGTTCCTAGGGCTGCGAAAAACCTATGGAAGGGTACTAGGGTGATGTTACCCAATAAAAGCATCTTGACTTTGGTTAATCACTTCCTCATATCCTTTGTAAAGAGCTAGTGCCTAGAAGGATGGAGGGAGGAGTAAAAGCAAAAAGTTAAATAGGTAGAGATAGATATTTGCTAGATGCTTTAATATTATATATTTTTATATTTTTATTTAGTTGTTCAAAAGAAAATTTATTTATTTAATTCAAAAGGGAATATCTTGGATATTCTTTAAAGATTCTCTATTACAAGGAGGGGGTTAATTCTTCTCCCATACAAAAATCAGAGAATTTTTACTCTAAGAATTGTTTTTTTTTGAAGGCCTCTTTTTTTCTAAGTATAAACTTTTCAATACAATCTATTTTTAAAAAAAAAATTCTAATAGAATGTACTAACTACCTAGTTACACCAAGAACTTGAATAATTCATTTTAACAACATTGCACAATTGATCTTATTCCCTTATAACTCCAAAAATGAATTAGCGTTTCACACATAACATAATTTTTCCTTAACATATTTGAAAATTGAATTTTTCATAATTGAACATCATCATTTCATCTCATTTTTGATACACATAATTATAACAAAAAATTTGAAAATCTCGAAAGCAATGATATTACTCATTCATTATTTTATTGACCACCTGATTCAAAGGCTCCACTAGGAAAGAACTAGGAAGAAAACCCGACATCGTTGCCACTACAACAAAAGGTTTAAAATACAATTTACATAGGATTTCAATCTCGAGCATAACTAAATTTCAAAAATCCATTAAATTTCCTTCATGGCCCTTAACAAGGGACCCATTTCATCTTTTGTAATACATCGTTGAGATCATGGAGAGAATGAAAACTGACCAGGTGACAAACAAACATAACAAGGAGACAACATCAAACATTCATTCCCAAACCAAGTTTTCACAACAGGATTGACATTGAATCAAAACTAGGGAGAAGGTGGATTTTTCCAATAGGAGATGTTAGACACAACACCAAAACAGGTGCCCAATCGGAGCTATAACTCAAGAACTTCCGCTCTTCCATTTTTTTATGCCAAAATTAATATGTGGTTTGTGCTGATAGGTAGGGGCCCATAACACCCTACCCTCTCTCCCTCTTCTCATCCTAAGAAGAGAATCTACACTATTGGAGTCCAACATAAGACCTTTCTTGAAATGGCCACTTTTGCCCTATCCAAGGGTGAGTAATGCCAAACACCCAGAAAAGAAAACTTCAAAATCAAACAAACACAAAGGAAATCATTGAAGAAAAACTATTTCCAATCCCTCCCAACATACTCAACACACATACAAACATACATAAGTAATAAAACTGAAACATGAAGCACTACATAAAACCAAAATGAGGTAAAGTATTCCTACCTTCAAGAAGACAGTTTATGGCAATGAAAAAGTTTGAGAAGAGCTAGCTTTCCTCTCCTTCTCCTTCAATTCTAAAAATCCCTCTAAAACTAGAGGTTGGGTGAACAACACAAGCCTCCTCAAAAAGGCCTCTAAATAAGATCAAAACTCAACTACCTCTCCAAAAATCTAATAACTCCCGCCAACTTGCCTAAAGATCTAGAGGTTTCTAACTTCACTAAACCTAAGGCTAACCTTAAGGTGGGGGTAGGGTCATTCAACCCATGGTGAAAACATTCTATTTTCGTACTAAAGAAAAAATGGACTTTTTGAGTGACCATAAAAGTCAACAAAAGGGGCTACGGGGGTGGAAAATGCCCCCAAACCATACCCATGCCCCTTGGGTATTAAGATTTCATGATTTTAAGCCTAAGGGATAAATTAGGGGCCTAACTAATGCTAGGAATTTTAGGACTAACTAACAACCTACCAAAAAGTAGCTTAAACACTAATCTAGATTAGGGGTAAATAATTTGATTAAAAATTGATTAGCAAAAAGGTCACTAACTTGGTTTGACTTAGATCCATAGGTTACTCAGATAACCCTAACTAGCATGCTAGAATGCATAACAATTCATGAGTGTCAAGTGACACTATAAAAATACTATTACGAAACATTAACATTTATGAAATATAGAATGATACATTCATACATCTCATGATACGAGAAAAATACGAACAATAGGATTTCCACAAATGGCACATAGGGTTCAATTTTGTTTCCCCATTAGGTTTCTCTGCTAAAATACCCAGAACACTCATTGCACACATTAGTAGCTCCAGAAAATCACACACATATATGTATATAGCATATTAGGGAAATCACATAAATTAAAACATTCATCTTTCAGATAATTCAATTATTTTCTCTTGTTCTACTCATATTCTCAATCATTAAAATTTCATAATCAAAGTGTTAATTTTGCATTCACTTACTTCAGTACACATGTTCATAATGCATTAAATAACTAAACCAAATATCTGAAAGTAAAACTTCACACAACATGAAATAACATAATATGTTCAAAGTATCTGATAGTGTCTTGACATATGAAGTCATGAGTATCAAAATAATAATGTATCACTATGCTACGATGGGTCGGGTCGAGGCCTCACAACTTTACAATTCAACAATAATCTAACACTATTACAAAATTCAAAAGAAGCATCTATCCCTATCAAATCTCCCATTGAATAACCTATTTTCCTAATTATCTCTATGTGCATTAGCTCTAGAGGTAAAGATTGAAGAGTAATCCAGGTTGGGATTATAAAATTTAGCTTCTCCTCCTTATAGTTTTGATACCATTCAAAAAATTTAATAGCATATCCTTTAAAATAGCAACCTGATTGATGTAAAATTTGTTTTTTAACATATTCATTTAAGCAATGAATGTAAGCTAGTTTATTAGAGAAATGAGATATAATAGAAATCCTCCAACCAATCTATCAAATTGTTGAGTTCTGCTAAAGGTCCATTCCAAAAGGCAAAAATCCTTACTTTTTGACATTCTTGGTAGCACTCTTTGTTGTTTTGGTTACTGATAATAACGATGTTTTCTTCAATTTTAGATTACTTTTGAGAACGATTCTTATTTGGATGATTTGTCACGGAGGCAATATGATTTGGTCCTTCTTTTCTTTGACGAGGTGGGATGTAGGAAAGGGAATGATGGATAAATGACTGGTTTATGGTAGAATTAATGGCATTTGGGTCTAGTTTTAAAGAAGATTTTGGCTTCTAATAAAACCCTAAGTTTGCATATTTAGTAAGATTGTAAAAAATTTATTTATTTGTCTAACTTTTAAGTGGAAAATATAATCGGTTGAGATCCAAATTCCCTTACATTTGCCTTCAAATTTTCTTGGGTCAAAATGTTACCTTCATGATTAAGATTAGTCTCAGAAATCCTTGGTGCTATCTTTTTGCTGGGAAAAGAGCCTTCATTTTTTTGAAAAATTGGACTGGGTGGCTCATCTAATGTTGAAAAAATATTTACAATTGCTATAGAGAAGGATGCAGGTAGTATTTTAGAAGAAATTTTCCCATTTCTCCCCTACTTTAACCTAATTTTCTTAGGGTTTTGCTCGTATTCCAAGGGAGCCCACATGGAGGTTTTATGTTTGAGAGTTGCAATTCACAATTTTCATTTTTTGTGCAACCATTTTCATTGTTTTTTTCTTAGAACAAACTAAAATTTTAAGATTAGTAGAAAATAAAATAAAAAATAGAAACTAAGTCCATCTTTTAAAATATTGGTGAGATAGTTTTAAAAAATAAAAAAGATAATTATATTAGGAGAGAATTTTAGGTCAAACCACTTGGTAACACTAGGACTTCAAGAAACCTTGAAACCATAGAGCAAAAGTTCAAGGAAACAACTAAAAAAGATGCTTGTGAAAATCTTGATGATTTTTTAAGGAAGATCAAAGATTTGAAAGCCTTTCATGAGTTGACCTAGAACTAATGAGAAGAGCTTGGAAACTAGTAAACTATATAACATTTTCTTAAGAACCATTGACTCAATGGTGTAAAATATGCAATAACAAAATAACATTATAGGTTTCTAACATACATCTACTTTAGAAAAAAACTATGAATAAATAATACTACTTAGAAGAATGGTATTTTTCCAGCTTGTATTTATCAAATTAAGATCAAATTGGGCTTTAGAGGAAGACATATTTTTATATAATTTTGAGTTTTATTAATTAAATATTAAACATTTAGGCTTTGAACTAAATAATCAAGTAATAGAGTTTTTGGTAATTAGAACTTTCTTATATTAAAAAGTGAGAAAAGAATCATTGAAAAAAATATGTATTAAATGATTGAGATATCTAATTAAGTGAAGAAAAATCTTTAACCAACTATTGAAATCCATAGGATAAAAACATTTTTTTTAGTAGAAATTACATATTATATAAGAGATAAGAGACATCCTTGAAAGAGTCCAAAAATTGATAAAGGATTATATTTCTTCTACCCTAAATAATGATAAAGAGATTTTTTAATATTATTTAGAATCATCAAATAAAACAAGTTCCTATCTTGTAACACAAAAAATGATAAAATATCTCTTAATGAAATTGTAATGTTCAAAAAGATACATTAAAAGATAATTTAGTTATACGCTTTTTGTGAACTCTTGTCTTTTTGTTCCCTCTGGACATGGTGTTTATTTTTAATTAAGGCTTTGGCCACTCTCCAATGTTATCTAATCATAACTCAATCTTACACTCTCCTAGATCATTTATCAAGACTTAAAATATAAAATTGATCTCTAATCAATCAAAATAGAAAGAGTTTTTAGCTTTAATACAAGAATTTTTTCTATGATCCTATATAAAGCCAATAGTATGATTAAGGTATTTATAGACAATTATTTTAATTTAAATAATTATTACACATAAATAGATGAATGATTATGAAGTGTCACATATTGTAATCAATGAGGCTCACTTATTGCATAAAAAGTATTGGAAATATAAGAGGAGTAACTAAGAGGGGAGGGGTGAATTAATTACTATAAAAATAAATCTCAAATCCCTTAGATGTCAATACAAATCAAAACTCTAATTAAACTATAATCTCTTGTAACTTGGCAAACACACATGTACTCAATTTACACTAGAAAATATTGTAACTCAGTAGATATTGAAATAACTTGGTAAATTCTTAACATGAAAACCTTAATATATTATCTATGATTAATCTTACTTTAACATAGTTGCAAACACATAAATGAAATAGCATGAACACAATTGACACTAAGATTTAAAATGGAAATCAAATTTGAAAAAAACCACCAATTCTAACTAGTTTATGACTTTCACTCTTTTGAAGTGATCCCTATTAGGAGCCAGCCCTGTTAAAGGTTACAAAATACACTATTAGGTGTGACCCTTTTACAGGTTTAATCACCCTATTAGGAGTGGCCTTATTAGAGGTCTTTAGATAATTCAATTTTGAAATTTCACCTTGTTAGAGGATTTACAAATAGCTATTAGGAGAAATCTATTAAGAGATTTTAGATCACTACTACAATGGTTAGAAAGTAACAATGAGATGACCTTATTTCCGATGTAACTAAATTGCTGATTATAGATCTCAATTCTAGCTTGTATACTTGATCCCTCCTAGTCAAATGTATCTTTTCATCTCAACAAGGATATTCTTCTTATACTTCCAATTCTCTTCCTCTAAGCATCTTCAAATCTTCTATTATTTGGCACACATTCAATCCTCAACTTGACCTTATATTTATATCTTACACAATGTCAAGTTGGCTTGAATACAACTTAGAAAACTTAATATGCATCTTCTAAGTTGTCTAGAACCAACAAACAAAATATTTGAACTGAATATGCCAATACAAGAAAATCTTTCGTTAGCTTACTCTGCATGGTAAACACTAACTTAGCAATGATTTTCATGTGTTAACTAAGTGAGCTTGGTTTTAAACACTGCATATTCACAAAGTTCATTTGGTAATTGAGTGAGCTCGGTTAACATTGGTTCCATCCAACATTTCCTTCATTAACTGAGTGAGCTCGGTTAACATTGGTTCCATCCAAGATTTCCTTCATTAACCAAGTGAGCTCAGTTAACACTCAACTTCTGCAAACTTCTCTTTGTCACCTGAGTGAACTCAGTAGATATTGTCTTCTAAACTAGGAAAACTTTGGAATGCTCGATAGACACAAGAAACTATCATCAATTCTCAAGTGAGCTCAACATAAACTGATTAGAAATGATATGATATTTTTTGTAACATCAAGGATAATACATAATTAATCAGTTATTTTCAACACAAAGAACCTAGTCTATATAAAATTTAATTGAACCAAATAAACGAAACAATAATACATTTTAATTTTCTTTAAATTTTTTTTAGGAAGGTTTAAATCATATGGCTGATGGGATTACACCATATTATTTAAAATTTGAGTAGAAGTTAGAAGATAGAAAATTTATAATAGTGTTCATTTTGACAGCTTTAAAAAAATGAACTTCTTGAAAGATGAGATGATATAAAGGAAAAAGATCTTAATCTTATAAAAAAATTGAATATTTAGACATAAATGTATATAATAGTTTTCTTTGACCTTGTATAGGCTAATTTGGACCAATGAACATAAAAAAATAATTGAACACTTTTGAGTTGACAATGAACTATTTAACCATTGAACTAGTTGGTAAAATATGTACACAATAACACTCTAACTATGTAAAAGCATAAGAGGTTTAACTTAAATCATGTGTACCAATGACATACAAATGTTTTGACAAGATATAATACATGTATAAATGAGTCTTGGCCCTTCTTGAGCATTTCACACATCATTCCCCAGGTTCAAAATTTTGAATGGGACAATTTCAAAATTACAATGTGTTAGCCCTTCTTAGGAGTTTCTTATTTTTCATGAATTTAGGTTTGAAATTTGGTTAGGAACTGTTTCATTTTTTAAGAAAAAAGGGTGAGAAATTGTGTGAAAAAACATAAAAGAATAAATTAATAGATCTATCCTTTTTATATTTCAAACCTTTTATTCTAGAGTTTTTATTTCAATTAAAAGGGAATAGCCTTATAAAAATCATTTTATCCTAAGATTTTCATGTCTTATGTACCCTTTGTCATGAATTAATTAGACCCTTCTTGCATACTACTTTTGCAACCATCAGATTTAGATTAGATCAAGGGCTTTCATATCATTGTTAAAGGAAGATGTGCTAAGTTTAATGATAGTGACATAGAAACAGAAAGAACATGGATACAAATGGGTCCAGAGAGCTTGCAAGTTTAAAAAGGATGACATCATCAGAGATTAATAGGTTTCATAGCTCGATTTAATTATGACTAAGGGGAAGAGGGTTTTAAGGCTCATTTCAACCATTGATAGGGTTAAGGATCAATGAATTTTGCATTGTCACTATGATAAGATGCTCAACTTTTAAAAAAATGATAACACAACATGACACCACATATCCTGGTGGGCCACAAAAGGAAACACAAACATGACCTTTCTCGATTGTCAAATCAAATTTGATCAATTAACATCACTTTGTCATGATAAAATGTGTTTGATGTATAAACAATGCAACAAAGTGAGAATGCAACACGTGTCCTGGTGAGCCAATTGTGCAAAGTTATCAGAAAAAACTAAGGTCATTGATGTGGAAATGGATCTATGAAGGTCACGTTATGGCCAAGGAAAGTAACAAGGTTTTTGAATAAAATGACAATGTGACATGATGCCACATGTCCTAGTGGGCCATAAAAAGACAAGCAAACATTTTTTTTAATCTAAGCCATTAGATCAAAAGCTAATCCATGATTATCATGTTGTCACTATTGAGAAGTACAAGACCTTTAACCATTGCGACAATGTGACAAGATGACATGTGTTTGCTATGGGCCCACTTGTATGAAACACCAGTAAGATGTTCCAACCATCTGATGTAAAGTAGATCAACATGTTTTGTTGAAGAGAGATGCAAGGCTTTTAACCATAGTGACTATGTGACGTGAGGACACATGTCTATGGTGCAGTAGCCAAAAAGAAAATCAATGAGAGTAATAAGTTTAAGTCCATATTGACCAATGTAGAATAGATCTATGACTATCACTTTGTCACCAATGAAAGGTGCTAGGTTTTTAGCTATTGAAGTTGATGAATGATAAACCCCACAACTCTCAAGATTTTCCTACATGAAAAAACCTATCACATAAAGAGAGAAGTAAAAGCAATGGAGGCTAGAATTCCAAAATTCATAGATGAGACATTCTTGATGAGGAAAAAGGGAAATTTCCATTATGAAAAGTTAATTAATGTAATAATTATAAAGAGAGATTATCTTTATAAAGGAGATCAAAACCCTAACTCATAACTAATGTAGGTTGCATGATAATAATTAATAAAAGAATAAATTATTATATGGCCAAAGCTTAGCTTAAGTAAACTAGAGATAATAAGTGATAAGAAAAAACTTTATTACTCTAACACCCCCCCTTAAGATAAACTTAGGAAGTAGCTAAAAACCTAGAAACTACTACTAAAAGTAAATTTGGATCTCAAAAAAACGGACTAATGAGGTACCGAAACATAGCTAAATCTTTGAAAAGAGGAGAAATAGAGAAGACCACATGGGAAAAACCCTACTCAAAAAGGAGATGGAAATAATGCTAAAATGAACTAGCGAAGGACTATAGAAGCCTCCAAAGTAGGGAGTGTCCAAGAAGATAGGAACAAAAGATGATCATGGAGAACACCACTAAAGTATCAAGCTACAAATACTGCCAAACTGCTGATCTAAAGAACCTCCATTTAATAAAACATGACTAGGTAGAGGGGTAAAAGCAAAAACCTAGGCCACCCTTTTTTAAAGGAAAAGGCTAACAAAAGTATAACTATTCACCTTCAATGACATAAAATTGGTAATATTATTTAGAATTTTAAAATGAAGTAAAGTAATGAAATGTGTAGAAATGGATGAAGTTTATGATTATAATTTTTAATAATTATTTGGAATAAAAATTAATATATTTTTCTAATTATTATAGATTATTTTTTAGTTTCTAAAAAATGTTGAAAATTAAGGGTCTAGTTCTGGCCACAAAATTATATGAAAATAAATTTATTTCCCATTGATCTTAGACTATGTTATAGATAACAAATATTGCTAAAACAATAAAAAATAGAAATATTTGTTAGACCTATATTTTCTCTTTTATAATAATTCAAGTTGTAACTCACCTAAAATCAATAGTTTTTATCTCCCACCACATTTTTTAGAACTAATTTATTCTAACCAAAAGAAAAATTATACGTTCAAGAAGAGGACTTTCTCCTCTAGAACATAATATAATTTTAAATAAAAATTTGACATTATTTAAAAAAAAATCTTTCTCAAAATTGACATATTTTTTAGTGTTAAAATATGTGGTTATAGAATTTTTTAATTACAATATACTATAACTAATTAAAACACTATAAACTCTATATGAGAATTTCAAAGACTTTGAGCTCTATAAAATGGTGTTTATATGTTATTAAAAAAATATAATAAAAAGGAGTAAGAGTTATTGAATTGTCAATTTTCTAAAATAATTTTATTTCTATAGTAATTGGCTACAAACTAGTATAAAATATGCATTTAATGGACATGATTTCCAATTGGAAAAGTGTGAGACCATATATAAATTAGCTAGAATGAATTTACCTAGATCATATGTTTGAACAAAATTGATTTTTAGATAGAAATACTCAAATTTTGTCATTCGGATAAGTCAGCTTGAAAGGTGACACAACTTTATACTTTTACCAAGAGAAGACTAAGTCTAAAGAGTTGATCAATTGAGGATGGAAGTTATCTTCATGGCCTCAAAAAATAGGAATGAAAGAATGTCTATATGGTAAATGATCCATCTTACCAAAATGCATAGGTATCTTGCGACTGCAATCACCTTGTACATAGGATCAAATATTGAATACATAGCTTACTCCATTGCACCAAGAAAGAAATAGAACCAAAACAACCCCATTATAATGCTAATGGGTAAGACATGAACACTGAAACTAAATGCAATATCTCTAGTAGAAAAAAGAACCAAGAACATCAAGAGTGCAAGAGAAATAGAAACACCTATAATGGCATGTGTCATCGACACATCATGAGGCTAATGTCATGGAAGGAACACTCACTTGACAAAGGAAGATGATGAATATGGCCAACATGAAAACCCCAAGGTAATTTGTAATGTAGTATGAGTACAATAACACACAGATGTGAAAGATCCTGAAATGCAATAGAGTGACACTTTATTTCAATGCATTTGCAAAAATACTATAAAAGGATGTCAACAAGGATCTAAAGATATATATGGATAATACAAGAGATAGTACAACCCATGAAAAATTATCTGAAACAAAAAAAATGATCTCCAGATCTAAAACAACAGAGCTATGCATCATAATGCAAAAGAGAAAAAAATTAAATGGGATGTGCCTAGAGTAGAATTTGGAAATAAAATGTCTCAAGATATGTCCCCTAGAGTGCAAAATACAACCTTTGACTTTGATAGCATAAACTAGAAACTAAACAATGTCAAAAGTTAAAATAAACTATACCATCATGATGGGCTCAAAATTATCTTTTCAATGATATCTCATTTGCAAAACTTAGAGTCTAGATGAGGAAGTTATGACCAAAAAACTGCATGTAGTTCAAAAAAGAACTAGAAGTGGAAAAACCTAAAATAAAAAATTATTGGCCTAGGACACATGCCAAAATACCTTGAGAAGCCTACCCACCAGTCCCAAAAATTACCTTAGGAAGCATGTCATTTTGTACTAGAATTTGTCTCAGGAAGCTTGCATGTTCTATATCAAGAATCACCTCGAGAAGCATAATGGATTCGTATCAAAATTTTTTGGGGAAGCATTTTAGTTCTATACTAGAAACTATCTCAATTTATGTGTAAAAAATCATAAAATTTCCACCTCATTATATGTGTCCAATTTGGGAGTAAATATTTTTTCCTCTAAGTCTAGCTATGTCCAAATTGGACATTTTTGTATGAAAATAGAAGATTTTGGGTGATCTGAGATCAATGGTGAGGTCTGTTTGGGCTCAAAGTGCACCGAAAAAAGGTGACCCTCCAGATATAATACAAAAAAATAATAAAAAATGAAACCCTTTAAAAGAAAAAGCATAGCTCTAAAAGTTAAGCTAAACCTCTCATAAATAGAATAGGGACATGAAAATTTGGAGCTTGGATATCGTGTTCAAGTTGATGAATGATAAACATGATAGCTCCAAAGAATCAAGCACATGCAAACACCTATCAAAAAAAGAGAGAAGCAAAAGATATGGAAGCTGGAATTCCCAGATCCATAGATGAGACATTCTTGGAGATCAAAAGGATAAATTGCTATTGTCAAAAGTGATTCAATGTAATAAATACAAAAAGAGATTGACTATAAAGGAGATC
Source organism: Cupressus sempervirens (assembly GCA_028749045.1). Classification (NCBI taxonomy): domain Eukaryota; kingdom Viridiplantae; phylum Streptophyta; class Pinopsida; order Cupressales; family Cupressaceae; genus Cupressus; species Cupressus sempervirens. Next base: position 910,951,738 of record CM053785.1, read on the forward strand.
AAAACCCTAATAGGTAACTAACCTAGGTTGTATTATAATAATTAATAAAATAATTAATTATTATATTCCCAAATTCTAGCTTAAGTAAACTAGAGATAATAACTAACTTAATAATGAAATCAAAATGATTTAATTAATAAGAAAAAAAAAACTTTATTACTCTAACATTAACCATAGAAACAAGGTGATAAGGTCTCACATGTTGACAAGATTTTATGATTAGTTCAGCAAGGACTTATACATGTGAGTTGTTTTATAGTTAGAGATGTATAATTAGTTTAACTGACACATCAATGGGTAGAAAGATGATTTAGAGATAATTTTCAATTTTAGTTGACAGATGTGTTGAGAATCAATAGTATACATTCAAATTCACTTGTAGTGCATACATACCCATTCTCTGCAAAATATTAATGGTGAATTAAATATTCCATGTGTGGATGTAATTCAAAAATATAATGCAAACATTACATTCTATTATGCAAAATGAATGATTGAAGAACCAGAATGGAGTGCAAGGAATAACGAATCTAGTGCTAAGGATATTGTGAATTTTTGGAATGAAGGAATAGTGAGTGTGTTTTACTAAGTTTTATTATCCATGTTTATAAAGAAATTTTCTATAGAATTCTCTACTTCTCATAAATATGCCTCCCAAATGAGAATTTTCCAGAAAATACAAATTACCAACAAAGAAATGACCATGATGATTTCCTTGAGCAATTGAGTGGGTCAAAAATTGATGCAACATAGATGAGAAATTTGTTCCCTATCACTCTATGCTTGAAGCTAGCAAAGGGTTTATACAACAAGGGAAATTAGACCCAGGATGCATTGACAATAAAGAGCCAGTTACAACTCTTTAACTAGTGATTTTCAGAAAGAAGTATTTTTACTTTGCATGGACATATTTGGAACTTTAACCTTATAAAATTGGTGGTGCCTAGAGTTTTTATGGATTTAGACCCCTTGAATTTGGTTTCAAGGATGTATGATTTGGTCACTAGGTCTGTGCAAGGAATAAATGGGGATTGTCTTGTAAAAATAATGGCTGAGGAGATCAGAGAATTTTTAGGATGGATTCCTTTTGCTAAATATCATGAGGCTACCTATTTTCAAGAAATGGAGAAAATATACAAAGCCCAAAGGGTTTATGTCAAATAGGGACCTTTGAGGAAACATCTGACAACCATTAGAACTAGAACTTTGGTTAAAGCCTCAAACCCAGAGCCTTTCAAGAAAGAAATTTTTAATTCTCATGCTTTGGATATATACATGTGTTTGGTTAGGGTTTTTGGGGAAGATGAATAGAGCTATACACCTGTTAGATTTATCTATATGATAATGCATATTTGTTCCTTTGGAGTTGATGTTATCTTTGATCTAGGTGATAAAATCCATAACAGATTAATTGAAATTTTAAAGGGAGAGGTGGAGAAAGCTTTAAGATGGTATTCACTATTGATGCATATGTTCCTTTTCAAGGGAGCCACCTATTTAAGAGGAGAAATTTAATTAATAAAGGAATACGAGGGAGAAGTTCTACCTATCTAGCTATGGAGTGCAGACAAGTCATGGGATGTGACTGAAACCAATTTTGTTAGATTTGATAGATAGTTTGCATCAAAATTGAGGGTATTATTGTCTAGTGATAACCCAAGGCTTCCAAAATTATTGTTAGATTTTATTAGACCCATGGACTCGACTATTGGATTAAAGGTTTCTCGTAATTGAGCTGACATAATTCCTTATCCAGCTTCTGCTATTTTCAGAGTATATGGGTACCAATGAACCCTTCATTTTTTACCACACCAAGAGCCTCTTATGGTGGTCTTGGCTAAGATTCTATGGTAAATAGGAGGTTTGGAGGAAGTTGAGTTAGTAGGAGGGTCTAGGGGTTCAATTTTCCCCCCTGCATTGTTGCCCATTAGTTTATAATTACAAAAGATTGATGACTTTTCTTGTATAAGATTTTAGATCCCTATAAAATTGAAACAACTCATACCATATTTTCTAACCCTAAGGGATTTTATAAAATGTTCAAAAATAGAAAAAAGGAAAAGCCTCGCGACCATAGATTAGATACTACACTAAGGACATAAAAAACAACAAATTTTCCTTACAAGAACAAGAGATTAGAAGGATACACAAAGGATATAAAAGGTCCTATAGTAGTGACTTCCTTTGATAAATATTATAGTGCATTAGCAGATACTAAAACTATTGTTGATAAGGTAAATAAATTGGTGACCTCCTTTGTTGAGATTATGGACGGATTGAATGAAAATAAGGTTCTCTTGATCAAAACATACCCCGATCAGTCAAAAGAGGTCATGTAGAGGTTAACTTTTACTCCTATAAACTCAAAGCAATATGTCCTCCAAAAGAGGCTAGGGTATAGTGTCATTAAAATGGAGGAGTTAAGTAAGAAAGGAAAAGAGATAAGTGATAGGAATGTGCCCCAATCTTCAACATAAAAGACACCTACATGTGAGGTATATTAATTTTAACATGGATCTATGAAGAAAAAAAATGGAGAATCTATTATTCTTGAGGGTAAGATGTATACACTGTCTCATTCACCTCTTCACCTTGGTCATGAGCAGCTCACAGTGAAACAATTTGAACAATTTTGAAATCAGGGCAATTTTTTTGTTACTTCTACTGAATTGGAGGAAGTGACATTAAATGAGCCTCCTATACCAAGCATGGAATTAACTATTAATGATTTCTAAGGTAAGGAGTTGGACCCTGTTGGTTTAAATATGTGTTTACTATTTAGATTTACTTAAATTTACTTAGGTTAATGCATTATTTTAATATTTACTTATTAGTCACCTAGGAGTATGTGCACTCTTGTGAGTTGTCATATTGACAACACAAGAACTCACACCTCTTTTATGCACATGGTGTCTACAACATAGGATTTCGCACACTAATTAAGCACATGGTGTCTACAACATCTCCACTTGAGATACACCTCATCATTCTTATCCTATCATCTAGAATGATGGATAAGACGTGTGCTTAGTTGTCATGATTATCTTATCTCTTGGTTCTTTCTAAAGACATCCTAGGTGTTTCCTGAGAGGCCTTTATATATAGGCACTCCTAGTGTATTTGTACATACAATACAAAGAAATGTATGAGGACATACTTTGATATATTGATCATACTCCTTTTTGGTCAATAGTTGTGCTTGTGTTCGAGTTCTTTGGTCTTGGGTGAATCTTTCCCTAAGAAAAATTCTTACATGGTATCAGAGCTCTTGGGGAATTTCTCTTCACATAGCCATTCAAGACCATCTTCTTTCTTCAGCATCTCGACTCAGATCTAGAGTATCATAGTCATTGGGAGCATCTAGAGCCAAAGCAAACCTCACCATTACGTCTGGTGCATCGATGTGGTGAATTTTGACTATAATTTTGCCTACCCTAGGCATAGTCAAAATTGAGGCAATTTTTTATGCAAATCGGCACCCAAAGAACTGATTTGCAAAATTAGTATGATCATTTCAGATCTATACATTTAATTTTTAGATCTACTTTTTTTTTCATCTGCATCTCTACTATTTTTTTTAGATTTGCATTTTTTTTCCCAAAAAAATTGGCCATCAGGCCTATAGGAGAGATTTTTTATGGGTGAAGGTTGAAGCTTGCCGGTGTAAATCATATATTTGTATCACATTCAAAAGGTCAAAAAACCCCTAGAAAGGATTTTTTTTTATCCAAATCAGACATCTGAGGCAAAATCTAGATCTATTTGATTTTTGGGGGCATGACAGCAATGATTCAGGAAAAATAATTATAGCAACAATTTTCAAACAATGATATCTCCCTCATATGGATTCCATTTTGGGAGAAATTTTTCTTTTTTTTGCAGTAGAATTTCATGATCTACACATTGGTGTAGGTGGTTAGAGATCTTTGTTCCTAAATTTTTTTGCAACTCAAAAATCTTGATTTTTGCCACTTCAAATGCCTGGTACGGGTTCATTTGGACACAGAATCAGGTTCTTTTTTTTTGAAAGTGCATTTTTTTTGTCTACTTTATAGATCTACAATCAGATTATAAGTTCTATGGACATAAATATTGCTTTCAAAAATAGGGCCTAAATTAGCTATTTTACACACACTACCTATAAAGTGCCTGAATCATACATTAGGGGGGTTTCTTTGATTTTTTTTGCATTTTAGGGGTTAAATTGATTAGTACATCATGGAAGAGAAAGATTTAATTATCTTGACACCAGAAAAGTATCAAGAATGGAGTCAATTGCTTATCCCATATCTTAGTCAGCACAATGCACTACCATATGTGAGAGGATTTTTATACAATGAGGACATATGTTCCATCATTTATCGTGCCCTCTTTCTATATATGGATATGGAGGTTATGGATTCACTTGATGGCATGACATCAAGTGGTTTATATGATATTTGGATCCATCTTTCAGAGACGTATGAAAATCCACAGATTCCTCCATTCCTGAAAGATCTTTCACCTCCAGTTGTAGCTACATCCTCTCTAGATGAGATCACACCTCTAGATGCTCTTGTTGCTCCTATTGATCCTATTCCATCCATAGATGCTTTGGATTCAATGCAGTAGGACACTTCATGTCTTCCTACTTTACCTTCATGCAATGACTTCCTACCAACAATTGTACAGTTGTTCATGGATTCTCACATTGAAGATTTGGGAGACATCCTAGATGATATTTGTCTTCTCTTTGAGGCAAATTCTTCATTCATTTCTACAGTGAAAGATTCATGTACTTCAACACATTAGGGTACACTTTGTCTTCCAATTCTAACCTCAGGTGATGACTTCTTGAGAATATGCCACTTCTCTTTGATGAGGATGATCCTTCCATAGTTGTTGTGAGGCTTCTCTGTGACCCTCATGTCCATTCTCTACATGACCAGTCTTTACAAGTTGATGTGATTGTGGATCCTTATGTACAGTAGTTGCAAGAGGTCTCTTTATCATTTGAGGAGATAGATTGTTCTTTGAAATAGGCTCTACATCAATCCTTGCTAGATCTGCACTTCTTCTCAGTAGTTTTGGAAGGAGCCACCATCAATATGGACACAGGGATAATTGAGCAGGTTTCAGAGATACCATTCATCATTGAGATTCTTTCTACACATAGAGGAAGAATCTCACCTGTACCTCTGCCATTATTTCTTCCAAAGGGGAGGAACATCAATCAGTGGTTATCGATTAGCTTCTACATTGGAGCATTTCTCACTGGTTGACACCTTACTTTTAGGGGGGGGCGACTGCCTTGTCTCCTTCTTCTTCTTCTTTATGGGGGGACTTTTTCCTCTTGGGAGGTTTTCTCCTTCTCCCATTTCTCTCATGTATATACTTGATGTATGTCATAATGGGGGGGTCTTTATTACTCCATCCATCCATGCATCCCTGTTCATCTCTCTTTTTGGGGGAGGGTTTTTCTCATGAGGTTTTCCCTCTTTCTCTGCTTTATGAGAGATTGCATTTTTATTATGTACATGGGTACCTAACATGACCTAGTAGCTAGGACCCATTATGCATTCCATCCTAGTTTTCGTAAGCTTAAGGGCATTCCCCTAAGTTGCACTTAAGGGGGTGTGTTGGTGTAAATACATATTTACTATTTACACTTACTTAAGTTACTTAGGTTAATGCATTATTTTAATATTTATGTATTAGTCACCTAGGAGTATGTACACTCTTGTGAGTTGTCATGTTGACAACACAAGAGTTAGCACACTAATTAAGCACATGGTGTCTACAACATCTCCACTTGACATACACCTCATCATTCTTATCCTATCATCTAGAATGATGGATAAGAGGTGTGCTTATTTTTCATTCTTATCTTATCTCCTAGTTCTTTCTAGAGACATTCTAAATGCTTCTTAAGAGGACTTTATATATAGGCACTCCTAGTGTGTTTGTACATACAATACAAAGCAATGTATGAGGACATACTTTGATATATGAATCATGCTCCTTTTTGGTCTATAGTTGTGCTTGTGTTTGAGTTCTTCAATCTTGGGTGAATCTTGCCCTAAGAAAAATTCTTATAGACCCTACTATTGAGCAAGCTATCACACATTTTTGTTAGATGATAGTTCTATGAAGTATAGAGCATTCTTTCAATTTGCTTGGAGGTTAAATATTTCTAATTTTGAGGAAGATGTTAGAAAATGAAAGCAAAGCAACCTAGTAAGGAGGACTCTATTATCAAAGATGAAATAAAAGAAGAACTGATGCTAGAGTTCTACAAAATAACTCCAGAGGAAGGAAGAACAATGATTAGGAAGGCTAGAGTACAACTTCTTCCTAATTGTGATATTGTAGATGCTATTTTTTGATGCAATAATGAAGGAGGTAAAAAAAATGTACAAAAATGAAGAGGAGGTTAGAAGAGCATCAAAAGGTGTGAAGTATAGTGAATACCATGCTACACTGGTCATCTAGTCATTACAATAGACAAATAGGTCTCATTCTTATAAATAGTCTGACACAAATCTAATGGGGATTTTAATTATAGAAAGAGTTGAAGATACCTCTAACAAAGAAGCTACCACTGGGAATGTTGAGAGAAAAATTCTTACATTAGCCACATCAAGGAGAGAGAATAAAATCATGGATGAGTTGCATATGAAATATGAGCAAGTCTTGGCAACTTACAATGAAGAGATTAGGCAAAGAATGAAGGTTGAAAATGAGATTTCTCTATATAAAGGACAATAGATTAAATAGTTAGAGGTAGGGGAATCTTCTCAAAAAATGATTACATCCTCGCCTGCTCACCCAACCATCTACTAGTCCCATTATTGAAATCTTAGATAATCCATTGCATCAAGAAGAGCTTTCTAAAGAAGATATAGAAGAGGGGAAAGATTAGAGTCAAGGATATACAAATAGAAGTCTAAGAAAGATAAGAAATACAATTTTATATTTTATCTTTGAGATTGATACCAGACTTCTTCACCATACGGTAAAAAAATTGATGGCTATGACAAATCTCTTGGTGATAATGAAGATAGGATGAAGATAGGTTGAGAGGGATCTTGAATAAATGGATTAGAAGAGAGGAGAGAATAACTCAAATGTGTTGATTGATAGGATAAATGATGATTGTCATATTGAAAGGACATATGATCAAGTAATTGATTTGCTAGACTTTGATATAAATAGAGAGGCATATGAGATTTTACATCTCTAAGTGCGAGAACAAAGAACATGCATTTTTTCCTTTAGTATGTACAAATGATCATGATATTAATACTCAAAGACTGAGATGATGGTGTTCTCGCTATGTTGAATGATAAAGTGAGTGTAATAATAAACAAAGATAACACTAGTGTGTTCATAGAAGTTGTAGAAAACTTGATGGAAGCAAGGAGTTTTTATAAGTCTTTCATTTGTGAGGCCAAACAACTAAAGAGTAAATAGAAAGATGTCTCCTATAAAGAGAAAGAGATCCACAATTTTGACTAGTTTGATAATTCAGTTTATAATGAATGGGTGGCCAAGTATGTTTCAATAATAGAATCTTCATGGGTGGTAGTAGAGGATAAACCACAAGACATGGAAGAGTCTAGTAACAAATAGTCGAGGACAGTGTCCAGCATGAGGAGAAGAACATCAAAGACAAGATCAAAGTGAGGAGAAAGATAAAATTGAAGAGCTCCTTATCCCACTAGAGATCACTAGTAGTCAGGATGCATGATAGAAAATAATTATAAAAAAGAAGAAAGCTATTATTACAATAGCATACCTTACCTTTCTGGTTCATCCAATATGGCTATACCAATGTAACAAATTATTGATATTACTTTCAGAGCATTGAAATTATGCCACATGCACCTAACTCAATTTTCTTGTGGGTCATTGAAAAATGTATTTTGTCTCTTATGTAACTATGTTTTGTTGAAGGGCGGGTATCATTTTCCCTCTAAGCTTGAAGCTTGTTGCTACTCATCCTATAAAAATGAGTTGCCGAGGCTTGAGAATGGTCTAAGTTTTCACTTTTTAGTGAACATAAAGTTTCATATTCTAAGTTAGTCCATAGCTATATAGTTGTATGGTTCTAGAAATGTCATTAATAGAAATACAAGGTTAGATGGTTATGTCTTTTTTGAGTTCTTTCTTGTTGAATTTTTTAATAGTTGTATATTTTCAAAGAAGGTAATACAAAAACTTTTATTGTATGATTATCCAATCTAGATCTTGTCTATTCTTGTGTTTCTTTTAATCTTTTGGAATTTGATCATCATGTTTTCACGACTTTTAGTTATAATACAATTCAAACTATATCTTAGTTCATGTTTTGCTAATAATCTAATGCATTATGTAAATGCTTGATATGAATTTGGGAGAATTTAAAATTGTCTAAAGAATATCATTATAAGAATGACAATTTAGATTGAGTTTTGTTCTCATTTTCACAAAGTGATAGGGTGGATCTAGTTCTATGTGTCAAAGTTCTGTGAGTAACAATCTAATGGACAAGGCACTGATCATATTTTGAATTGGTAAAATATGGATGGACTAAATAGTACAAAATTAATCAATCAATATCTTTGAATTACGTTGTTGTAAGCTTGAAATGACGACATCTATGTGTTATTATGGAATTCATCGCAAGAAATGATAAATATGTTGAAGACTTATGAATTCTTAGTTATACCCACCTAAATTTTGTAGAGTTTAAGGGAAGAATGAATTCTTAGATATACCCACCTAAATTTTGTAGAGTTTAAGAGAAGAAGACTAAAGCAGTATTAATAAGTTAGCCATATTGATTTGCTTCAGAAATGCCCATTATAGTTTTTGGTTGTCTCCTAGGTATCCTTTTCATTTATAACAGGTAGTTAACATCTTGTCAAATCAAGAGCCAACACAGTGTTCAACTATTCTGATCGTTATTTATATATGGCTTCCTACTATAAAAGTTCAACTATGTAATACATTGCATTTCACGCAGCTTTTCTTTACACCCAGTTATTCAACGAATGACATCTCTTTCTGAGTAGGCTCTTCAGTAGTGAAAATGGTCGGCTCAGATTATGAAAATAATTATAGTGCTTCTTATTCTAACGATTTTATTTTCCTTGCAAGTTTTGGCCCAATATAACCTTAAGACATTCGAAAATACAGATGGAGAAAGAACGACAACAAAGAGAGGTTTAATCTATTTCAAATTGTGGAGAGGTTACCATCATGTACCAATTGCACAAGCCATATTTCAGATCCCAACTGATGCCGATAACAATTTGTGCTATAACACTGATTTATTTCAGAAAGAGTCAATGCTACTGTAAACCATTCGCTACTTACCCATTACTGTTGACGATGTACCCGTAGAGATGGAAAACCTTTTGCACAACCATTCTCCAAACAATTTGTGTAGTATATAATAATATGCCTTCCTATTGTGATAGAATAGATTATTCATAGCATGAATTGTGAGGGAAGCATTTTGGGAGGTATTTTAGTATTGTCAAGGAAAATGGTGAAACCGTTGTTATACTGAATACCACTCTTATTATGCATAACAACTAATAAAGGACCACAGTCTTTATCTGTACTGAATGCCAAATAAGAGCCTAGTGGCAATTCAGAGTACTAAAATCTAAATTAATATCAATATGTAATAATAATAAGATAGAAATATATATTATAAAGTATCTTATATTTATCATACGCATTGTGAAATCAATATTTATATTATAAAAAACGTTATATTACTATAATAGTGGTTGCCCTACTTTTACAAGCATTTGCAAGCTGTTACTTACCAAATATGTGCTTTGATAAAAATTTACTAAAGCAAAACAAAGTCAAACCTTTTTTTTTCTGATCTGATTCTTTTTCAAATATTTTGTTATTTTCAACTACAAGGTATGCAAATTATGAAGATCAAATTCTGAAATTTTGAAAAAACATTACAATTTTTTGATTTTTTGAAAATTGATCAACTGCAGGGAGGAATTAGGAGGATACCCATCCATAAGATAAAGAGTTTTTGTATATAACAATGAATTTCCTAATAGTGGAGGACAACTGCAACCCCTTTGTCCAAAAACCATGATTCACAATGTTAGCTTATTTAATATTTTAATAAAATATTTTAGAGTGAAGTCATAATTTATTTTACAATGTGTTAGAATGTGTTTTCTTCTCAAAGATTTTCATAGCAAATCTTATCCTATAATCCTAACAGTTATTATGGTTATGACTCGAATCACAGTTTGATGAGATTTTAAATAATATTTTTGTTAGTGTTTAGATAGAGTGAATGTTAGGGTTACGGTTAACAGTATGGTTATAATTAGGGTTAGATAATACTTAGGATTAAAATAGGGATGAGAATTTATCAACCTCTAAAAAATAATGAATGGTATAATTTGCTTTGCATCTCTCCAACAAAGAAAAATTTATATTAATCTTCTTTTTATTGACATTAGTAAGAAATATATTGTTTTCAATATTTAAACAAGGAAAGAACTCTGACTCTTGAATTAGACCCAAAAATAAATAAATAAAATTAGTAAGCCAAACCAGCCTCAGGTTCCAGATGAACAGGAGTTGTAGGGTAGCATAGTTCCTGGCAAGATTTGGTAGATGATTTGAGAAATAAGAGAAAATTGATAAGTTAGGAAAGCTGTGAGAAAATTTATTAGAATGAACAATTTCTACTATTGCATTAGGTTATAGGGAGAAATTAAAATTAGTGTTTAATAAATTGTGTCTTTTCTATAGTGCATCCAATGATGGGAAATCACAATCAAATTCATGTGAAGAGTCATAAAACAAGGAGAGAAATTGAAATATTGTAAAGAGTTCTAGAATAAAATCAAAACTAATAACAAAATCTGTTGGTCTTCGTACAAAATCTACTAAATACTAAGTAATTTTTCAAGAAAGAATTATTTTGTGTGCATACCATGATAAGAACGAGCATCCGAAGCAAGGAAAACCTCTGGATATCCTTTCTGTTCCTATTTCCTACTTTCTACCCGACATGCACCTTCACAACCTTTCATGTGCACAACATGTCATTTTAGCATTTGCTCAATCTAAGCATTGTTGGTAGATGAGTAGCCATTTTGTTTTATTCAGGTAGCCATGTAATGCCTTGGCCCCTTTAACAATGAAACGGGGGATGACTAAATTAGACTCTTATCAAAATATAAGAAATATAAACAGTTTGTTCTTGTGATCAAATGTTGTTTTCCCATTTTAAGCACCTCCATCCACTGTCTCAGACTGCTTCAATATATTTCCAGCGAGAATGAATAGAAAATCCAAATATTTAAAGGTGTTAATCTGCTTGGGACAAAGATTTTTGTAGTATGTCAAATCAAAATTTTAGATGGAGATAAAATGTATTTATCTCTCTAAGTATATACAAGAATGTGGAAACATAGATAAGGCACGTGGACTGTTTGTATATTTAGGCTAGGATTATATTCAACATTTGGCATAAACTCGCTTAATAGATTGTTTTTCAAACAATAAATAAAGCTACATTGTAATGCTCAAACATAAGTGGTGCGTCCATTTCTTCCAATGAGAATATGCCAAGGCTGCTATTATATAGGTGGTTGTTTAATCTTGATTAGTATAGCCTTCTACCAATACTCTGCATAATGGTAACCCCAAGTTTTCCCTCATTTAGACTCAATATTTTTGCCTTCTCTTGCATTAAAAACTGCGTTTCCTTTCTCACAATCTGCATTGCCAGATCCATTTATATTGACCAAAATATTTTTATTAACATTTACCTTAAAAAAGATGCAACTTTTGTGGTTTGGTTTGGGCCCATGGCTAACTAGACGAACCTATTGCCATTATTTTTTATTTTAAAAATAGTTAGGTTTGGTGAGATATTTTTTTGGTTTAAAAGATCATGGCGTTAATGTTGTTGGCCATCTTGCTCTTTCACTGATGTTAAATCGAAATCAAAATCTGAATTTCATAGTTTAAATACATGTTTTCTAACTTCTGGACTGTATATACTCGGTGGATATCAGTAGTAGCAATGTATAATATTTAATATTATTTGGAAGTTTTATTATAAATACGTTGATATGTTTTTTTGGAGATTTTATTAAAATATTAGAGGATATGAATGTTTTTAATTATTTAACTTTTAAAAGAAAAGTTGCATCTATATAGTTAGAAACTACTTTTGTATATACTATTAATTTATTAATTTATAATGTTTTTAGTATCATATTATTTTATCTTAAAAAATTTAAGATTATAAATTTTTGTAGTTTATAAAATATTCTAATACGAAATTTTAGAATAAGTTAAATACATAGATGAAATATTATATTAAAATTTTATAAATTATATGTAATAAACTAATATTAAAATTTTATAAAAGAAATACAATTTTAAGATATTAAATGTGTTACATGTGTTGTAGTTTTATTTATACAATAAAAGTGTTCAATTGTATTGTAGATTCTTAATGCATCTCAAAAAAACTATAAACATATTTTTAACTTAAAAGTTTATAGATGATTCAAGATTGGTTTGAAATATTTTTAATGTTATATTGGATTGGATTAGTGCTTTTGTTCTATTTTTTACCTTTTTCTCCTTGTATCTTGCACTTGGAAACATATAAACTTGTCTATGGACAAATATGTAATACTAAGAAAATTTTAGGAGACTTTTAGCATACTATTTAAAGATGGATGGTAGGTAGTGTCATAATTGAGAAGCCCAAAATTTCCAACTCAACTAAACTAGATAATTTAGGAAGTACTAACTATTAAAAAAAAAAAAATTATTTTTTTTGCTAGGATTCAAGTACAAAATAAAAAGATTTAGATATGAACATCTTAATAGATAAAATGAATAATATTATATTATGTAGCTTAATTACCTTTTATACCTCCACCAACATCTTTATTTATATTTTCTATAGCTAAAAAATGTGGCGGAGTTAATCTTGAGAAACATAACTAAATTATTTACAATTTAAAAAACAACACTTGACAGAGAACTACTAATATGTGTTATGTAGTTATATCTTATAAACCATGTATTGGATTTTAAGAAATTTTAAAATTATTTTAGTATGCAAATAGCCTACTTAAAGCTAAGGTTTAGGGTGTTAAGTATTAATGATGTATGTTGTAAGAGTCATTATGGGCTAATTCTAGTTATGTCTACATTTTAGTTTTTTATATAAATATGTGCTACTCAAGTCTCATAAGAGACACCCCGTCCCCCTCACCCCCCCAATCTGTGAATTATTGAACATATGTTTTGTTTTTCTATTTTTTTCTATTAGCATTTCATTTAAATGTTTAAATTGTATTTGTGTTTTCTATTAGCATTTGATTGAAATGTTTTAATTAGGAAATTAACAATCAATACAATATTTTTGAGGTTAAGTTGTACAACATGAATTTTTATTATGGGATGAAAGTAGAAGTGTATTTTGATGAAGGGGGTTTCGATGGAGCATGGTTCCCTATGACCATAATTGGATATGTTGCCAATGCACAGAGGCCTAAATTCATCATTGAATATATAATAGTTTTATAACAGATGAATGGACCCATGGGCATCTTATAGATGAATTATATTATGAATATATTTGGCCTTCACCTCTAGTTGTTATTCTACCTGAATATATTTTAGTGGATTTGGTTGTTGAAATGTTCAAAAATAATTGTGGCTGGACAAGTGTTGTAGATAGTTTTGAGTCTCCTTTGGGTCACCAACAATTATTTGAAATATTCTTTCCACATACTCAAACTCTTCAAGCATATTTTGATTCCCAATTACATCGAGCCCATGAATGAGTTAATGGAAGATGGATACTAAAATAATGGATTTGAATATGACATTGTTTTGTTTGTGTGGAGATCCATATTTCTTTTCAAGTGTATTACATTTGAAATAATATAAACTATTTTTAAAGAGTATGATATTTTATTACCAAGATTTAATCTTTCATTACACTTCTTCCTACCATAAAATATTTATTGCATCAATTATTTTATATTGTCTACCTATGATTTCTTTCCATGATTTAATATTTAATTGCACTACTTCATGTCATTAAGTATTTCTTCCATAAAAATAATGGCAGATATGTTCATTTTATATGCGTCTACACTTCTTCTTTTTTATCTAAATACAAACATCATTTTCCTCTTAGATTTCTTTGATTATTTTCTTGGAATAATAATATTTTCAGGTTACAAATATTATATCATTCACAATCAAGTTTAAATTTATGAGGAATCTTTGAAAGTCTAAGTTTGATCCAACTTTCAAAGAGGTAGGAGACATGAATTTGGTGTTCATTGATATTATGGAATTTTCAAATAGTTTGAAAAGGGGTGAGGGAATGTCTCTTCTATGGAATAGATTGACAACTTTAGGATTGGTTGAAGTAGCTGCATTCCCTATTTCTTTTCAATTCATGGAATTGGTTTTGGCTTGTGCACAATATCACAATGCAGATGATAGGAAAGGTAAAAATTGACAGGGTCTAACATTGCTAGATAATACACCTAAAATTGTAAGAGAAGCATTAAATATTCCACATTATGACCAATATTCTATTGTTGACATGAAGATTGCCAATGATTACTATTGTCAATCCAATTCAAATGCATGACAATTTCTGAATGATAAATTAATGCATCAATAGAGTACCAATTTTTAAAAATTGGCGAGGGGATAGCACAAAGTTGATTTTATAGAAGAGGGTAGAGATTACATCACTCTATTGAGTAAGGTTTTTGGATATCCTAGCTTGAATCGTTTTCAGACATGGATGCTTTATTTCATCCACAAAATGTGGAAGAAAAAATAGTTCAATTTGGCATCCATTATCAACAACTACTTGCATGAAAAATTAATTGACATTCTTAATAGAAATAAATTCTATATGATATCCTATTTGGTGTATTTATTGTCCATGCAGAATATATTCCTGGGTCTAAATAAGAAAGATAGGTTCGGAGAGGTTCAGCCAAGAGCTTACAACTATTTTCCTCAATTGGAAATGATCAAGAGTGAAAAGCATTTTTGTAGACTAAATGATGCTTTCACATTCAATATAGTAAGAAAAATTCATAATGAAATGGAAAGAAGAATATCTAATGAGGCTGTTGATGAAATTGCAAAATATGGAAATTGGTATATCCAATTTCAAACATTTACCTATGTAAGGGTATCTGGCTTCCATGGTTATCCATGGAAGTTGCCACATTATCCTTCTGATAAAGTCTTGCTTTTGGAGTTGTGTAGACAAATTGTTCAAGTAACAAGACAATTTGGGTATCGATGCTTGCATTTATTTAAGTTTCTAGTAACTATTGGTAATTACTCTTATGTTGATCTTGACATAAGAGAAAGTACATAAATAGATGTTGCTCATCTTCAAATTAATACTATTGGTGATGTGCAATATAACTGTGATCTAGTAGGAAGGATATCTATAATTGTAAAGAAAAGTTACAAACACCAAGTTGCTTTAGAGGACCAATGGGCAAATTGTGTAAATGAGAAACAAATGAGAAAAAGGGACTATTTTAGATTGGCAATAGAGCTCATGTGATCTTGGAAAATCTATAAGATTATAGAAGACATAAAAGAAGATGGGAATCAGTTGAATCCATTATATGAAACAAAGAATATTTTTGGTCTCCAAATTGATCTGATAGATTGGTACTCTCAAGAAGAAACTTTGATTTAGAGTCAAACAATGGATGTCATATTGTTGTCAATAGAGTGGCTCCAAAAGCCATTTACATTACTTCCAATGCACTCAATATATCACACATTTTAATATCATATCAAAAATGCAATGGATTTAGTAACAGATGTTTTCATGTTGGACCCAACTATGGTTTTAGATTGAATTCCTAATGTGAATAATTATTTTATCATCAATGATGAAAATATAGGTGAGGATGAAAGTTGTTCATCTCCTATTCAAGTTGGAGTCAACAACGTGAGTTCTAATGGTCTAAAGAAAGATCAAAATTTTCAAATTGAGTCTCCACAAATTGGTAAAGATACATGCAATTCACCTATTGTTCAATCATATGAACACGTGCAATGTTCTCTATCACTAGCCAAAGAAACAATATTTATTTTAGATATGAACAATGAGGATGAAATACACACTACATTTATAGAATGGAGAGATGATTTGAAAATGCTAGGTATTCACATCATTGAAAAGGTAGTCAACAATATAAAACTACTCTTGAGAAGGTACTGATGGCATGGGAGATTGATGAAATAATATTTGTGGAGCTCAATTTTTAAAAGAGGATATTCCAATTGTAAGAAAGGTGAAGGAAATGCATGTTGATCAATTAGTCTCAATTGGTGTTAATCATAGAAAATCCTCACTCCAAGAATTGTTAAGGGTGTGTAATTTGAGAAGCTCAACACTAATGAATTGTAATAAAAAAATGCACACAATAAAAAGTTTGCCTGATATATCCATGACAGGGATACAAAAGTTCATCAAAGGTTTGGGTTGTAATTTTTTTGATAGTTCTTCTGAATTGTGTTCTGCCAACTAGGCCATTCAACAATTTTCTAAGTCAATGCAAAAGAAAATATAGAAAGAGGACATTGATATTATGATGCTGAAAATAAATATGATATGTGATTTTCAAGCACAAAGTTTAGATTTAGTGGATACTATTAAAAGTGCAAAAAATATTTTTAACTCTATCAATGTGAAGCTCAAGTACAACTTGGGTCTTGACAAGAACCTATTGAGAGAATTTGTTTGTGCATTTGGACGACACTATTCTTTATAGAAAAAAATGTCAACAAAGTTACTTTATATGCCAATGATGAAACAATTTATTTTCTAAAGTCATATATGTTTTATGCATACTCTAATTATGTAATTTATAATTTTATATGTAATGCAATTATTAGTTTCTATAATGTAGTTCTCATATTTATTTATTTTGAATGTATTAAATTTAAACATGTCATGATGTTTTGCATACAATCACACTATTAAATAGTGGTTTCATGTGTGACTAATATAACATGCTCTTTTTAAAGATGATGTGTAGTTTTTGCATACTTTGATAATTTAATACTTCAAATGATATTGCCATATTAGTTATTTGTTAAAATTATGTACTCATGTGTTGTCCAATTGAAAATTATTAAATGTAATCTTCATTTTTTTTAAAAAAAATTGAGTGTTGTATTAAAAAGTTCATTATGTTTCTCATTCTGTATTTTTTATTTTATAGATAGCATTCAACTTAGTAGAAAAGGGGGAAAAAATTCTTGCGATTATATCATTGAAATATAGAAGTAACACGGATAAAATAATGTCGATTTATATGTAAAGGAATAAATAGAATAATTATTTTCAATGATATTTTTAAACATTTATATACTAATAAAATTTACTCTTTTGGAAAGTATATTAAAATCATATTTACTCATGTAAAATTTTGTAGTCCTTTATATTATTTGAAATGCTAGAATAATTAAAGCAAAGGAACATAGTCTAAATAGTACTTTACTTCTCAATTTTTAGCTATGCCACCAAGATGTGTGAATTTTCAGTCTAAAGACAAGAGAAGATAATATCAAAGAGAATATAAAAGTGATTACAAGTGTAGACAAAAAGAAAAGATGGATGATATAGAAAAGGAGAAACAACGTCTACTCTATAATGAAAAAAAAAGAGAGAGATATGCTAGAAAAAGACAACAAATGATGGATACAGAAATAAATAATGAACAAAAATTTCTAAGGAGTACAAGTAATTTAGGTAGTCCAACTATCTCTAAACAATAGAGACCATAAGAAGTTGAAAATGAACAACTTTCAATTACATCTTTTAACTTTCCCTCTATAGAGAATGGCATGCTTGAAATATCTTAAAATCAAATGGACTATATATCATGTGAACATGAAGAGGTAGCTAAAAGACAAAAACAAAAATATTACACTCAGTATAGTGTTGAACAAGATGAGCATAATGCTTCAAACATGGACCAAAGAATGTTGGAAGGAACACAAAGTGGAAACATGTCAGAAAGAAATGTGGGTAGAAGGAATTGTAGGAGGTAATATCATAAAGATTATAGAAAACAATGACAAGATGAAATGAATGAAGCTGAAAACGAAAATAAACATCTTATTCACAACCAACAAGATAGGCAACATAATTCTAGAAGAATAACAAGGAGAATATTAGAAGAAATACAAGTCCATAATAATAGTTTGACAACTACATTGGTGGGTAAAAATGATCATCTTACATTAACAAGTGTAGCACCACTGAATTCTATGGATGAAAATATGAGTAAACAAAATGAAGATGCTAGTTGTGGTATAGAGACTAAGAGGAACTGCAATGAAATATTTGGAAATAGTTATCAAAACCTTCAAAAACTCTTTTGACATCAATTAGATAATTCGGTTATGCCTACAATGTGCTACATATTTCAGGAGTGTTATATTGGTATTAAAGTTAATCATACAAAAGAAGGTCCAATGTGTAGTAGGTGTTAGTAAGAAAAAGGAAATAACATATTCTCAATAGAAAACAATATGGACCTAGGTTTACAACCACCTAAACTTGCAAATTTGACTCGGGTAGAAGAAATGTTAATTTCACATGTATTTCCAATTCTACAAGCAACACATGCAATAGGGGGGCAATATAAATACAAGGGAAAACCAATAAGTTTCCCATTAAACATTGAATATGCATATGAAATTCTACCATGCCCAATTAAAGACTTGCCTATAATAATAGTTCAAAAAAAAGATTAGTGTGGTACAAACTATGACTTTACAGTTAATAGAAATCAAGTGTATTGTGCTCTAAGGTATAAAATTGAAAATGACAAATTTTATACTGATTTTAATGTAGATACTCATGCACTGGATGACATTGAAATGCATAATGATTGTAATATATTCCATCAAATAAAGACTATTCATGTAGATGTTGACAATGAATCAAAACAAATCACATGTCTACAAAATGAGACAAATGAGGTTAATGATACAAAAATTAATTATTCCACATCAATGGCAACAAGACTAGTGAATCTTTAAAAGGAAATGGAACTCATACATGTATGGGTAAATAACCCCAATATAGATCCTATGAGTTTGATTGACTGGCCACCAATAGGTACATCTACAGTGAATGAATATGTTACATCAAGT
The DNA here is from genome assembly GCA_028749045.1 of Cupressus sempervirens. Taxonomy (NCBI): domain Eukaryota; kingdom Viridiplantae; phylum Streptophyta; class Pinopsida; order Cupressales; family Cupressaceae; genus Cupressus; species Cupressus sempervirens. The sequence continues at coordinate 910,970,956 of CM053785.1, forward strand.
TTAATAGACATGGCCTTTCCAACATTGTTTCCAAATGGAAAATGTGACTGGTTGGAGCCACATCTACGAAGAGTATACCTTCATGAATATGTGAAGCATCTAATTTGGTATAGGGATCATCAATTTGGTAGACATCCTCAATTTAGATATCACATGGAAAACATGGTAATGAGGCACCGTGCACAAAATTCTAGTTCAATTTTCACAAAACAAAACATTGAAGATTTTCCAATGACCATAGATGAGTTACAAGAACATATGGAAAATTTTTCTGGCACACACTTTGCTAATAAATTAATGAATTTTGGAACAACCTTAAGAGGTACAAGGTCATATTGAAAAAAAATTTGGGCATAATTATATGATTTTCTAAAACAGCTGGAGACCCCCACAATTTTCTTTACACTTAGTGCAGCTAATTTGTATTGGCCTAATCTACATGCACTGATGCCTAGAACTCAACCATCAGATCCAAGAGAGGCTTAGAAGTGGAAGAGACAAAATCTTATAGACTATCCTCATATTGTTGCACACTACATGCACCTTAGACATACTATGTTTCATAAAGAAATTTTGGAGAAAGGCTTCAATGTTAAAGACTTTCGGTCAAGATATGAATGGTAGCACAGGGGTTCTCCACATGTACATGGTTTTTTATGGCTTCATGGAGCTCCAAATATGAATAAGTTAGATTGGCATAATGAAGAACAGGTAAGAGAAGATGAATATTTCATCCATCATACTATGCATGCATGGAATCCATGGGCATGTAGAACTAAAAAAAAAATGTAAGTATTTCTACACTAAGTTTCATTATGTAGACATTTCTATAATTATTTTTTCATGATCCTTATATTTTCATTGCCATCTTTTTGTTTCTCCATTTAAAAGTCTTTGTTTTCATCAAGCCATTTTAGAATTTTGCACAACCTCTGTGTCTTAAAAACACAAGCCAAATACAAGAAATGAATGTGGACCATGATTATGAAGAAATATTGAATACCGTACAAAAACATACAATCTATGAAAAAATGGAAAAATGACAAAACTATTCCAACGAAATATTTATTACGTTGTAACTTTCTGAACTTAAATTGTAGGTATAATGCTCCTTGGGAAGTAAATAGAAATGAATCAAAATCATATATAAATGCAGAATGTGGAGAAAAAAATTGAATCTTAAAGGAATGATGATAGTGTCAACTCACATAATCATTGCAATTTCCAATTGTGGAGAGCAAATATAGATTGGCAACCGGTTTTGTCAGCACATGCTATTATTAAGTATATTGTAAAGTATGCATCCAAAGTAAAGAAAAGTTCTAAGACCTACCATCAAATGTTGACACGATTGGAAAATATAGAGAATCCTTATGACTTTGCATCCAAAGTCTACAAATTTTTTTTAACTGAAATGTAATGTCCCCATTTTAGCAGTTGACCAAGTGTGTGTGCATTAGCCTTGTTCTACATGGTCCCGAGGGCTAACGAAGGGTTTAATGGGATCTTGGAGTGTTTTGGCCTAGTCATTTCCAGTTTGGGCCAAAACGAAGTTGATTTACTTAGTTTCAGGCATACTTACTATTTTTAGTAAGTCGGCAGGACACAGTGCAGGTCAATTTTGGTGATTGGATTCGATACTCCTCGGTGAGAGCTTTCCGATGAGCTATCACTCGCATTATTCGGAGTTCGATTGCTAATACATTTTAATGCCTGAAGTTTTATTAAAGTAACATCTAATTTAATTGTAAAATATTAAAGTGTTACTTTAATATTTATTTTATGGTGATGTGTACCCAAGGGAGACATAAGGGGTATTTTAATATATGTTTTATATTACACATCTTTTATCCCACATTGCCCATATGAGTTGAGCGGACCCGTGGGAATAGAATAAAAGGAAGCATCTATGGCTTCATTAGGCAGGTTGAATATGAGAAGAAATTGGTGTGTGAGTTGCAGTTTTGTTCTTGGCATTTGAGGACGTCTATCCTCTCTTGTAACATTCTAGACGTCATTCCCTTGGGGTTTGGCCTTTGGAATTCTTTCTTATTGGCTTTAGTATTAGGCAGTTTAGTTGCATTTCCGGCTATAGGCAGATTTGATATTTTGCTCATATCTTCTTCACTACTTGTCCGACGCTTATGCCGCTTGGAGGGAATGGTATTATGAAGGTAGTGGACTGATTGGAGGACAAAGTATTGTAGTAGCAAGTTCGTAAGCATGGGCTGGAGTATTATGACAATATTGCTGAAGTAATTAGTGAGTTGATAAATCTGCCATGTATTTGGTTTTATGAATTCTGAAAATAATATTTTATTAGCAGCAGTTCATTTCCACTTTGCATATTGTTGTAGTTTCTCTCTTGTTTATGTTGTATGATACCAATTCCATGCACGAAACACAACAAAAAAATAAACGTTTGATTTCCAAAGTTATAAGGGGTTTTAAGAGGTTGCATGCAAACTGTTTGACAAAATTCATTTCAGCAAATTGGTTTAGTTTTATGGGACATCCAGGGGTGTCCATTACAGTGGTATCAGAGCTATTTCTAGGGTAACCACTACATGAAACTATTATTGTAAGAGATGTTGGATCTTAGGAAACATGTCACATGCTCCTAGAACTTTCATTGGTCAAATGTAATAGAAGATTTGTTAATCTAAACATCTCCCAAAAAATATTCAAACTTGCTAAGACAAAGAATGAAGATTGTATTGAAAAGAAAAAAAAATCATTCATAGATTCATATAGAAGAAGACATATTTCTATGGAATCCATCACTATGATTAATGCCTCTAGAGCATGGATATATAATAAAAATAGAAAGAAAGATAATAAGTGGGATCGTAGAAAAAAACATTGCTATTGTGAGAGTCTATTCAAAATTTATTTCTATTCTGACACGTGTATCAGAAAAGTTCATTGATTTTTATTTTTTAGACTTGTTGTATAACCCATTCCATGACATTTGAGTTGATATTGGTGATGATAATATCACAATAGTTTCAAACTAGGAGTCACTAGATTGTGTTTATTGGCATGTTGAAAGAAGAGTGGATGTAGAAAGTAGTGATGGAAATTTTGAATTTGGAATTAAGAAAAATGTAATGGGTCCTCATAACATTATAGAGCATGAATGGAAAATCATCTCATAGATGAATTGTGGTCAAATGATGGAGATTTTTGAAATTGATATGCTAGGAAAAAGGGACATGGATAGGCAACATAGTTGGTGAGAGAAATATAGGTTGGATGAATATGGTTTAGATGCAATCAATTTTATTGGTAGAATGAGAGAAAATGGATGCACTATAAGTCTTCAACGTGAACAAGAAATTAATAGCAATAAATTGGGTGAAAAATAGAACAGGGCATTTGATGTTATTGTGACACACTATAATGCAGATGATAATGTAACACCCCTATACATGATAATTTAGGGTACAAATGGTATAAGAAATTCATTTTTGATTAGTGCAATCAATAATTTTTTTAAAGATTCTGCATTCCCTAAGCATTGTCCATTATTAATTTTAGCACCGATAGGAGTGGCTGCATACAATATAGGTGGTTCAACTGTACATTCCAAATTAAAGATTTGAGCAAATGATTTTAGATAGTTGGAAGGAACATGTTTGACAAGTTTCCAAGAAGAATTAAGTCAAATAAGATATATTTTAGTAGATGAAATGAGCTTTCTTGGGGAGAAGTTTCTTTTGAATATAGACTCTAGATTTGGTCAAGAATTTCCTCAAAATTCTCATCTTAACTTTGGAGGCATTCTATAAAAAATTTATAATTGATGTAGTAGAGAAACAAAAAAACTAGCATGAATATTTTTTTAATTATAGAATTACTAATAAATATTTTATATATTTTTTTAGGTGTCTCAATGATTTTGGTTGGTGATCTTGGCCAACTAGCTTTTGTGAAAGATGGGTTAGCATATGATAGTAGGAGACGTGCAAAAATAGTATGGGAAGACTCTAAGATTGTGATTACATTGGAAAAAATTTATAGACAAGAGGGGGAGAATCTAGATCAAAATAAGTTCTGCTAGTTGCTCACAAATATTAGAGATGCTCAACCAACAATTGACGATTGGAAATTACTAATGTCATGTACAACATGTAATATTCAAAAAAATTTAAATGATGATTTTGACAAAAATGTTCATTTATTCTCTACAAATGATAATGTTCACAAACATAATTGAAGAAAACTCCATTCTCTTTGAGAACTAGTTTCATGTGTAATTGCTACAAAGTTGTTAAATTATAGTTCAGCAGATGATAATTGTGTTGATAAAATTGATATTGAATTATTGATTTCAAGGATATTAAGAGTTATGCTGACATCAAACTTGTGGATAGAAGCAGGCCTTGTAAATAGAGCTTTGGGTTATGTTGAGGAAATAGTCTATAAGCCAGGTAGTGCACCACCTCAACTACCATTATATGTCATGGTAAAATTTGTTGCCTGCTTTGGCTTTCCATTCAATAATGAACACCCAAAAGTAGTACCTGCTAGTGTTGTACAAAGAGGTTCTACCACTCAGATGCTATTGAGACTACCATGGGCATTGACAATACATAAATTGCAAGGTTTGACACTTGAAAAAGAAACAATTGATATTGGACCAAGAGAAAGAACATGAATGACATTTGTTGTAATGTTTAATGTAAACTAACTACAGGGTCTGAGGATAATGCCACCATTTTCTTTTGATCATTATGAGAAGATGAAGAACAAAAAATAGTTAGAAAAAAGAAAAGCTGAAGGAAAAAAGGCTTAACAAAAACTATTGTGGTGGATAGATGGGGACCTCAAGGGGTCTTCCTAACTCTACCAATCCACAAAAGAATAAGGAAGAATTTTGTAGAGCAAATACCAACATGGATATCGGCTACTTGTGATTTTCAAAGAATAAGGCAAGGAATAACAAACACATGGTGTTTGTGACCTAGAACTTATGAAAATCTCTATTGGCTTGATATTTTAGATCCTACAGACTCTGTTTTGCTTGAGTGAAACATTGTTCAATTTGATGATGATAGTGATTCTAATTAGAATATCTATCTCTTTGTTACTTTTAAAAAAGTGTAACTTTCATGTTACTATAAAATTAGTGAACATTCTTACTTTATTTATATGAAATATATATAAAGTTTAGTACAAATATTACAATTTACATTCAGATATTTTTTATGTCTCTTTTATTTTTACAAATATATGATTTATATCCTTTTGGATGTAATAATTTGATATATGGTAAATTTTAACATTTATTTGTTCATATTAAAAGATTACATAGATGTTTTTACTTGTTTTAGAAATTGTTATTAATTATTAAAAATTTCATAACTCGCATTAATTATGGAAATAGTTTTTTGTTATCTTTTGAGTTGACATATGTTATCTTTTTAGTTTACCTATGTTATACATTAAATTCATTTTTCTCAATAATATATTTTACGTATATTTTTCCCTTGATCTATGTCTCAAACTCAATATGATTATTTTTTTCCTTCTTCTCATTTGTTTTTCCTGTATTTGTATTATATATATCTTTCCTTCTTTAATTGATAAGTAATAATAGAATATAATTCTTTCTCCAAATATTTCCATGTTCAAGAAATATTTCAAAATGGATTTATCAAACAATGAATCTGAAAATGAATCTAGCATTATCGCACCGAGTCTTGTCATTTCTTTAAACTCTGATGGCACACCTCAAATAGCAATTGGTAAATGCAAAAAGTCTATACTATAATGTTGTTACCAAATTATTCAACATTTTGAATCTACAACGTTGTCAATAGATTATGTTTTAGATAATGATATTTTTTGAATGCAGATTGTTGTTGATAAGGTGCGGGAGATGTTTAATTGAGTTTCTCGACTTCCAGAATATTTGGAAGAAGTGCAACATGATCATGATGAAAATGAAGGCTGCAACACTATTCTCATTGGTGACTATTTTATAAAGTCATTGCATCATAAAAATTAGTTTGTATCATAACTTTTATGAAGGGACTTGTTTAGAATTATGTTTATAGTTCAAATATATACTTGCTAGAAAAGATGAGTGTATTGAAGTATATATACATAATCAATAATATTTATGTTTATTAATATATGTTAGAGTTTCATTTGTCTTGAATCTAAAACATGTATATTTTTTCTTATATTTCATGATTAGTAATTTTATAGTTGATAAAAGTGTATTTAAGACATCTAGATTACTTTATACAACTTACAAATAATCATGTTTAAATAAAAAATATAAATATTCTTTACAATCAAACACTCATCCACCACAAAGATCAGATATTTTCATATCTCATCTCTATGGTGGATGAGTGTTTTCCTTCCCATGGTGACAAAATAGATAAAGACATCTTTATGTGCTTATGTTTGGCGAGATTTTGAATCTAGTATTGATGGTTGCCAAATTGTTTCTCACCCAATCTTCTTATTTTTCCTCTCTTTTTTTATTTCTATAATAGGACGATGGCACACAACTTAGTGGTTCTTAGGTATACAAAGTTTAAATATTTCTGTTTTCTCCCCTTATCTCCTTATTTTTTCTAATCCTTCCGCTCTCCAACTACCTCCAAATTTAGTTCTTATCAAAAGCATAACATTAGATTTTCAATCAATTTCAAATTAAAGTTACACATACACATAAAATATTTTTTTGGCATTTTTATGTGTGATTTTAATTTGAACCTTATTCAAAATCTATTCATATGGTTTTGATTAGAACATAAATTTGGAGGTGACCAGAGAACAGGAGGAACAGAAAAAAGAAGGATATCGAGGGAGAAAAAAGAAATATCTAAACTTTCTATAGTTTAGAACCACTAATCTCTTTGCCATTCTCTTATTATTAAAATAAAAAAAGAGACAAAAAAATAAGAAGATTGGGCGAGAAACACTTTGGCAACCATCCATACCAAGTTCAAAATCTCACTTTGTGTTCACTTAATATTTTGTTGACATTTTTATGTGTGACTTTGATTTGAAATTGAATCAAAATATAATGTTATGCTTTTGATTAGAAGGAAATGTGGAGGTGACTAGAGAGCAGGAGGTTCAAATAAAAGAGGAGATTGCAAGAGAATATAGAAATATCTAAACTTTATTGTTATGTTTCTTTCTTATCTTATCGATATCATCGAGTATATGAATAATAGTATATGTGTCTATCTAGACAATCTAAATAATAATGGTGTATTAATAAAGCATACTAAACATAGCATCAATTAAATAAAACCACATTTTATATCTTGGGTCTGCCTTGAGGACTGTAAGCAGTTTAGGATTAGTTGATTTCTTTGAATTTTCTTCATTTTAGATCTTTGACATATTGATAGATAGAGGTAATCAAAGAAATGGAATTTTTTTTAATGCTCAGATTTCAAGTCTATTATGCATCAATAGATCAAATATTATGCAGAAAAAAAGTAGGTAGTTATGGTGAAATGAGGGAGGTAGAGAGATGGAGATAAATATAGAGAGTAAGTAATTATAGTGGGTAGACAAGAGAGAATGGGGATAAGGTGAGAGACATGAGGTAGATAAAATAATATAAATAGGGAGAATATATTACAAGAAAGGAAGTGGACAAAGTGTGTGTGTGTGTGTGAGAGAGAGAGAGAGATAGAGAGAGAGAGAGAGAGAGAGAGAGAGAGAGAGAGATGTAGGGAAGTATATGTTATGTAGGGGAGAGAGATTATTAGAGAGAGAGAGTACATTAAAAGATAGAGTAAAAACTCAACCAAAGTAAACTCTAACCACAAAATAACCTTAAATGCAATTTAATGTTAAACCTTCCATTGATTCATTACATAATAACATTAGCCAAAAGTGAACCTTATTAGTGATTAAATGTTGAAATAAATTGAATCATAACCTTAAACCTAATTGTTAGATATGCTTTAGAATAACTGAGAGGGAGGGGGTGAATCAATTATTCACGGTCCAAATGTTCAATTAAAACTTTTTCATCAAGTGAGCTTATTAAATCGTTCATTTATCCAAACATAAAACTTTCCTACTTAGAAAATTACTATAAATCAACATGCAAGCATAACACATGAAGAATCAATACATAACACAATGATTTATGTGGAAACTCAACTTGGAAAAAACCACTAGTAACATGCTACTCAATTCTCACACTTCTAAAGTGATGCCCTATGAAAGGCCTGCTATGTTAAAGGCTACAACACACTATTAAATGTGACCTGGTTAAAGGATTTAACCACCCTGTGAGAACTGGGCCTTGTTAGAGGACTTTAGAACATTCACTTGGAATGCCACCCTATTAAAGAATTTACAAATGGATATTAAACCAACCTAAGTCCATAGGATTTAACCCTAACTGATACAATTGCTAAAGAGTAACAATAAGGGGTTTTGACCTGATTACAATTCACAACTTAACTTGCAAATTTTAGATCTATGTTCAGCTCACAACATTTTCTTGGCTTTCAGTCTCTGTAGCTTTGATAGCTTGACCTCCTCTCAAGATTTTTCTTCTTGAGTCTTCATGCTCAATGCACCAGTACAATCATCTCTCTCTGACCACATATCAAAGCAGATTCTCTGTGCTCTGTTCTTCCTTCTCCTTGAAGCCTTCCTCTTGACACCCTTCAACCACTTCACAATTTTGGCACACTAGAAACTCTTTCTTCTTGGCCTATGACTCCTTAAATAGAAATCTAGAATCCTCTCTCCCACTCAATTCTTCCATCCTTTAATTCCAATTTGAATGGATTAGGTAGGATTCATTGAACCTAACCCATATCTTGTTCTTTCTAAAAACATCACGAAGAATCCTCTTGAATTTGCTGAAAATTTTTTTACATAAAATTTTGTGCCTTTAGCTCATCATCCTTATCCTCCATCTAGATTACAAAATTCAAGGTGACAACCTTGTTGGCTTAGATTTGGGAAATCTTAGACTTTTCAAATAATGTAGTAGCTTGGCAATATTGAAATTCTAGTGCTCGACACATATTGTGTTACTCAGCACCAACTATGTTTTACTGATGCTTGGCACCTAATATGGATTCACTCGACATCTACTAAGTTTTTTTTTTATGCTCGACACCTATTACTTTGATTGGCACCCAAACACACTCAGCTTCTTTTGTATCACTCGGTACACACTAGATTTTGCATTTTCTCGACACCTATTGAAAATCTGCTCGGCTCGAACTAGCTTGCTCAACACTCACTAATGAACTTAGTTAAGGTCTACAGAAAACCTTGTTATAACTTATACTTCTAATGTTTCTAAGTGTGGCCAAGATCTTTATCTTCAAGTATACTATCAATACATCATTTAACCATTGTCTTAACTGATCCTTGCACTTCATTGCAAAACCATAACTCAACCTTTCCCTTAGGTACTTTTGTTATATCTTGTTGATTAAATCCTCTTTGTCAATCAACTAAGTGATAGTACTTGGATCTTATAAGAAATTGTCATTCCAACAAATAGCAAGTTTGACATCAATGGCAAAACAATGATTGAAAAAATTCTTTATCATAAATCTCCCTTCTTTGCAATCAATCATCTTCTCACAATGATCTTTTTAATCAGATTTCCAACAATCTCCCCCTTTGGCAGTTATGGAAAACCACTACTAATCAACCATCAGACCAAACTATTCAACCAGGTTATCAAAATGCTAACTAGGTTAGAATAGTAAGTCAAATTCCAAAAGGAAAAATGTGTTACCATTAGCTTTCACTTCTCGCTCTTAGCTATTGTTTCCTTTTTCTTTTCACTATTCACTTTGTGTGCTACTTCTGCCTCCCTCTTACATGTAAATTACTTCTCCCTTCGTTTCCATTGATCATGTTCTACTATTTTGGTATCAACTACGCCTCTTCTCTATCCATTTGATCCTGTAGATTGATTAGTTTCTACTCTTTTCTCTTTTTCTCTTTCTTCTTACATGCTGTTGATTAGTTCAATATCCCTCTTTGACAACAATGCCAAAAACATAATATTTTAGCATCTTATCATGCAAGTATAACATCTATAGGTACTCCAATTTCTCCCTCTGTCACCTTGTTTGTGACTGATTTTGAACTTTAGTATTTTGATTACTTCAGGAAAAATCCTGAAGTAAGTATCCTCTACATCAATTTATAATATTTCAACAATCCAGTCATTTGATGCAAGGTAATCTTTGTTGTTTCTTAAGTAGCCTTTGCTAGGGGTATCACCCCTAACTTATCTCTAAGATATTCAAAAGAATCTTTAGGTAGTGCTTTTTTGTGAAGATTTCAGCAATTTGTTCCTTTGAGCTGACATATTCCATTCTCACTTGCTTGTCTTCCACCAATTCTCTTATATAGTGATACTGAATTGCAATATGCTTTGTTTTATCATGCATCACAAGATTCCTTGATATGTTGATGGAACTTGTGTTATCACAATAGAGTATCACAATTTTAGTTACTTCTTCTTTCATACCTTGCAACAAATGTTTGATCCATACAATATTAGTGCAATTAATAGCAATTGCAACATATTTAGCTTTTGCTGTGGACTGTGAAGTACAAATTTTCTTTTTGCTGGTCCAAGTAACCAATCTTTTTCCTAAGAAAAGTGCTCCTCCACTAGTGCTCTTTTTGTCATCAATATTGCCTCCCCAATCTGCATTAGTGTAGGCTCTCAACTCAAAATTTTCACTCCTCTTGTAATATAAGCCAAAGTCAACAGTTCCTTTCAAGCACCTTAGTATTCTTTTTACTACCATAAGATAATTTTCTCTTGGATTTTCAAAAAATCTTGCCACTATCCCAACTACTAATGCAATGGCTGGTCTACTATGCACAACATACTACAACTTTCCAATCATTGATCTATATAGTGTCTGATTTACTTCAACAGATTCATCATTCTTGCATAGCTTATGTCCTGTTACCATTGGTGTATTGACAGGTTTTGAATCTTCTAACCCAAATTTCTTGAGTATGTCCTTGATATATTTTGATTAGGTCACAAATATGTCATGCTTCAATTGATGTACTTGCAATCCAACAAAGAATTTGATTTCTCCAAACATTGACATCTCAAACTCATGTTTCATCTGATCAGCAAAATCTTTGCATAGAACATCTTTTCCTCCAAATATTAGATCATCAACAAAGATTTCAGATATCACAATCTCTTTACTTTTTTATGCCTTCATATATAGGTTGTTGTTGTCATATGTTCTCTCAAATCCTATCTTCACAAGATACTTGTGCAATCTCTCATTCTATGATCTAGGTGCTTTCTTCAAACCATAGAGTGCTTTGTGCAATTTGCAAACCATATCCTTGTTGTTGTCATCAACAAATCCCTCTAGTTTTTCTATGTAGACTTCCTCTTCTAGTACAGCATTCAGAAAACCAGACTTCACATCCATTTGGTAGACTTTGAAAACTTTGTAAGTAGCATATGCAAGTAGTGTTCTTACTCATTCCATTCTTGCAATAGAGGCAAATGTTTCCCCATAATCTAGTCCTTCTTCTTGTGCATAACCTTTGTAGACTAGTCTAGCCTTATTTCTTGTTGTCTCCCCATTCTCATCAAGTTTATTCCTAAACACCCTCTTTGTATCAATCACATTCTTATCAACTAGTCTTGGAACTAAGGTCCAAGTTTTGTTCTTCTCAATTTGATCTATCTCTTCTTTCATAGCTTTATACCAGTCATCATCTTGTAGTGCATCTTTTACTATTTTGAGTTCAATCTTGCTCATCAGACATGATTCATTCCTTAGTCTATTATTTGTCATCGGTCTTGCATCCTTGTCACCAATGATTTGTTTTGCAAGGTGATGTCTTCTCACATACCTAGATAGTTTGGGTTTTGTCCTTCTTTCCATGTTTGGTTCTTTAGCTTTAGAGTCACTTTGCACATCAATTTCAAGTATATCAAGATCTCTTCCATCTATACTATTTTTAGAATCAAAATGTGCATTATTTCCATTCTACAACTTGGCTTCTGAATGTAGCTTGACATTCATTGGCTGTGACTTGGCTAATACTGAAGTTTATTGTTGATTCCCAACTTGATTGGAAGTTTCATCTTCAGTAGGCATTCCTTTATATTAGTATACAAAAAAGATCTATAATCTTCTAATTTCTTGGATTCATCAACTTGGACTTCTGCATTCTCATCAAAGTTTACATCTGCACTTTTCACAATCTTGTTAGTGTTAGTATTCAAACACTTATATGCCTTACTTCTAGTGGAGTATCCAAGGAATATGCCTTCATTGCTTTTTTCATAAAACTTTCTATTTCTAGTATCTTTAAGATTATAGCATTTACAAAAAAATACTTTGAAATGTTTTACATTAGGTGAGTGACCATACAATAATTCAAAAGGTATTGCATTTTTGTCTTTCTTGACTTGGACTTGATTCAGGGTGTAAATAGCAGTACTTATAGCTTCTCTCCAATACACCAGAGCAACATTCTTTTCCATCATCAATGTTCTAGCATAGTCTATCACTGATCTATTCCTTCTATCTGCAATGCCATTTTGAGGTGGAGTTCTAGGTGCTAATGTTTGTCTTTTAATACCTTTTTCATTGCAAAATGTTTCAAATTCTTTTGATGTAAACTCTCCTCCTTTGTCTGATCTTAGGCACTTCAGACTCTTTCTAGTTTCTTTCTCAACTATTGCCAAATACCACTTGAACATTTGAAATACATCAAATTTTTGCTTCAAGAACATAGCAGTCATCATCCTGGAGTAGTCATCCATAAATAATATTATGTATCTATCTTCTTGGTAGCTTTGTAATTCTATTGACCACATAAGTTTGTATAGACTAACTCTAATACTTCTTTGGAAGTGTAGGTTTTTCTTTTGAAACTTGACTTGGTCATCTTCTTTAGTTGACATTGTTTGCACATTGTATTTTTAGGCTTCTTTAGTTTTGGCAAACCTCTAACTTTCCACTTTTTGCTGATGCTAATCAGATTGTCAAAATTAATATGACATAGTCTTTTATGGCATAGCCATGCATCATCAATTTTTACAATGAGATAGGTTGTATCTTCCATATCTGGGTAAAATAGATTACTCCTAGTTTATTCACCATTTCCTGTCAAATTTCCATCAGTATCATAGATTTTGGTAGTTTTGTTTTCAAATTCTACTTTACAACCTATATTGTCTAACTGTGATATACTCAGTAGATTAGAGTTCAATCCTTCAACATAGTATGCATTGTCACATGAGATGTTCTCTGTAAGTTTATTAGAACCTTTTCCTTTGATTTGACATAGAGCATCATTTCCAAGTCTAACACTATTTTCATCATATTGAGTAAAGATAATAAACTTACTTGTATCTCCAATCATGTGATGTGAGCATCCACTATCTTTGATCCACTTGTCATTTTTTTTCACATAAGTTACCAATGTATACATGGATACATAGACTACTTCATCATCATTCTCATCAGAATCATCTTCAACAATGTAGCATCTGTTGCCATTGTCCTTGTAATCTTTGCTATCATCTTCTCTTTTATTTTTGTACTTTTTTTCTTATTCTTAGTCCTTTTTCTATGTACATCTTGTAGAAATATGTCCTACTTCATTACAATTAAAGAAAATGATAGGTAGCTTACCTTTGAATTTACCTTTCCCTCTATAAAATCTTCTAGCCAATAATGCTTCCAATTGTTCCACATCTTCCTCATCAGTGTTGTTGTCATTGGATGCATGTTTCCCTCTTCTACTCTTCTTCTTTGATTTTACCTTCTCAATGTCTTTCTAGTAGATTCAAGATTCTCAAGTCTATAGTTATGAAAATTTGAAAACTTAAATACAAAAAGTCTTCCTACTATCCCTTCAAAAGTTAGTGAATTTCCTAATACACATCTTAATTCCTAGATTCCTAAAACTCTAATAACATAATTAGGGAGTAGGGTTCTTAAGTATTTCCTATTAACAATATTATCTTCCAAATGATTACCCAAACTTCTTATTGCACTTACTACTTTCATTCTAGAGGCATATTGAGCAACATTCTCACCTTCCTCCATTTTCATGTCATCAAACTTTCCTCTGATGCTTTCTCTTTTTTCTCTTTCAACATTTTCATCTCCTACATAGATATATAATAGGGTTTTTTACATCTTGAATGCAGAGTCACATCCCTTAATGTCATCAAATTTAACATAGTTGAGTTAAGAGGAAATCTCTAGCATTGCTTGCTTGTGTTCCTTCCTTTTGTTCAAATCATCTACAAAAAGGGGTCCAGCTGGATCTACATGTTCTACTCCAATTGAAGATTTTACATAGTCACCTATTGATCCAAGCTATAGCTTCATTAGACTTTCCCATGTAGCGAAGTTATCTCTATTAAGCGTAGGAACTTCTCTCTTGAACATCTTGATCTTCTTGCTTCTAGTACCTTTAAACTAAATCAGTAGATGGCTCTAATATCAATTGTTATACATGCTTTAGAATAACTGAGAGAGGGGGGGAAGGGGGTGAAGTAGTTATTCAAAGTCTAAATGTCAAATTAAAACTTTTTCATCAAGTAAAGTGAGCCCATTAAACTATTCATTCATCCAAGCTTAAAACTTCCGTACTTAGCAAGTTACTATAAATCAACATGCAAGCATAGCACATGTTGAATCAACACATAACACAGTGATTTATGTGAAAACCCAAGTTGGAAAAACCCACGAGTAATATTGAACAAAACAACCCCAATCCCAACCCCATATTAAATTAGACCATTTTCCCAATAAAAATCTAATTCTCTTAGAAAAAGTAAATATATAATTACAATTTTATACAAATCTACATTACAGAATTAATGTACTAATCTAATATTACATAATAAATATAAGAATTTTGTTTTCACAATGTCCCCTCCCAATACTACTAGCTATATACATATTATATATTTATATAACATATATAGATAAGCCAAGAGATATCGAGGCTTTAATTTATTTGCAAATAATCACAATAAAAATTAAAGCCTAGATATCTCTTGGCTCATATATATATATATATATATATATATATATATATAGTACTATAACACATAAAATTCCAAAAAAAGTATTAATTTTATTAGTCCCTGTCTTATATAAGCCAGAGAACTAAATATACTATGAAATTCAAAGGTTTTGGTAGCAATATTTTAAAATTTGTTTTAAAAATATAATTTCTTATTTTTCATTTGCTGAAATTTATTTATGGAAAGCATTATTTTAATATTTTACAATGAAAAATATGAAAAAAATATGATACAATCATTCTAGTGTTCCAAAGCTTGATTTCTAGCAAAGGCAGTGAGAGGGCTCATAAAACCCTAGCCTTGTCCAAGGCCTTGATGCCCACTGTGAGGCATCTACTTCTTCCTCCATCAATTTATGTCCATATTTAACCAACAAAACAATCCTTGCATAATAAGTAGGAGTTTGGTCACACAAGATGAAATTCTAGTAGGAGATAATTTCCACAGCAAGGCAAATTGTGATATTGCTATGAGGATTTAACTGTGCAAATGGGGTTGCAAGCTTTGGATTTAACCATGGAGGAAACTCCATAGTTAGGCGCACTCAGGCTGGAGTAGTACTGGGATGGGTGACCTCCCGAGAAGTCCCAGTGCTTCACCCCTGTGAGCATCACCTAGATCCAATGATTGCTAAGTATTCCATTTATTCTCATGAGAGATGGATTCATGTTGAATCAGTACTCATGAAACATGGGTCAATGAGTTTGACTCAAAAAATCACACAGTTAAATCCTGATAGCAATATCACAATGAAATTCTAGATTATTGCCCTAATCTTTTTAAATTTCAGAGAATCTCTTTCCAAATTCTACTCTGAGAAGTGAAAATCTGGTGTAATTAGTATTAATAAAGGGCGTGATTGCTTTAACTCTTTTGATCCAACTAATCTTCAAACCAAATCCGCAGTGCCAAGTGCTAATTAAACACAGGGAAATGGAATAATTTGCATTTGTGGAGATGTAAAAGTAAGGAAGTCGTGCAAGAAAAGGAGGACACAGGTCATATTTTTATATTTATTGCTTCTCACAGCCTTCCATTCCTTCTTTTCCTTTCTATAAGATTTTTATATTCCACTTACTTGATTTCACCTTTGGCAAACTAAAACACATCCAACACCCCTTCCATACCTGTGTAGCATTAAATTTTAGATTTAATTTATTATTATTATTATTTGATATTATTCCCCACATTGAATGCATTCAGTACTAGCTATATATCTATTGGGAAGTTCTAAGAATGAAATTACACTTTAACTTTGTGTTGGTGTCTAGATTATACTTAGAATTAGAATTTTTTACCATTATATATAGAATCATTTTTAGAATGTTATATAAAATTAATAAATTAATGTATGGATTAGGGTTCCAATCCAATTTATTTTATTATTTAATTATTATTAGATTTAGTGATCAATTTGGTTTAGTGGATAGTTTATTATTCAACTAGGCTTAGGGAAATAGTGTTACTTTATTTTAAGGTTAAGCTATAATTTGGATTATGATTACAATTCAAATTTGTTTAATTTAAGTTTGGGTTTAATTGAAAGTATATAATAAGTGTTCAATTTAATTTAATGTCAAGATTAGAGTTCCGTTTGATTTAGAATTGAGTTTAGAGTTCACTATCATTACATATTTTACTAGGTTTAAAATTAAGAAGCAATTAATAAATGATATCTATTTTTGGAAACATATCTGGTCTCAAGAAGGATGCTAACTTTTTTTGGAATATTCTCTCTTCTCATATTCTTTGGTTTATTTGGAAAAGTAGAAATGAGGACAAATTCCAAGATGTTGGTAGATCCCTTACTTTGTTTCAATTGAAACTCATACGCTTTAAGATTTCTCTGTGATGGGCACGCTACTATGTTCATCTATGAAATGAAACATGGGCTGGAACGAGCTAGCATTATTGATGACTGGGCTGCTTTTGAAGAAGCCCTTAAGCGGCTGATTAAGGAGATGCGGGATACTACAGGCCCTTTCTCTGATAGACTTGAGTTCTTTGCTCATATTCTTGAGCGGAAGAAAGTTGTTTGGATGGAAGGAGAGCTGGGATGGACTGCGTGGATTGATGATGGTGATGATATTCTGGATTAGCTTATCTAATTTCTGTTTTTGTAATCTCGCTGAAACTATTACATATTGTGCTAGTTGACTGATCATGGATTACCAGTTAAACTAGGAGGTTGAGGTTCGCCTCCCCTCTTTTGATATTGTACATTTCTTTTTGATCTACCGATTATTTAATTTAAATAAATGATATAACTCACTTTGCATTAAAAGATTATAATTCCATTGAATATCTTACATAGTATACACACTACGTAATAAATACATAGTTCCCTCTCAACCTTCCTGTCACTATCTCTTGTTATTATACGGAGTAACTAATATCTCTCTCACAAATCTATATCTTTCCTCTTCCTCCCTCACTATTGCTTACCCATAATTACCCCCTCCCTCCAATCATTCCATTTATCCTCTTTCTTAATGTTGTGTCTCTCTCCCTGTCACTTTATAAATTTTCAAGCTTAAGAATTGATCCGATGTTAATTGACGAAGGAAAGCAATGAATTATAATACCCAAGCGAACCTGATTATTGCAATTGACTTAATAATGCTATGTTTTATTACATTTGATTCGTTCTTCCCGTGTTCATAGATACAATTACATCTTTCTAATAGACAGCTAGGTTGCCTAACATCTGGATGACTTTATTAAAATAAAAATAAAATAAAAATAGATGAGGGAAAGTGAAGCGAATAGGGTGAGACAAAACCCAAATCGCTTTTACTGTCATAAAAGTGACAAGAAGAGGCAACCATGTAATGTGACTGCACAATCACTATCCATGCAAGTCAGATTTCTATGGATCAGTTTATATCAATGGGCGCATATAATCTTATATGTAATCTTGAACAAAGGAAACCTTGTAGAATTCGTTTGGTATAAGAAAGAACTGATAATCATGTATCTATAACAGTAATCCCCACTCATATTGCACGCGATTATGAATCAGTTTTCCTTGCAAAAAAAACATTATTTGTACTGGTTATTCAATCACATAAAGAGCCAACAATATGCATTACAAATTGAGATGTTAATAATACTCACTTGAACAGAATCATCAAGCCCTTTAACGTTACATTAATCAATACCATCTAAATCCTGATGGATGATAACTTGAATACAAAATTACCTCCAAATGCCAAAGAAAATTCATAAATAAATCGTCACAAAGTAAAATGCTATAGAAATGTTCAACACACATATTGATTGACTCAATACGAACAGAATAATAAAACTTACACCCGCTGTCACCATTTCAGGCTCTACCGTACATTCACTAAATGGCCATGATTGTTGAAAATCAAAGGGCATCCCATTCTAGCATACAATAGCGATTAGAAAATAATGTCTTTGAGAAGAAAATACTCTCAATGACTACCATTAAAATAGAAAAGATTCTTGTACTACAAATATTGAGAAGAGAAATGTAGTATAGACACACCTCAAAATTTCAAGATTCAATGCTTAAAAGTGGAAGAGAATACCCAAAAGATTATTGATGTAAACAAATTTGAATACGATGTAAACAAATTAGAATAGGCGTTAGTTATGACGAGCATAACCAAATAAGCACAACTGAAATATATTATCATCTAAGAATTTTCATTATGTTATCTTTCTTATGACTAATGATTATTATCAATTTAAATTTTAAATATCTAATAATAGAATTGATTAAAATTAAACATATTTAGAAAAGAAGGAATTATACAAATAAATTGTTGCATGGATTGGAGGTCTCACTTATGAGACTGAAGAGCCTCTTGACTAACTAATTAGCTTTTAACCCTTGCACAAGGCAGGGACTCAAGCTCTCTCAAAACTCTTGTTCTTCTGAATGAACTGAATGATATTTTTAATTAAGTCTAACTTTCGTATAATCTGCAACAATTTTAGAAAAATGAAAAGATATCTATTGCTATGTTTTCTAGATTCTTTTTCCAACTCTAGATGCTATGTGATAAAATTGGATTTGACTTTGTATTCATCTTAAATAACATTAAAATTTCAAGTATGTAATTTGACAAAAGATTTAAAAATGAATAAAAATTGTGAATGAATTAGCCTGATGAAAAATGGTCGAGGAACATCTAATATTTTGATATGTAGAATACCAAATTCTTATCTTCTTGTCTTTTACTAGAATTAGTGTAGAAAACCCAATCTTTTGTGGAAGGCCATTGCCTACCTAGCACTAGGTGTTTATTACATTTTATTTATAATATAAGTACAATTTGAATATGTAATGTATTTTGATTTCCAATTGTTTTTTTAATAGATTCAAATGTGTATTATCTCTTCCATTTTCCAAATAAAATAAACGTATTTATAAAAAAAATTCTATCAACATTTAAATTATTAATCTTGAATATGATATTTGACTATAGTAAAAAAAAAAAGTAGTCTTGTGATGTTAAAATTAATTATACATATAAAGGAAAGAATGAACGTAATATAAAATAGTCTTTTAGAAGTATAAATTAAATATTAAATATTTTAAATACATTTTTAAACTTGATGTCACATTTGAGATGATGTTTGGTCTCATTGTAGAGAATAGGCTACTTTAATTTGATATACTTTCCATGATGTATTTTATAATAAGTGATTATTTTTAATTGTGTTAATTTTTATGATAGAATGGACAAAGTTAATTTTATTTCAATTGACTATACATTTCATTTCCTTGTTCTATAAGACTGTTGTATAGAAACATATTTAAAAACATTATCAAGTTTTTATTAAAATAAAAACTTTAATTTTTTGGGTTCAACTACAATTTTTTGAACATGAAAGATAAAGTAGAATAGAAAATGACTTTGACAACATATGTTTCTATTGTAGTATGTGTATTAATCTAAAATATCATTTCTTATTTCTGTACATACCTAGTTCTTCCTCAAACTATAAGGTGTTGACATTACATGGAGAGATTCAATAATTAGTTTTAGTGAACTTCGATAGGATTTTACTAAATTTGATGAACATGTAGTATAATTTATTTTTTAGATTGATTAAAATGGATATTAAGTAAGTACTTTCTTTCTTTTTTGGTAAAATATATAATTACAACTTAATGACCTTTCAAATATTGACTTAAAAATTAGCCTCCCCTTTTGTAAAATTTGTTTAAGGAGATTGATATAAGGACTGCAATGTCACTAGTAAATACCATATCTCTCTTTTAAGCATTCTTCAAATATTTGTGTTATTCCAAGAAATAAAATGTTAATGCATACATTAAGATAAAAACAATTCAAGAGAAATACACCAATCGGGCCTTAGTCCATTTTTATACGAAAAATATGCTTTATAAAAATATATAGAGGGGGAATCTAGAAGCCCAAAAGAACTCATTGCAATAGATTCAACACTACACAACAATAACTAGCCAAAAGTGAAAGTATTGGAAAATCATTTAGAATAACTAAGAGGTGGGGTGAATCACTTATTCAAGGTCTAGATGTACAAATAAAAAATTTCACAATTCAATGAGCCCATAAAACATTCTTTATCATGCATTCATTCACTATGTGTTAACCAAAACTAATATGTTATTGTTAAATCAACATGGCGAAATGTAAAGCATAGTACACAACATATCCATTAGCACACTTGACACAATGATTTAAAGTGGAAACCCAATTTGGAAAAAAAAACCTATAACATGCTACTCCTTTTTCACTCTTCTGAAGTGATGCCCTATTAAAGGCCAACCTTGTTAAAGGTTACAACACACACTATTAAACATGACCTAGTTAAGGGATTTCAATCACCCTACTAAAAGTGAGCCTTGTTAGAGGACTTTAGGTCATTCACTTGGAATGCCACCCTATTAAAGGATTTTCCAATGACTTTTAAGTCAGCCTTTCTCGAAAGGATTTACCCATGTTGATATAATTGATAGAAAGTCACATTAAAGCTTTGATCTAATACAACTTACAACCTTACTTGCAAATTATAGATTACTATTCAATCCTCAACTCTACTTGTTTTCCAGTATTTGCAGCTCTGATATCTTGTTCACCCTTCAAGCATTCATCCTCTTTAAGCGTTCTTTCTTAGTTTGCCATTGTAGACTTCTTCTCTTGGGTCACTAGATGAAGCAAACCCTCTTCCTTCTCCTTGTTAGATTTTCATATCCAAAACTCTCTAACCTCTTTGCTTCATGACCATACAACCCTACATATAGGAAATTAGAACTCTTTTCTTGCTCATTATCCATCACAAAAATTAAGGTTTTTCATGGATTCGCTAGGATACAATGTATCTACCCCATATCTTGTCTTTTCTAGAAACTTTTCCTAGAATCCATTTGAATTCACCTCAAAAATAGTTTTCATAAGATTTTGTGCCTCCAGCTCATCAATCTTATCTTCCTCCTGATTACATGTTCCATGAAAACAAACTTGTTAACTTTTAATTGGTGAATATTCGATCTTTTTCATAATGCAGCAGTTTGGCATTATCAATTTATTGATGCTTGGCACATACTATGTTACTTGAAATCTACTATAAAATCACTTGGCATCAACTGGATTTTACTGGTGCTCAACATCAACTAAAAATCACTTAGCATCTACTAATTTTCTTGGCATCCACTAGAATTTTTTTTCACTTAGCTCCAATTGACATTTTGCTCGGCTTGCACTAACTTTGCCCAACACCTTCTATCAACTTGGTCAAGCTTAGCAAATGAACTTTGTTCAACCTTATTCTTCTAAACTTTCTAAGTGTAGCCAATCATTTTGTAAGCTCAAGTAGATCATTAATACATTGTGTTATCACTGTCTTAACTAATTTTGCACTTCAATACATAATCATAACTCAACCTTTCCTCTAGGTACTTTTGTTACATCTTGTTGATCAAATCCTCCTCATCAATCAACTAAGTGATAGTTCTTGAAACATATAAGCAATTGTCTTGCCAGTATGTAGTAGGTTTGACATCAGTGACAAAACAATGATTAAAAAAAAAATTCAACAACTTTTCTTCTACTCAAATGATCTTTTCAATCATATATCAATAGTTTCCCTCTTTTGCATTGATGGCAAATCAAATTGATCAACCAGTCAAAAAAATGATAAAATAACTAGCTTAAAATAGTAAGGCAATAACAAAAATAAAGTTTGTGAATAAAACTTATCCCTCTATCAGCAACTTCCCCTTCTAACTAGGTTACAAAATAAAACTCCCTCTTTTGTTTTGATCCTTCCTTTGAGTTCTTTCTACTTTCTCCCTCTTTCTTTCTTACCAAATTGAATTTTAGATGTACTTTTTTTTTATCATCTCCCTGATGAGTACACACTTGATCATTTTACTGTACTTTCTCCCTCTTTGATAAAAATGCCAAAGACATATACTCAACACTTGGCATCTTGATATATGCAGACATAGGCTTTTGTAGGCTCTTCAATTTTCTCCTTCTATCACCTTGCTTGTGACTGATTTGAAATTCTAATTTTTTTATTACTTTAGGCAGTTCCTAAAGTAAGATCCATTGCATCAATTTGTATGAAATGAATGTCATCTTTTTTTATATAGGGTACTCCCTCTATCTTTTACATATCCTTTGATAGGGGTATCACCCCTAGTTTAGCTCTTAGATACTCATAAGCATCCTTAGGTAATGCTTTGGTGAAGATATAAACAATTTGCTCCTTTGTGTTGATATATTCCATCTTCACCTCTTTGTCTTGAACCAACTCACTTGCATAATGATACTTTATTGCAATGTGCTTTGTCTTTGTATGCATTAAAGGATCCTTTGATATATTTATGGTACTTTTATTGTCACAATAAAGTGTCACTGGCTCTATGATTTCTTCCTTCATTCTTTTTATTAAATATTTCATCCATATAATGTTTGATTAACAACAACAACAACATATTCTACTTTAGCAATAGATTGGGAAGTACAACTTTGCTTCTTTCTTATCCATGTAACAAGTCTTCTACCTAAGAAGAATGCTCCTCCACTAATGCTCTTTCTATCATCAATATTTCCAACCCAATCAGCACTAGTGTAGGCTTTCAGTTCAAACTTTTCATTCTTCTTATAGTATAAATGATACTCTTCTGTCATTTTTAAGTATGTCATTATTATTTTCACAACCATTAGGTGATTCTCTCTAGGGTTAGTAGAGAATATAGCAACTAACCCCACAACTAATGCAATATCAAGTCTACTATGTACTACATATTGAAATTTTCCAATCATGGATCTATATAATGTTTGACTAACCTCAGCTAAATCATCATTCTTTGAAAGCTTGAGTGTTGTTACCATAGGTATACTTAGTAGTTTTGAATCCTCAAATCCAAAAGTCTTCAATATCTCCTTGACATATTTTAACTAAGTGATATATACACCATTATTCGTTTGATAGACTTGTAATCCTGCAAAGAATTTGATCTCACCAAACATTGACATTTCAAACTCTTGCTTTATCTAATTTGCAAAATCTTTACACAAAACATCTTGTCCTCCAAATTTTATGTCATCAACAAATATTTCAGATAATAGTATACCTTTTCCTTTATTTTTCTTCATGTATAAATTGTTGTTATCATTTTTCCTTTCAAATGCAATCTTAACAAGATAAGTATGAAGTCTCTCATATCATGCTTTTGGTGCTTGTTTCAATCCATATAGGGCTTTGTGCAGCTACATACCATGTTCTTGTATTTTTATCAACAAAACCTTCTAGCTATTCTATGTAGAGGTCTTCTTCTAATATGTCATTTGGAAATGTAGATTTCACATCCATCTGGTAAACTTTAAAACCTTTATAAGTAGCATAAGCAAACAAAATTCTTACTCCTTCCATTCTTGCAATAGGGGCAAATGTTTCACCGTAGTCAATTCCTTCTTCTTTTGCATACCCTTTGCAAACTAGTCTTGCTTTGTTTCTTGTCACTTCACCATTCTCATCTAATTTGTTTCTAAATACCTTTTTTTGTGCCAATTACATTCTTGTCCTATTGTCTAGGAACTAGACTCCAAGTCTTATTTTTTTTATCTATTGAATTTCTTCTTCCATAACCTTGTACTAGTCATCATTTTCCAATACATCTCTCAATGTCTTAGGTTCCTTCATGCTTACCAAATATGATTCACTTCTTAACCTATTTATTTTCATTAGCATTGAATCTTTGTCTCCAATGATTTGATCTACAAGATGGTGCCTTTTGACATATTTGGATAATCTAGGCTTAGTTCTGGTGGCTGCATTTTGTCTCTCAATTTTAGTGTCAGTATGTGCATCTCTTTTAGGTGTTCTAGCATCTCTTTTATGTTTGCTAGTCTCAGAGTCAAATTATGCATTTTCCTCATTCTATAGCTCGGCATTTAAATGCAACTCGACATTCACAAGATGTGACTCAACAGTTGTTGAGACTTGCTATTGGTTTGCTACATGATTTGTAGCATCTTCTTCAATAGGGACTCCTTCATAGTAGTATACAAATGACTTGCAATCTTTTGGTTCTTATGTAGGTTCAGTTTCATGTGCTTCTGTAAACTCATCAAAATTCACATTTGCACTTTCCACAATTTTTTTAGTGTTAGTATTTAAACACTTTTAAGCTTTACTTCTTCCGGAGTAACCAGGGAATATACCTTCTTCACTCTTTGCATCAAGCTTTCCACTTCTAACATCTTTATGAACATAGCATTTACTTCCAAAAGCCTTAAAATATTTCACATTAGGCAGATGACCATACCATAGTTCAAAAGGTGTTGAATGAGTACCTTTCTTTACTTGCACACAGTTCAAGGTGTATACAACAGTACTTACAACTTCTCTTTAGTATTTTAGAGCAACATTTTTCTCCACCATGAGTGTTCTGGCATAGTCCATTATAGATCTATTTCTTTTTTTAGAAATTCCATTTTGTGGAGGGGTCCTACGTGCAGATGTCTATCTCTTGATTCCTTTGTCATTGTAGAACATCTCAAACTCATGTGAAGTGAATTCACCTCCTCTATCTGATCTCAAGCATTTCAAACTCCTACCTATTTCTTTTTCCACTCTTTCCAAGTACTATTTAAACATTTGGAAAGCATTTGATCTTTGTTTTAGAAACATGATTGTCATCATCCTAGAGTAATCATCAAAAAACAAAATTATATACTTATCTCCTTTGTATCTTTGCACATTAATAGGTCCACACAAGTCAGTATGAATAATTTCAAGTATTTCCTTAGAGGTATAATCTTTACTTTTAAAGCTTTAATTTGTCATCTTGGCTAGCCGACATTGTTTGCACATTATATTTTTTGGCTTCTTCAACTTAGGAAAACCTCTAACACTTTTCATGTTACTGTTACTAATCAGATTATCAAAGTCAACATGACATAGTCTTTTGTGCCAAAGCCATACATCATCAAATTTTGTAATAAGACAAGTAGAATTTTCTATATCCAAATAGAATAGATTACTCCTAGTTTGATCCCCTTTTCCAATCAAATTTCCATTTGTATCATATACCTAGGTTGATTTGTTTTCAAACTCAACTTTGCACCCCAAATTATTCAATTGTGACACACATAATATGTTGTAATTTAGTCCTTTAACATAACAAGCATTTTCACATGAAATCTTGTCTATGAGCTTGATAGACCCTTTTCCTTTTATTAAATATGGTGCATCATTACCAAATCTTACACTATTTCCAATATAATAGGTTAAGGTAATGAACTTACTTTTTTCTCTAGTCATGTGATGCGAGCATCCACTATCAATGATCCATTTGTCATTCTTGTTCACACAAGTCATAAGTGTAGTTGCCTCATCCTTATCTGATTCATCCTCCATTGCAACATATACCACTTTATCATCATTTTTATCAAAGTCATGTTCATCGGCAATATAGCATGACTTTTTTCCTTTATCTCTATAGTCTCTTCCATCATATTCTCTTCTATTTTTGTTCTTTTTTCCCTCTCTAAAGTTCTTCTTCTGTGTGCATCTTTCTACAATATGACTAACTTCATTACAATTTAAAAAAATGATAGGTAGCTTACCTTCAAATTTACCTTTTCCTCTATGAAATATTCTTGCTAGCAATGCTTCCAATTGTTCAATGTCTTCCTCATCTGCACTACTATCACTAGATGCATATTTATCTTTCTTTTCTTCTTCTTTGGGTTTACCTCCTTAGAATCCTTTAGTAACAATTTTTCTTTGAAATACAATTTTATACTCTCTGGTTTGTAGTTGTCAAAATTTGATAGCTCAAAAGTAGTGAGTCTTCCTACTAGACCTTCAAGGGTTAGATCATTTCCTAGTATACATCTTAACTCTTGGATTGCTAACACTCTGATGGCATACATAGGCAATAACATTCTCAAGACTTTACTTAGCATAGTATCATCATCTATTTTACCAGTAACACCTTTTATTGCACTAACAACTTCTCTTATTCTAGAAACATATTGAGTAATATTTTCACCTACTTCCATTATGAGATCATCAGACTTACCTTTGACACTCTCTAACTTGGCTCTTTGAATATTTTTTTCTCATCCATAGATGGTGTCTAGGGCCTTTAATATCATTAAATTCAGCGTAGCTGAGAGAAAAGACAATCTCCAACATCTCTTGATTGTGTTCTTTCTTTTCTTCAAATCTTTAGTAGCTAGGACTCCTATTGGATCAACATGTTGTCCTGAAATGCAAGATTATGCATAGTATCTAAGTCCTCTAAGGTGTAGCTTCATCAAACTTTTCCATGAAAGAAAATTATCTCTATTGAGCTTGGGTACCTCTCTTTTTGACATCTTGATCTTTATGCTTTTAGTAACTTAAAACTAATCCTCTTAAGCAACTGTGCTCTAATACTAATTGTACCAAAATCTTTTGGAATAATTGAGAGGGGGAGTGAATCAATTATTCAAGGTCTAGATGTACAAATAAAACTTTTTCACAATTTCGTGAACCCATAAAACATTCTTAATCATGTATGCATTCATTTGTTGTTAACTAAAAATGATATGTTAAGGTTAAATCAACATGTAGAAATGTAAAGCATAATACACAACATATGCATCAACACACTTGACACAATGATTTAACGTGGAAACCCAATTTTGAAAAACCACTAGTAACATGCCACTCCTTTTTTACTCTTCTAAAGTGATGCCCTATTAAAGGCATACACTATTAAAGTTTACAACACACACTGTTAAATGTGACCTGGTTAAGGGATTTCAATCACCCTATTGAAAGTGAGCCTTGTTAGAGGACTTTAGACCATTCACTTGGAATGTCGGCTTGTTAAAGGATTTTTCAATGACCATTAAGTCAACATTTCTCCAAAGGATTTATCCTATGCTAATACAATTGTTAGAAAGTAATAGTAGAGCTTTGATCTGATAGAACTTACAACCTTACTTGCAAATTAAAGATCACTATTCAGTCCTCAACTCTACTTGGTTTCTAGTCTTTGTAGCTTTGACAGCTTATTTACCCTTCAAGCATTCATCTTCTTTAAGCCATCTTTCTTAGTTTGTCATTGCACACTTCTTCTCTTGGGTCACTAGATGAAGCAAACCCTCTTCCTTCTCCTTGTCAGATTTTTGCATCCAAAACTCTCCAACCTCTTTTGTTCATGACCATATAACCCTACACATAGGAAATTAGAACTCCTTTCTTGCTCATTATCCATCACAAAAATTAGGGTTTTCAATGGATTAGGTAGGATACGATGTATCTACCCCATATCTTGTCTTCTCTAGAAACTTCTCCTAGAATCCATTTGAATTCACCTTAAAAATAGTTTTCATAAGATTCTATGCCTCTAGCTCATCAAACTTATCTTCCTCCTAATTCAAAAGTTCCAAGAAAATAAACTTGTTAGCTTTTAATTTGTGAATCTCTAATATTTTTCATAATGTAGTAGCTCAACATTATCAATTTACTGATCCTCGACACATATTGTGTTAATCAGCATCTACTATAAAATCATTGTGCATCAACTAGATTTTACTGGCACTCAACATCAACTGAAAATCACTCAAGGTCTACTAACTTCTTTAACATCCACTATAAATTTCTTTCACTCAGCTCCAACTAAAATTTTGCTCTGCTTGCAGTAACTTTTCTCGACACCTTCTATCAACTTGGTCAAGCTTAGCAAATGAACTTTGTTCAACCTTATTCGTATGAACTTTCTAAGTGTAGCCAATCATTTTGTAACCTCAAGTAGATCATCAATATACTATGTTACCACTGTCTTAACTAATTCTTGTACTTCAATTCATAATCATAACTCAATCTTTCCTCTAGGTACTTTTGTTACATCTTGTTGATCAAATCCTCCTCATCAATCAACTAAGTGACAGTGCTTGAAATATATAAGCAATTGTCTTACCAGCATGTAGTAGGTTTGACATTAATGACAAAATAATGATTGAAACACTTCTTCAACAATTTTTCTTCTACTCAAATGATCTTTTCAATGATATATCAATAGAAATAACCACCAAATAGAGGGGAATCAAATGTACAAGAACAAGGCATAAAGCTTTAAAAATCTCAAACCATAAATTAGGCAACCTTGACATAGCTTGCAGTAAAAATTAATTTGCAGCAACTCAAATTTGGATCCAATCTTTGAATTTAAGCTTCTTTGGAACCACATGTAACAACACCTTCCTTAATTTCTTGGGAATCCATTTCATTTGGCTCCTTCATTAAATCATTATTGCAAGACATTTGATAAATAATTGGCCAATTATTTATCTCTTTTCTTAATTTTTCCTTATTGCAATATTCATTAATGAACTCAAATGCATCAAATTTAGGTTGTGTACTTACAAAGGTGTGAGAACTTGAGGTTGTATATTTTCTTACTTTATATTTAACTTTAATTTCCAATTCTATCAAACCAATCATTAAATTTTTATTAATATTTTCCTTCTCTTACTTCATTGTCTATTCTTCATGATACTCTTTATAAAATTGGAAGGATTTATATTCTTCTTGCATGTAACCTTGAAAAGTATTTCTTCACAACTCATCACCTTTCACATGAAGATGATCTTCTACCATTGCAATGATCTCATCCCTTGTTGAAAACTATTCAACATCCTTGAAAATAAAGAATTCCATTTCAGAAGATGCCAGCAAGGTTTCAGTTGAGGTTTTTTCTTCAGAAATGGTAGTGGTAGAAGAATGTGCAATAGATTTTAAAAAGAATTTACCAATAGAGTCCTCAACTTTAATGATTAGTAGTGAATGAATACTTGTCATCATCTCTAGAAAAGACTTGTCATCATCTAAGACCTCCAAACACCAAGTTTGAATAACAACCAGGTGAGGTTCATCATCTAACACTCCTTCATTGTCAATCATATGTTGTTTACTTTCTTGAAAAAAGACTTGATACCTCTTTTTCAATCTCATAAAGATCAATATAACTAAATAATTGCTCAATTTTGGAAATTTTCATTATGATACCCTAATACATTAGCACATCTTCTTCATCTATGGATTCCATTTCTTCACCATCTTCTTGATTAGACATAGAATCCTTGTATTTCATTCATGGAGATTTTGATGAGTTGTTTCTAACATTTTGATTAGGATAGCTTTTGTTATCAAGAAAGTAATGCTAACATTGGTCTTCTTTCTTAGGTTCTTGTGGTGTTTAAAGTAAAGAAAGATGTAGATTATCAGGATCTAGGTGTGCATTTCCATACAAGCATTTCAAAAACTTAACCTAATCAGGATCACTAGGACTATGATTTTGTCAAGTGATAGGTGTAGGTATTGGGCTACTTTCTTGACCACCATTATCCATCCTAGATTCACATGAATCACTTTTGGATCAAAGTATTATTTATAATCGCACATGGAACTTCTTTCTAACATTAAAATTGGCTCATGAGAGAAAAATTAACTGTCTTTACCATCATCTTCATCGATCTCTTGAAAATTTCAAAGAAAATATAGGTGGATCTTTTAAGGATCAAGTCACAAACCACTATAGAAACCCTTTAATAAATCAACCTATATGGGTTTATCAGGAGTCTTCTTCTTTTGGTATGAAAAGTACTCATTATCACTATTAGTATCATTGTCACTTTCAAATTTTCCTTTGTACAAAACCATGATTCTAATCTCACACCTTCAAATAGAGTCACCGATATATAATAGTTTAAACATACTCACCACTATTCATTCTAGGAAAGGTACCTTTTATCAACCAGCTTATTAATTATTGTTTACTTGACCTTGGATGTGACAAAGGTTTTGCCCATTCCTTCTTCCAATAGAAACTACTCTTTTAACAACCACAATGTTTTGACTAATAGGTGGTCTTTGCTAGATTTCCTTGAGTTCGTCTTCTTCTTATAGAAGTTGAACCACCTTATGATATTGTTGAGCTCACCATGTCTACATCTCTATGATGGAGTTTTCAAATCTGAAATAATGTGTTATTATGTGTCCTAGAAACCAAGATTTGGCTGGAGAAATAGAGACACATTCTCATGAAAAAGCTCCATCTTTCTTCATCACATGTGACTAATTAATCTTTCTTGTTTAGGTCCCAAGCAGAATCGCCAAAAAAATTTGTAACTACTAATCTATCCATAACTTTAACTATACTATGTAAACTGACCTGCAGAGTTCAACATGTAATCCTTGTTGTCTTAGGTATCCACACCTAACCTCATAGATGTGATTTTTGTCTCTATAAACTGCATAACTCTATTTGTTCTATCAAACAAACTAAGTGATACTTAGACAATTTTCTAACTCAATCCTCATGATCCACCCTCTTCACATAGATGGTATGTTTCCATAAATAAGAACATCAATTAGCCAAATTTCCAACAATCTTCCCCTTTGGCATTGATGGCAACATATGGGAAAATTGGCTAAGTCCAAAAAATACAACCTTTAAAATTTGGCCTTTACAAAACTTTACAAAGTTACAAAATTGTAGATCATAACATTTTAAACCATCTTTCCTTATATCTCCTAATTATATTATAATTTTTATATTAATCCTGCTTATTTATATCTTATCTTTTCCTTATATACAATTTATTTAACCTCTCCCTCTTTTATATCTCTCTCCCCTTCTTCATGTATATTTATACAATCTATACATATTACATTATCTCTCACTCTTTGACATCAATGAAAAATGTGCCAAAACTTATATACAAGTCAAAATTTTGTTGTATTACCTTCAAGGTTTCTATTGGCTAGTGATTTTTGATATTTAATCATCAAAAAAAATTTCAATATGGTGAACTCTATCTCCCATTTGTCCTTCACTACATCTCAAACACACAAAACTTAGCATAGAGAATAAGATGCTATCATTGTTGCATCTAGCTTTCTATAGGAAAACTTGTCATAAGATGCCCTAATTTTCATGCATTCTACCAATTGTCTATGCATAGGATCAATCTTTAATACAAGGTGTTCTCTTAGAAATTAAAATCTCTTCACTATTTTTTTAGTTCTAAAAATCTAAACTTATCATCATTAACTTAGTCGATTCTATTCTCAAAATCTATAATCTTGGCTGAGGGATGTACCACTTCATTCATCAATGCTTCTAAGTTCTCAAAGCTTTCTATTTATCTCATATGTGGTATCCCTGATTAACATGTGTACTACAACACACTTCTCATAGACTGGCTTCCCTTCTATTAGACAATGTCTCAATTCCTTGATCTTTCAATCAAGATTCTCTAGATCATTCTTGATGTTGTTCAAGGATTTCCTAAATATCTTTGCATCATGTAGAGTTTGTGTCTTAACTACTTCTATACCAAAAAAATTTAAAATTTCTCTATCAAAATCTCGAACAACAACTTTTTCTCTCTCCTATGGGCCTTGTTAAATCATACCAACTGATATGGTCTTCTATAATCTATCTATTGCTTTCATCAATGAATTTTGTAGAATTTCCACTTTCTTCTTCTTCTCAATTATCTTACTAAGTGATTAGATTAGTTCAGTTTGGACATCATCATCCAATCTAGTAAGAGTTAGTGTGAGGTGTGTCCTAGAAGAAATACACACACTTGTCTTCTTCTCATCTTTCTCCTCCTTTTCTTCTTCCTCTTCTTCTCTTCTTCTCCTCTTCCTCCTTTCCCTTTGCTTATGCTATATTTCTATTTTCTTCTTCTTTCTTTATCTTTTCTTCCTCCTCCTTTTTTAATTCCTCTTTTATTTTCTTATTTTCTTCTTCTTCCTTTCTCTTTTTCTCCTCTTCTTCCAATTTCCTTTCATTTTCTTCCAACCTATTATTTCTCTCTTCTTCTAACTATTTTCCTTTATCTTTCTTTTCTACTTTTTTTATTTCTTCCTCCTCTCTTTTTTCATTTCCATCCTCTCCATTATTGAAGCTAGTGCAGTCGACCAAATTGTCAACAATGGATGGTCTAAAATCCTTAAAGGGATCTTCTTCTTCACCATTCATGATAAATTTTTTATTATTCCACTTGCATGGTGTTAGTAACAATGGTTACATGCAGTGTTGACTCAGTAATTATGGTATACTTTCCAATCTTTGCAACTGATACTACTATTGGTACTTATTAATACACACATCTCTAGTAATGTCACTACTAATTTTGTGGGATCAACCAATGGTGTCTTTTGTACCACTGTAGGGATTACTCCCCCTAAATTATTTCCTTTCTATATTGTGTTTGGTTTGGAGGTTATAGAATTAACAATTTGTTGTTCACTTTCCTTGTTTACCTCTTCATGATTTCCACTCATCACTAGTATAGTTCTTCTTTTATACCTAAATAGGGGCTCAATACCCTTCATAATTCCTTCAAGATATTCATTTTTTATTTATCTCAAATAAAATCCTTATATATTTCTCTCTAGTTCCTTTGTCTTTATGTACTACTCTTCTCTTTCTATTAATTAGTCTATCATACAAGTCCTTGGGAATTTTCTTATGTATATCCTTAAATCTATTGTTTTCCAAAAAAATATGTCTAACAAATGAATTCTCTAATTCTATTCTATCTATGTTATTATACAGATCATAAAATGTGTTCAGCTAAACAAAATTACTATTATCAATAATTTCAACATTCAAGGTTCCAACCTTTGGTTTCCAAGGTCTTTTACTAAATGGTTTCTTTACCTGTTCCTTTGATTCATTAGATTTAATGACTTATAGAGTTTTTCTTTTCTTTCCTTGTCCACTTGACATTTGTTTTGTTCTCTTTCTTGAAGGTGACTCTACTTGTTCTTTCTTTGCCTTAGTTAACCTCACAGAGCTCCTGGTGCTAGGTGAGGTACAACTATTTGAACTTTAGTAATTCTAACTTGTTCTTCATCTTTTCCTTTCTATGTTGAAGGTACAAGTTTAGGCTGTACTTGGGATACTATTGATAAGATGCACTGTTTGATGGTCCAACCACTATTACACCTTGTGATAATCCAACATCAACTGCTAATGGTTTTGCCATCAATACCTCAGGTTGACCACTTTCTTGCATATGCATAGCAATTCTAGAGATAATTTTAGTGGTGAATCTTTTCCATTTAGCTATCCTATCTCATTGGTTGATTTTCATTTGGTGAATGGATAATATAAAGTTTGTCAACTGTGCAACCAAAAAATTTACAATATTTGCATTCAAAGCCCATGCTAGTCACCCATTAGTTTTCACATGATTGGTCAAATATCTTGGTCCAATCACCACTATAATTTATATTTTGCATACAACTATTTTAATTTTTTTTCATCCTTTATCTATGGTTTTCTTAATGGATGAAACTATTTTTTCATTGGTATAAAAAAATAATTTTCCCTTGGGTTGGGTGTTGCCTACCATTTTCCTGATGTGTGTCACCTACTAGCCCCATTTAGCCAACTATTTTATATTTTGGGCTTATAAATGAAGGTTTCTTTCACCTACTCTTGAAATTTCCTCTTGTGAATCCCACACAATTCACCAACCTAGTTTTTTATGTACGCATTCATTAGATACTGTTATTCTATACAATTTCTTCTTTTTTGGTCTAGCATTTCTTATTGCTGCTGAAGATTTAGAGTGTTGAGTGAATTTCCTATTGAATAGTCATGACTCATGGTTTTCACAAAATGTAAGAAATTTTTAATTTATTTTTTATGTGGTTATTTTTGACTAGTCATTGGACATCTCACATGCTTAGATAGGTTTGTAAATTTTACTGGTTAGTACCATAGTTTGTACTAGGTATACCTTTTTTATGCGAATGAATCATATTATATTTATTATATTTAGTCTAAGTATTCTACTGTCACAATATTTTGTTCAACAAGTTGATTTTTTTTGTAACCTTTATTTGTTTGCAATGTCAAACAAGATGGGTTCTAAGAGGATCCCTAAAATCCAAGAGAGGCCACCAAAATTCTTATCAACATACTTTAGTGGTCGAAATGCTGGCAACCTACAATATTCACAACCTACATCTCTAGCACATATTGAAAAAGGAGGTTCATGACAAGTTGGAGACCATAGTGAAGAAGTTTAAATTGGTGAACCTGATATCTTAGTTGAGGATGAACTTGAACAAGATTTTGAGTTAGTTATCTTGAGTTAGGAGTCACAAAATGATATTATATAGTTGGATGAGAAAATCAAAGGTGATGCCATAAATGTTGTTCATGATTAGAAGGCGAAACAAAAAATTGGAACGAAAAAGAGATTGATCTCGCTATGATCTATCCAAATAGAATTTTCAAATAGAATGGGTAGAAAAGTTCTAGTTCATTGAACCAATGCCCAATCTAGTTGATGGTGAGCTACCTATAGAATGCATATGTAATATTTGCAGAGAGATAAAAAAGAAAGAAAAGAGGTTGCAGCTTAAACTTGATAGGTCATAAAAAAGCATGTTGGTATATTTTATGAAATTTTTTTATAGATGGAGTCAAAAAATTCATGATAACTTGAAAACTAAAGGACACTTGTCTACATATCAGAAATGTCAAAATATACAAGTTAAATGAGCAATTATGGGAGAAGCATTATGTAGTAAAAGGTTTTGCTGAAGATTTCCTTGGGAAAGAAATGGAACTGGAAAATATGGGAAAAGTTGTTCAGTTAAGTGTCATCTTTTATATTTAGAGTAGAGGGTGTCCTATGACATGTTTCCCTTCAATTATTGGTTTATTGCATTGTTTTAAAGTTCAAAATTATCTGAACAATCACTCATCACTAAATAGTTGATGAGAATGGGCTAGTTGTCTTGCACAAGTTAAAATAGAAGATATGAAAGAAAAATTAAAATAGTTACATTTCTTTGAATTCTATCTAGATGAAGTTACATCAATTGATAATACTTCTTGGGTATGCATGCATGTTTATACTGAAAACAAATTTTTCTCTCAACCCCTTCTACTATCTATTGCTAAATTGAATTGCAGTGCAACAACATAAAATATGATTTATTAAAGAGTATTCCAATTAATTGTGGAGGCATGGATATCATGGAGATTGCAAAAAAGTTGGTGTGTGTTGGAGCAAAGGGGAGAGAATGTCATGTTGGTGAATAGATTTGTCTTTTAAAAAAAGAAATGAATGAAAACTTCTCCACCCAAATTCCCAAGACAAATGAAATTTTCCAACAATTGAGGAATCTCAACTTCTTTAATTTCTTTCTTAATTTTAGTAAGATTCAGCTTCCTTATTAGATAGGGATAAAAGCACAAACCTATGTCACCCTTTTTGTAAAGGAAAAGGCTAGCAAACATATACATGTTGACCTTCAATGACATAAAATTGGTATTATTATTTTGAAATTGAAAATTAAGTAAACTAATAAAATGTGTAGAAATGATTGAAGTTCAGGATTATAATTTTAAATAATTGTATGGAATAAGAATTGATATATTTTTCTAATTTTAATAGTTAAATTTTTAGCTTCTAAAAAATGCTAAAAATTAGGAGTCTAGTTCCCACCACAAAACTATATATAAATAAACTTATTTCCCTTTGATCTTAGATAATATTATAGATAACATATATAGCTAGAACAATAAAAAATAAAAATAAACTTTTGACCTATATTTTCTCTTTTAAAGTGATTCAAACTTCAACTCACCTGAAATCGATAGTTTTCATTTCCCACCACATTTTTCAAAACAAATCTATTCTAGTAAGAGAAAAAATATATATTCTAGAAGAGGACTCTCTCCTCTAGAATGTTAAAATTCATTTAATTTTTAATTTTTTTGATATGATTTAATATTTTTTCTTTCTCAAAATTGACATATTTTCGAGTGTTAAAATACGTAGTTGTAGAATTTTCTTAATATAACATACTATATCTATTTAAAACACTATCATATCTATATGAGAATATTCTTGACTCCAAGCTCTGTAAAATGGTGTTTATATGTTATTAAACAAATATCATAAAAAATAGTAAGAGTTATTGAAATTCTACTTTTCTGAAATAAATTTTTTTTTTAGTAATTGGATATAAACTAGTATAAAACATGCATTTCATAGACATTTCCAATTGGAAAAGTATGAGACCATATATAACTTAGCTAGAATGAATTTATCTAGATCATATGTTTGAGAAAAAATGTTTTTAATTTATAAATACTCAAATTTAGTCATTCTGACAAGTTAGCCTAAAAGGTGACACAACTTTGTACTTTTAACCATATTCAATCAAAATCACCTTCTAAATGAGAGCACCTTTTAACCAGAAAGTATTAAGGCTTCCCATCTATTCTTAGATAGAGCGATAATCTGATGAAAGTTAATTAAATAAATAAGAACACATACAATCAATTACTTCATGATGAACATTCAAAACTAATACTCACCTAACATAAAAAGAATTATCTAGCATCAAAGGAATTTCAATGATTCAATACTAAATCAATAATGATAAAATTCAAAGAATAACATCTTCAAACATTCAAACATTTTCCTTTCCAAAAGAACAATACTATTCAAATACAATATTAACAACCTAAAAACATTTCCATAGCTATAAAACTTAGATAAAAATGATCACAGTATGATAGCCATCAAAAACTGCCAACCCTAAATGCTACTAAGTTGCAGACTTAAATAGAAAGCTATTTGAGAATCCCCCTAAAAGCTTGATTATCAGATAGATAAAAGTAGCTATGAAAACCAACATAAGGGTATGTAGACCCAAAAATTAACTTTCTAAATGTAGAAACTAAATGTCTTGAAAGCATATAAAAGATAACACAAATCATTTGCCAATTGGTCAAGTGGTTTTTCTTCCTCCTCATCTTTAGCATCACCCTATCCACATGACAGCTTCCACATCCTGAACACATTCATGAATTTGGTCATGGCAGTTGTATTTAGGCTCTTGATGCTTTGCACTCAATTTTTTTAGATATTTTTATCCAACCTCATCTTATTCATGGTATCCAAGTAACTAGGGAGTCACAGAGTCCACATGCCTAACATTACCTTGTTTTTGGCCACCATGGAGAAATCAAATGATGTGAGATCAATTTTATCTTTCACAAAATTCATGCATTCTTCATATCATTTCATCATGGTCTCCACATCAAAACCTCCTTCCTTAAGATGAGTGGAAATGGTTGGGTCGATGAATTGAAAATCCTTGCTTGCATTTTCAAGCAATGTCTTGAATTCCTTTTCACATAACTACATCCTAGAAATTAAATAAGTGTAATTGGATAGCCTCTGGGTTATCTTCTTTCTTAAAACTTGAATCAATCCTGTATCCATGTGTT
Source organism: Cupressus sempervirens (assembly GCA_028749045.1). Lineage (NCBI taxonomy): Eukaryota > Viridiplantae > Streptophyta > Pinopsida > Cupressales > Cupressaceae > Cupressus > Cupressus sempervirens. Next base: position 911,008,842 of record CM053785.1, read on the forward strand.
GTAACAAGTTTTCCTTTAGAAAATTTTTTGGCCCAAAATCTTCTACCTCTACTAATTGGGTTACAATGGCTGAGAATTTCTTGATTTCACTTTTCCAAACTACTGACTGAATGTGAGATTCATCAAGTGTAGTCCTGGGGAGAGAAACAATCTCATGCAAATTTTGCATGAGTTTAGCAACCTAATTTTTTACTAGGCTAATCCAACTGAACATGACCAACATCATCATCTTTGCTTTCTTTAAATCCTCTAGCAATTGTTGGTTTTCAAGAGCATTGGAGTCATAGGTAAGCCATGATTGGTTACTAGGAACCAAACTCTAACCTTTGAGTGAATTTGTATATTCAACTATTGCATTATTCTCAGCTTTTAGTTTCTTTTTTTGAATCCCATCTTTCTACGACTGTAGCACAATTTTTTCAATAGATGTACCTACCTAGTGTTCTTTTGTTTCATGGTTCATCACCCCTAAATCTATGCGTGTGATTTCAAAACTACTTAGATCCAATTTATCAGTTCCCTCTTTTTGATTGTAGGTGGCTATTTCAGCTATACTTCTCCCTATTGCACTATCAAAAGTTATTGTGGTTGTGCTTTTAGCACTCTTAGGTTTTTGGGCCTTGTTGATATATTTGCTCACAATGTCATCAATAGGGAAAGAAACAGGAACCAAATTCCTCTTCCTATTTATTGAAGTTATGAGCTAGCTAAGAGTGGTAGCATCTTGATGTGATTGGGTACATTTTTCAGGGGTAGTTATGACTTGTATCCTTAGAGGAGACAAACCCATGGTCATCTAAACAATCTAGTTTTTGTTAATAAGGTCACTTCCTAGGTCTTTAAATAGGTCTCCATCTACCCAGATTACCTAGTGAACTTTTACCGGCACTGACATTTTGGTTTTCTTGTTAGAATGAGCTTTTCGAACAAGAGTAGGATTATGGATCTTCTTCTCAAAAATCCTTGATGACCTTATATTACCTACAATTGTAAGACCAACATTTGAAACAAGGTCAATCTGGTCACTAACACATGTGCCCTTTTTCATTCTCAACAAAGGCTTTGTCATTTCAATTACATTTTCTATTCTTTCAAGAATATTACCCTCTTCTTTAGAGATCCAATCTATAGTAACTATGTTATAATTTACTGGTTCAATTTCTTGGGGAGCTAGGATATCTATTCAGTTCTCTTTTATTTTTGTGATATCTACACCTAGTTTCAATTGTGTTATAGTAAACCTAGATAACCCTCTTCTTTTCACTTCTAACTCATTTATACAATCCTCCCAAAAATCTACAACATTAGGGACATGTACAATCTTTGCATGAGAGTCAAAGAGGCTATGAATAATTCTCTTGCTATCAAAATTTGGTCTAGCCTAATACAAGAAAAAATCAAGTATAACCAAGTTAGAGTTTATACATGTTGCATCTTCCATGCCTTTGTGTCTCAATTTTCCTAGCTTATGTGGGAAAATAATATAACAAGCTTCTTCAGCTAAGAAATTGTTTATTACAGAAATTAATTCCCAAGGATGAAGAAATCAAGAGAAAACTTGGGAAGATGTATAGGTTCTTCATCAAAACCTCCTATGCTTAGATTATAAGTAAATTTTAGGACTTGGATGTACAGGCTACCCAAAGATTGAATGAGCTTTTGAGATTCAAGGGACAATCTATGGTGCAAGGGGATTTTTAATTCAAAACACAACTTTCCAAAAAAGACATCATGAACCTTTCTGAAATATTTCAAAGCTTTATCCTTATGCAACATGGTGCAATAATTATATCTGGTAATGTTCTAAGTCCAAGGTTCATGTGCTAAATGTTGTACGTCCTGAGTCCTAGCTAGCATATACATCAAATAAGATGACATGAAAAAGTTCTTTTTCAAATTTAGAGCACTCTTCAGCTGATCTCTAAGAGAGATAGCTATTAATTCTACCTAGTCTAGAAATTATTAGCCCATTAACACAATTTGAATATAAAAATATATCCATTCTTCCCAAATAGAGACATCGGAAGACCCAAAAATTCTATGCATTAGAACCATTATGTCCTTGACTTGAGTGCTCATTTGGCTTTTCTTCAAGGTTTTGGGTAACCTAGAACCCCCTTTGTAGAAAGACTCTATCCAACTCTTTGCTATGGTGTTCCTATAGACAGTTTCTTTTTCCAAAAAGCTAGCAGTAGACAAGGCAGGATTTAGGTCATAAAATTGTTTCTCTTCTATGTGGAATAATCTGGATATGGTTTTCTTATTGACACTTATTAAAATGCTTCCATATTTCTTCAATATATTCCCCTTAGAAATATTATACATATGAATGCACCCTTGAATCAATTCTAGACAAGGGTAGGCTAGTGGGAAAGTGGAGACCATGAGGAGATTAGTATCGAACACTTTAATGGAAAAAGGTTTCACAAGTCTTTCACACAATCTCTCTTCAATACCCCACAAATCAACCCCTAATAGGTTTGTGTCAAATACTATAGGTGATTCACATTGCAAACTATGAGTATTCCCAAATAGGTGTAGTGTAGACTTCATGATTTAGAAATTTTACTCGTATTTGAAAACAAAGAAATAACCATAACTATGCTTCACTCAATAGGTGGGAGAAAAATAACCAAAAAGTGGAAGGGTTACTTGAAGAGTGATGACCAGTATAGATATGGAAGAAGGCTTTCTCTCTCTGATTCTCCTATAACTGATTACTTCAAACAAGAAGAGTAACTTAATGTATTCTTTTTAAAGGTAACAAATTCTTTATATGCATCTTGAAAATAGGAAATGATCATTAATTATGTGGAGGATAGAATTAATTTTGGCATGCCACAAAGAAAAGGTGACAAGAAAAATTAGTGACTGACATTAAACTGAGAAATAAGTACTTCAAATGATTATTTCCCTTTACATGTGTCAAATCTTTATTTCTATATTCCCAAATCAAGGTTTGGGTGTGATCATTTATGATGATCTTACTTCAACCATTAATTACTTGCACTTACCCTTCAATCATGAAACCACCCATGATCATGTCATACTTGATGAGACATCCAGTTTTTGCATGTCCTTCGCACATGTGTATACACAACATGTTGATTGGGCCACAAAGATTCATTGTCTTTGAGAACTGAATGAAGCATTGAACTTGTAAATTGGTTCAATTGGGATAATCACTACTGATGAGAGCTTTCAAAGGGAAAGACTTGGTCAACAATTAGCTTGAGGGGAGGATGAATTGAACTCATGAGGTTGGAGAATGATGACAATGTTATCATACCTCATTATATATTTGAATCTTGATAGAACCAATGGTTCAAATGAAAATGCTTGAAAACATGACTGAACCAAAGATAAAGAATAGATATGGTGACTCTAAAAAATCATGAAATAACATCGGCTCTATTTGGGGGCTGGTTTTCACTTCAAAAATAGAAAACTTAGAAAGTTTGGTTGGCAGACCTAAAGCACGGAACAAAAGAAAGTAAACGAAAAAACAAAGTAGGAACCTAGGCTAAATATATACAAAAATAAGGACCTTCAGTGTTTGAATAATTTCAAATCTTTCCCATTGTAGGTATATGGTAGAATCTAACCATTTAGGTATGAAATTTTAATGGCATTGGGGACAATTAGTTCAATTACCTTGAAAGGACCTTTTCATAATTATTCAAATTTTCCATGACTTCCCTTCTTCTCATTTTGCTTATCCAATAAAATAGCTTCATCACAAGGCATAAATTTCCTTGGTCTTGCATTCTGATAAAAAATCCTTTTCACCTTCATCTAATGTTCTATGATTCTATCTACCATTTTGTTCCTTTCTTCCTCTAGTCTTGTCAAGTACATAATTCTTTTCTTCAAGGATGACTGAAAATAGTAAACCTCTACTACTATTTGTAATTTTGTAGTAGAAAGATTCAATGGCAAAGAGACTTGTGCATTAATTCCATATGCTAGTTCAAATGGAGACATAGCTATAGCCCTCTTAGGAGAAGTCCTATCCACCCAAAGTTCTTCATATAATTTCTTATGCCAATCTCTACCATTACCACTTACCAATTTCTTCATGATGAAGACCAAATTCTTATTACATGACTTGGCCTAGCCATTGTCTTCTAGGAAATAATATGAAGCATGCACTAAGGTGATTCCATTCTCAAAGCAGAACATAGTGTTATCTTTAGAAGAGAAATAAGAAGCATTATCAACAACTATCTTGGTAGGCACTCTAAATCTTACTAGAATATGATCCATAAGAAAGGCACAAGTCACTAGAATATTTTCTTTCTTGTTCAGAATAGCTTCAACCCACTAAGTGAAATAGTCAGTTGTTGCTAGGATAAACATATGCCCTAGACTAGTCATTGGATTTATAGGTTCAATGAAATCAATGCCCCATTATTTGAAATGTTCATCAATAACCACTGGTCTAAGAGGTAGTATTGTTAACTAAGATTTTCTTGTGAATAGTTTACATTTTTCACAATCCTTGACATACAAATAAGCATCTTGCAACACATTAGGCCAGCAGAAGTAGTTTGTCAAAGTTTTAAAGGCTATGATAGAAGAAGAAAAATGACCTCTACACACTTCTTCATGGAACATCTTGAGTACTTTCTTATGTTGAGCTTCATCAACACATCTCAGATAAGCTCCATCTATCCCTCTTTTGTATAACATGCCTTGAGCAATTACATATTTTGCGGCTTTTAACCTCAAATATATTCTCACCTTGGGAAGCATTCAATTGGGCAAATCTCCATATGTTATGTAATATGCTACTTTGGAAAACCATGAGTCTGTGAGACTTACGAACAAAACTTGTGGCAATTCTTCTTGCCCATCTATATAGTAATAATGTTTTCAGTAATCAACTTATACAAACCTTTCCCTCTTACCAAGTTTGTTGGCTTTATATCAATGTCATATTCATGTAGTTTAACCACCTAGGTAACCCTATTATTTAGTCCTACATCTATTTGAGCTAAAATACTTTTCACAATAGTTTCCAGAACATAAAAACATAATGAGAATGTAGAATGTAATACCTAAACTACTTAACAACCTTTACTACTGAAAAGGCTTGCTTTTCAATGAGTGGATATTTTAATTCATGTTTTTTCAAAGGCACACTCATGAATGCAATAGGGGATTCTTTACCTTGACTATCTTTCTACATTAAGATACCTAACAATGTATGCTTAGATGCATAACAATAAATGATGAATTTTAAAAAAAATTTGGAGTCACAGAAGTGGGAACCAGAGCAATAGACTTCTTAATCTCTTCAAATACTTACTTACCTTCTCCATTCCACTTGAAAATTTCTCTCACTCATCACTTTTATTATATCTTTGGTGAGTTTAGCAAAATCTAGCATGAAAGCCCATATAAAATTGACTTGGCAAAGAAAGATTTGACTCCACTTCTATTCACTGGAAGACTCATTTGTTGGATAGATTTCACCCTTTTAGGATCTATCTAAGTTCCCTTATTTGACACAATGTGTCCTAGCAATTTCCCTTCTTCAATAAAGAAAATTGACATTTATGATTCAAAGATATCCCATGTTCCCTACACCTCTGGAGCACATGGTACGTTGGAATGTGGTGCCAATGTTGATGATGCCAAAAAGCATTTTATTGTAAACAAATATACCCTAGGGAGTTATGAAAGCTATTTTGTGTTGATCAGCTTTTGCCACACTGATTTGGTTGTGACCCAAAAAACCATCAAGCATTGACATAATTTTTTCTCCTGTCACTTTTTGTAACAAATATTCCATTATGGGGAGTGCATAGTTATCTTTGAGACTATCTTGATTCAAGTTATGAAAGTCTACACAGATCCTTATTTCTCCATTTTTCTTTTTTATTGGAACAAACCTACGTAGAATGGTGAATAAGGTAAATGATTTGTGGTTTGAGCATATTTTCTACCTCTTTAAAAATAGCTTTGAGACTTTAGGGTTGTAACTTCTCAACTTTTGTCTAAAGGGAACAACTTCTAGCTTCAATGGGATAGAATTTATGTACTCTCCACTCCTAAAGTTTTATAAATCATTACAACTCCAGGTAGAAACATCTTTAAATCAGTTAATAATGATCTAAGTTTGTCTTTATCTTCCAAGGAATAAATTTCACCAATGGAGATCCATTTCTAATCATCACTATCTCCAACATTAATCTTATCATATTCTCTGATCACTTCAGGGTCTAGTCCCTTCTTTAGTATAAAACCCTCGCTCTTCCATGAAAACAAATTTTCATGAGAAACCAATCCATGAGGAATTCTATTACCTCAAGAACTATCTCTTATTTACTAAAAGGATCTAACTGGCCTTCATCTAGTATTTTTGTAGAACCTTCAAAATGGGAATCAACAAACCATTTGGCACAAGTTATGAATTGTTCAATCTATTTATCATTGTCAAAGAGTTGCCAAAGATTTACATTATCTAGCAAACTAGGATGGTAAACCATCTCAATTATGTATTATTTATGATCAAATTCTGAGTGTGGAAGGAGTAATGAAGCTGACACTACAAGAGAGTCTGCTTTAGAATTCTCACTTTTAGGGATTTCTTTGATATTAAATGCATTACAAAACTCAATACTGTTCCACACGAAATTTTGATATTTCTTCAGACGCTCATTTTTTACAACATAAAGACCTCTAACTTATTTTACAATTAGCTCAACATCTCCTTTCACCATGTGTGATTTTATTCCTTTTAGCTTTGATTCATGCAGTCCCAAAAGGAGAGCTTCATACTTGGAAGTATTATTAGTATTAGGAAAATCCAACTTGAAAGAATGTGTTGACATGTTTCCTTTAGGGGAAATTAGGACAACACCTGTTGCTGATCCAGAACTAGAGAAACTTCCATAAAACTCCATATTCTACATTTCCTCCTCCAAATGATCTACCTCTTCTTTAGATTGAATAAAGTAATTACCAATTTGACATTCCTGATAAAAAAATGTGAGATTTTAGGTCATCTAAATGAAATAATATGTATTTATTCTTCTCCTTAGGTGTCAAATTGTTAGTGTAGTTTTTTATTTTTCCTATTTTGCTAGGTTTTTCCTACACTTTTAATAATCTCGCTTAGGTTAATAAAGCATGTCTTATTAGGTGAATGGTTGTGAGGTGTCACCTTCCTACATGTGAGCATCCATTAGCTTTCTTGGGAAGATACTTTGCTATCTTTAGTCTGATAGATGGTTGCTCCTCATTGGTTGGTGTTGCCACCTCCTCTCTCTTCCTAGCCTATATAAGCATGCTACCTAGCTTGTATTGGCATCTCTTATTTTTGCATCCTCTTAATGTTATTTTGCTTCCAGCATTTGCATTACTCTCTTGGAGACTAACTCTATGATGCTATTTTGATTTTGTATCATTTGCATTCATAGTTTAGATATTTACTCTTTGCACTAGTTTTCTGGGTTATTAATCTTTTTAGATTCTAACATGGTATCAGAGCTTTTCTATGTGCAAGAGTAGATTTTAGTTTCCTTATTTGAGAGATTCGGGGGGGGGGGGCAAATAAACTTTATTATAGTTTTTTGAAAAATGAAGTATGCTCTTCTCTTGCATCTTTGGATGATCCTGAGAATCAGAAAAGTTTTGACAAAAACAGTTCTTCTCTGGGGTTTCAATGTCAAATCTGACAACCAACTTGCATATTTGGAGTTTTCAATCAGTTTTGCAGGTTCCAGAATGCCATTGATGGACTTAAGAAGCTGATCCAACATTTTCATGTCATATTTTGGTTGCTGGGGTCGTTTTTTGATTTTTGGAGCCGTTTTTTTCTGTTAAAGGCGTCTGATTTACACTACAGCAACATCTTCTATACATCAGCAAGAAAAATGATTTCTGGGTTTTGTTCACAGCCCTAAAAAACCATCTGGGTATCTTTTAGATTTTTTTTGCAAGATTTATATTTTTTATAATTGAGCATGCAAAGCTACAGCCATACCCCTCTCCGTTGGCAGTAGCAGATTTGAACGCAATTTTCAAATGTCTCGTTCTTGCTCATACGGACTCCGATTTTGATGATTCTTATTATGACCTTGGCTATTTTTTTGTGCTCTATCCACTAGTGAAGTTTTTTTTTGATTTTCATTCATGAATTCTTCAGAAATTGTAGATTTTTAGTCGTGACTATGCACAATTCTCGTTTTGGAAACTTTGGAGGATCATAACTTTCTCATATGACCTCGTATCGAGGCGATTCTTTTTTTGAAAGTGCATGATTTTTCGAGTAGATCGTAGTGGTGCTATTGTTTCCTTGAGTATTGTGCCCAAGTTTCACTTCTAGCATATGATCTTTATGAGGGTTTGGAATGCATTGAAATCAAGACCACTAAGTATTTCTTTCTAGTGGTAGTTGTAAACGCACTAAAATAAAGTGCCAAATAATATTTCTTTGGGGGGGTTCTTTGATTGAGTAAAGAGGGGGGGCCATTGTTGTGGCTGGGTTCTCTTCTTTCTAGCATTTCTTCTCTGCATCTCTTCATCATGGATCAAAAAAGTATGCCCATCCTAACTCCATACAATTATTTTGAGTGGAAATCAGGTAAGACAATTCACTTAAGAAAAGCTGGATTAAATAGGATAACTATGGGACTTGAAACTGAACTTGCTAAAGATGAAGATAAGCCTAAGTGGTTTAACAAATGTGATGAGGCATTTGGAACATTGTGTTTGTCTGTTTCTCCTGACTTTCTATTTCACATTGAGTCTTTGGATACACCAAATGAAGTATAGACAAAGCTAGAAACACTATTTGGTACACAAGATTCAATGAGGGGTCATATGTTGGAAAATGAATTAATAAGTTTGAGTCCAGGCAATTTCAACACAATCCAAGATTTCTTCACCAAATTGAAATCACTAAGGCTGCAGTTAAAATAATGTGGAATTGAAAAGAAAGATGAACAACTGATTCTTAGTATTCTCTCTAAGCTAAGTTCAGAATATTCTGTGTTTGTCTCTACCTTCTATGCTACTAAGGGTGCACTTGGTACTCAATTCACCATGCCATCTTTAGATGATTTTGCTATCAATCTCACTCGAGAACAGGACAAGCTAAACCAGATGGGCATTCTTAAGTCCTCTAAGTCACATGCCTTGGCTACCAACCAAGGCACAAAAGAACAACAAGGACAAAGTAGTAACAACAATAGTAAGGACAAGAAACAAAAGAATAGCAAGGAGAAGAAGGATCAAATGTCGATTTCTTCAAAAGCAACTAGTGATACACCATCTTCCAAGGGCGATAAGCCTAAGAAAGAAAAGGTCAAATGTGCCTATTGTAAAAGACTTGGTCATGATGAACATAAATGTTTGCAGAAACAACTTGATCACTTGACATACATTCTTGAGAAGAATAATATCAGTGTTCTTGAGTCTATCAAACAAAGTTCTACTGAAGGGTCCAACAAAGAAAAAGAAAATAGCAAGGGGAAAGGAAAGGGCAAGGCTTTTTTTGCAGTTGCTTCCTCACCATCCACTTGGGTTCTTGATTCAGGTACTTTACACCACATGGCTTCATCTAAGGAAGAAATTGCATCCTTAGAGCCATGTACTATGCCTTTTATATTGATTGGTGATAACACTCCTATTGAGGTGTGTGGGAGAGGGTCTGTTGATGTGGGGGATGGGACATTCCATGATGTTCCTTGTGTACCCTCAATGTCAACTAATCTCCTATCAATATACCAGATCACTCACACAGGTTTAGGCAAGCGGGTTGAGTTCACTCCTGATTCAGTGGAGATATGTGAGTTGCACAATGATTCTACAGTTGCAGTTGGGAGAGCAGATCATCACTCACGACTCTATATGTTTTCTCACTTTTTTCCTGATCCTCCTTTGACTGTTTCACTCACTCACTTTAATGATGTGAGCAGATTATGGCATGAGCGGTTTGGCCATCTTAACTTCCAATACTTGCATCAGCTTAACCAGCAGAGCATGGTCACAAGGTTGCCTTCTACTTTGACATTGGAGTCACTTGGAATACATGATAGATCTTCTGATGGGTCAGATTCACTTGAGCAGTCTTCTACCTCCACTTTTGATGCAGAGAGTGATTCAGAGGACTCACCTCCTTCCTCTCCTAGTCATCATTTACAGGCTGATGATTCTCCTCTAGATTCTCCATCTTTTGGTCCACTTTGGGCTAGACAGACCTTGCAGTTTGCATGTGATTGGGTTGGGGATCCATCAGACACCAAGCAGACTCGTTCACAATTCCAGGATGCTCTACATATCTTCATTGCTACTACCTCAAATCCACAGTCCTTTCATGAGGCTTCTGGTATTTCTGAGTGGGATACAACTATGCAGGAAGAGTATAGTTCCTTGATGAGGAAACACACTTGGGATCTTGTCCCTTTTCCTAAGGGAAGAAAATTTGTTCGATGTAAGTGGATCTACCAGACAAAATTTGCAAGCTTTGCTAGAGGTGCAAGATGCTTCATCTTTTGGGGGGGCCTCTTCCTCTCACTTGGAGTCCTAATTTTCTTTGGGGAGTCTCTTTTCTCTCTCTTTTGGGGGAATTTTATGTACATGGGTACCTCATCAGGCTTAACTTGTCGGGACCCATTTCTACATCCACCTAAGCTTCGCTTATGGGGGGGTGTTAGTGTAGTTTTTTATTTTTCCTATTTTGCTAAGTTTTTCCTACACTTTTAATAATCTTGCTTAGGTTAATAAAGCATGTCTTATTAGGTGAATGGTTGTGAGGTGTCACCTTCCTACATGTGAGCATCCATTAGCTATCTTGGGAAGATACTTTGCTATCTTTAGTTCGATAGATGGTTGCTCCTCATTGGTTGGTGTTGCCACCTCCTCTCTCTTCCTAGCCTATATAAGCATGCTACCTAGCTTGTATTGGCATCTCTTATTTTTGCATCCTCTTATTGCTATTTTGCTTCCAGCATTTGCATTACTCTCTTGGAGACTAACTCTATGATGCTATTTTGATTTTGTATCATTTGCATTCATAGTTTAGATATTTACTCTTTGCACTAGTTTTCTAGGTTATTAATCTTTTCAGATTCTAACACAAATGAACTTTTTTGCTAACAACAGGAATGAGATCTTTAGACCAATCCATCTTTATTTCACCACCCATGTCTGTGCAAAATGTTTGACTGAGTAACATTCCATAGCTCGTTGGCATCTCAGGCACGAAGATAGTTAGTTTTAATCTTTTATCTAGGTATGTCGCTAAGATTGCTTGTGCATCCTTCACCTAGCCTATCAGACGTGCCTTTTTACCATCCATAGAATACCATTTCCCATAATTCTTGGTAAGAGTTAGACCTAGAGCCTTGGCAACAGAAGAAGGCATTATATTATTAGATGCACCAAAGTCAATGATGTAATTACTAAGTTTCCTTCCATTAAGCAATAGAGAAAAATAAAATGGATTGGGTATTCTATCTTGATTGTCTGTCTTAAGAATCATTCGACTCTCAAGATCTATAGTCTATTATAGGGTGTGTTCATTGATTGGACACATGTCTAAGTAGAATTAGAGGTTTCTCCAATGAGTTGTGAATTATTACATGGTTCACCTTTGACAAACTCCACTAGTCTATATAATTCCTTAGGATTTGATTTTAACTAATCAATAGTAAATATAGCAATACTAGAAGATTTACAAAACTAAACTAGATCAAAGGAAGTAGAAGAACTTGAATTTACAATACTTTTTCTAGGGGAAAGTTTTTCAATACCGATGGGAGGATCTTTGATAGTCTAAGATGAATCTTTCATTTTCATACCTTGTGAACTTGAGCCTATCCAAGGAGTAAATTTTGATGCCCTTTGACCTCTTTTTACTATAGAACATGAAGGATCATTTTTAGTTAACAAAACATCTCCACTTCTATTTGAATCAGATTTGTATTCTAGAAAGAATGTGTGTGACATACTTATTTTAGGTGGATCTAATTCTACTTTAGTAACAATTCCATGTTGACCTTTGCTCTCTTACATCTACAATTGCCTCAACAAATCTATACATATTTCACCATTTTTATCTTTGATAAGATGAAAAGAACACATTATCTCTTTACCAATAGGATCTTCAATCTCCAATTTATTTTATAGGCCAGGTAGCTAATAAGCATCTCTTCCTTGCTATGCATGAAAGGTATTATGTGCATGTTGATTCTAATATTGGGTAAAAGCACAAAGCTCTGTCACCGTTTGTGATATCTTGTACTGTTTCAGCTGAAACACTTTGGGCTGTAACGGTTTCGGTCGTAACGACTCTGACCATACACATGTGGAGGTTTTACGTGCCTATGTGTCATGTACGTTTCGGCTGAAACCCATTCGGTCGAAAGGGTTTTGGCTGAAACCCCAAGCCAGAATAAAAACCGGCGCAAACCTCTAGCAGCTATCATTGTTACTGTTGCGGTTCCTGGATGTTTGGAGAGCGGGTTAAGGGTTTTGGCCGTAACTGGTTGGTGGTTTTTTCCTCACCATTTTTTAATAGTTTTTAAACGTATTTTTTGATTAATAGATGTTAATCGTACTTAAAATAGTTTTTTTTGATGTAGAAAAACATTAGGTTAAAATATAGAAAAATATTAGTTAAAAGTGTAGAAAAACATTAGGTTAAAATATAGAAAAACATTAGGTTAAAATATAGAAAAACATTAGGAAAAACATTAGGTTAAAATTTAGAAAAACATTAGGAAAAAAATTAGGTTAAAATATAGAAAAATATTAGATTATGAGGTAAACATGTAGAAAAAATATTAGTAAAAAATGTAGAAAACATTAGGGGACATTATTCAGTTTCTAACATAACCTGATGGATCTAGAGGTGAAACAATAATATCTTATGGTGAAATTAATTTTTACATTAAATACACCTTCTAACATAACCTTATATTAACTACAATCATAACCCATACCACATTCTAACCATAACATAGGCCCTCTACTAACCGAATGAACCACACTTAGATATTGATGATGTTCATTTTAACAACTAGTTATTGTTAGGCAATAATGATTCTTACATTACCAAATGACACATAACGACCTCATGATACATTTCTAGGTATTTTTATCCATATATATGTTAAGGGGACTTCGGGACTCCTACTAGGTCGTTACGTCTGTTATAGGTTGTAATATGTATTCATATGTTTACTAGCACATAATAGCTATTGTCAGGTAATAATGAGTCTTACATTACCAAACAACACATTACTTGATCACTTATGTCAACTACATTTTTCAATACGTTATCCATACATGTGTGTCTTAAGGGGACATAGGAGTCGTAATAGGTCATACTATTTTTTATAGGTTCTAATAAATCTTAATATGTATTATAAGGATATAATAGGTCGTATTAGGTAATGATGATTCTTACAATACCAAATGACACATAACGACCTCATAATACATTTCTAGGTATTTTTATCCATATATATGTTAAGGGGACCTAGGGACTCCTACTAGGTCATTACATCTGTTATAGGTTGTAATAGGTATTCATATGTTTACTAGCACATAATAGGTATTGTCAGGTAATAATGAGTCTTACATTACCAAACAACGCATTAAGATCACTTATGTCAACTGCATTTTTCAATACGTTATCCATACATGTGTGTCTTAAGGGGACATAGGAGTCGTAATAGGTCATACTACTTTTTTTAGGTTCTAATAACTCTTAATATGTATTATTAGGATATAATAGGTCTTATTAGGTAATGATGATTCTTACATTATCAAATGACACATAATGACCTCATGATACATTTCTAGGTATTTTTATCCATATATATGTTAAGGGGACCTAGGGACTCCTACTAGGTCATTACATCTGTTATAGGTTGTAATAAGTATTCATATGTTTACTAGCACATAATAGACTGACCTTAGTATCATCCTTAATAAAACTATATCCCATTTACTTTATTAACATTCTTAACTCTAATTCAAACTACTAAATTAAGTCATGAGTTCTAAATTGTAAACTAACATTTTCTAACTAAACTCATTTACTTATCTAGTAACAAACTTTTCTATCCCTATGTCCTAACTCTCATCTACACTCCCCATAATCATCAAAGCATTTACATCAAAATTTAGATTTTAGTCAAGAATTATATTTTTTTATTGCATGTATGTACATGTGTACACTTAGTTATCATTTAATCAAGAAATTTTATTTTATTTTTATTGCATATACATGTACATGTATGAATATTTATTTTTCACATTTGCATGAGCACGTTACAATGTACATTAGATATGGTCTCTAAGATAATTTGTTTTAAAATACATATGTATGTTACAAGATTTTTCATTTAGCACCATACATTTAATGTTGTGTATTTATATGTACATGTGTTTCAAAATAAATTTAACTTTTAATTATTTTAATTTAAGTAGACTTGTATGTTTATATTTGTATATATATGCATGTGCAGATCTCTAGATATTTATCACTCAGATTGTAGCTTCACATTCATATTCTCATATTTATTTTCATATATACATTATGGCATCCGATTCTGGGGATCGTGCTCCTGCATCCTCAGGGGATGCCAATGTTCATGGTGGGGGTCAGAGTGTTGAGTCTGGTATAGCACATAGATCGACCTCCTCCACCCATGATAGATAGCTACTATTTAGAGATACACTGGTGAGATTATCTCATGCTATGCAGGTTTTGGATACCTCGCTTTCCTCTTCTACCACCCTCCCTAATAGGGAGAAGGTCATAGCAATGCAAGAGGAGTTATTTCATATGATTCAGACAGTTGAATCATACAACCCTTTTGATGATATGAGCATTGAGACATTTTATTCTTCTTTATCTCACAGTGTCACTGGCACTGTGAAGTACACATAGATTGACACTGAGGTTTACACCAGCATGGTGAAAACCATGTTTCCATCTTATGCAGATCGTCGTAGAGTTAGAGGCTACTCTATGATGAAGTGTATTGATCCACTCGTCGCACCATTGATGTATCCTCGTTGGTTGGCTACTCATCATAGATGGCCACAGAAGGATGAGTTCCCCCTATATTTTTGCAAATAATTGTTTGTAGAATTTCATTTACACTATGATGTTGACTATACAGATTATCCAGGGCATGTTGGGCAGGGTTAGGGGAGACTTTCTGACAGATTTAGACCCACGGACACTCCTGCGCCCGTTAACAAATGGACAATGGTGGGTCCAAACCTTTTGGTTATGCTGAGAGGTCCACAGATGGCTACTGCAGGTGAGAGTGTTCCTGATGACACAATCAGGACACAAATTTTTTCGAGCATCGCCACCGTTGCCACACAGTTACATGAGATTTCTTTTGATTGATGTAGCTAATATATGCTACGATCTTGAGGTACCGCTCCCACAGCTGCATCATCTAGCACACTTGTTGATGATGATTATGGAGTTGCAGCCATACCTTCTCCTATAGATATTTCTATAGTCTTAGAGGTGGATGCATTGCATCGTTTGGCATCATATTTAGCATCTGATCTTTTAGATGCATATCGAGCATTATCTACACTCTTAGGGATTCCACTTCGTGACATGAGCTCTTAGATTAGACATATTTTTTCATGTACAGTAGTCCCAGAGGATTCACAAAGGCAGGAGGACATTCCTGCACCTTCTATTACTCCTACTGCTACACAGGCCTAGGCTACAACACTAGCCCCAGCTACTCAGGACCATACAGCACCCGCCCTACTCAGGATCTCAGTGGCACCATACAGCCTGGTCTATTTACTTCCATGCTTTCAGATCAGGGCCACACTATTGACTTTGATGCTGATACTATTTTTTCATTACATGATTCAGATATCAGTCAGATCGGCAGAGCATTACATAATGCTACGGTAAATATATCTAGATATGTTTAGATTCATTTTTATTATAGTAAATACTATGTCTATATGTTTAAATTAATGTATATGTGTGTGTTCGTGTGTGTTATAGGTTTTGAGTGATAGTATGTTACGTTTTGCTGATCTGCAAACACCGACAGATCCTACACGTTGTGAGTCTCAGGTATGTTACAATATATATATATATATATATATATATATATATATATATATATATATATATATATATATATATATATATATATATATATATATATATATATATATATATAGATAATTTATATACATGTATATCTTGATATAATTTGTTTGTACATATAATTAAATGGTTCACTTGTTATCATTTGACACAGGGTTCAAATGCAGCTGATAGACCCTTTTGAGGACAAGGCCTAGGATCAGGAGGGGGGATGTAGCTGATTAGATCATATGTGGCCTTTTATTTTATTACACTCATGTTATGTCTAGATACATATTTATATGGACAGTTTGATGTTTTATATGTTATTTCCATATGCATACATTTTATATCTAGACACTTTGATGTCTTATATGTTATTTTCAAATACATGGTTTATATGGACACTTTGATGTTTTATATGTTATTTCTAGATACATGTTTACATGGAGATTTTAATGTTTTATATATGTTATTTCCAGACATTTGATCTACATGATCTATTTTTATACATTTGATATGGGTACATTATATTCTCCAGATATATGCACATGTATGTTATTGATCTTTTAATTTAGATGTCTATTTTATTGATCTTTTGATGTCTTCATCTTTTATGTAACTTATGTATGTGTTATGCACATGTTTCTATATGTTATTCATATTTTCAATATTCAAGTTTACATGTATATGTATAGTTATTCATCTTAATGCCTTAATCTAAGTGTAATTAAATATATAATTTTAATGGTCGATGTACATAACAATATAACATATATTTAATGACATGTCTTAATTAACTGTATAATTAACTATATTTAGTCTAATTATATTTAATGTAGATCATGTATTAACTATATTTAATGACATGCCTTAATTAACTATAATTAACTATATTTAACATTTAAATTAATTATACTTAATCTAATTATATTTAATGTCTTAATAATTACCTCTATTTAATGGCTTAATTAACTGTATTTAATGGCATATACATTCTTAATTAACTATAATTAACAGTATTTAATTAATACAATATAATGTACATGTAATATGTAACATAGTTCATATAACATATACATGTAAGAACATAACGATTATATACAAACATAAAGAATGTATCATATAAGAACATATAAAGATTATATGCACATACAAATACTAAAAAGGTTGTCTTAAGGGGAGGTCCTAAGAGACTTGGTCTTAAATGAGATATCCATGTAGAATTTAAATAAAAATAACAATACATGTCTAATTTTGCATATGCAAGATAAATGATCCAATGTACAAAAATTTATAAAAAAAATATCCTATCAATATTAAATATGAAAGTATAAGAGCTATACAGGCATAACTCAACTAGAGCTCCACAATAAGTACATAGGTAAACTAGAGCTCCACAAACAATGTATTTTTAGGATCCTCTCTACTTTTTATTATCTCTAGAAGTTTTTCATGTTCTTCAACAGGCAATTTCCACTTTTGATTTCCACAAAGTCCTTTTCTTTGTACTACTTCAAATTGTAATTTGGTTGCTATAACATGGTTACTGTAGTGTAAAACCTTTTCTCCAGGCTTGTATTCAATAAATTCAATACCACTACCAATTACCCTTGTTTGTTGATAATATGTTCCTTCAATAACAACTGATCCAATTGGATATGACTGTTCATCAGCATCTATAGTTCCTTCTAGCAACTTGTGTTTTGCTTTTGTGCATCTTAAAAGATAATAGTCCACATTTTCTACATTATCTGGTAAGGCTTGAACTGCAAAAATATCTCCTGCATGTATATAAAAAGATAAATATAAATTAATTTTAAAACAAATATACATGTATATTAATTTATATATATGTATATATGCCCACAAACCTATGACAACTAAATCAGAAATGCACTCATAATCAGCTGAATATACAGGATCATGAATGTCAATTTCAATGTCAACATCTTCAAAAGGAAGCTTTCTAACTATCTCCTTCAAATCCCAATGTGAAACATGTCCATTCTCAATATTTTCACATGCACTCACTACATTGTCCTTAATGCAGTCATCACAAAAACATGTTTTCTCTCTTACTTTAAGTACTGGAGGTTTATGGTTTCCTGTAGTCATCACTTGATGTAAACTTCTAATTCCAAGAATCGTTTGACAATTGTAAGGATTAGATTGATCTATATCTGTTACAAATACAAAAACTAATTGTCATATTTCAAAATAAATATTTAATTAAAAACTCAACTTGATTTGAAAAAGACATTAAAAATAAATATAACTTAGTTCACCTTTCACCTCCCAAAAGTAACGCATATTTTATTCAGTATCTCAAGTAGCAAACTGAACTTTGCACCATTCAACAATTTGATTTGCGCTCTCTATCCTATTCCCTGTATGTACATAAAATATGCCTGTATATATAAAATTTAAAATATATGTTATTAGAGTATTAAACATGTACATTTAAAAAATGCATATATTTACCTGCAAGTTCATATTGTCGAAGCACACATTTTATACATGCTCTTGCTCCATCATGCTCCCCTTTTCCGTGTCCACTTTCAAAGAAATTCCATAAAAACTTAACATTGGTTCTAGCATGTTGCATTGCTAACCAATTAAATGCTTTTACAGATTTGAATTGTCCTGTGAACGTGAAACATGATAAGTATCTACAATTATCCAAGTACATATATTAAATAGAAATAGACATGTCAAAATAAATACAAGTTAAAATAAAGTTAAATAAATGTGTAACTATTTCATGTATACTAACCTGCACATCCATCAGACCAAATCCAGTGCTCTGAAACATTTATTCTACGATTTCTGAGATCTTCAGAGAACATTGCAAAACAATGAGCCACATAACTCCTATCATGAAATTCATCATCACTAATATAGAAATGAACCTCTTTGATGATGATGTGTTCATTTTCATCCAATCTTTCTATCTGATGCACCTCAAATTGTGCATGTCTATAGGTCACTTGCACAAATATTGCAACTTGTTTAGAATGATAATATTGGCTTTGGAGCTCTGTAGGAGGTGCAAATGTATAATTCTCAGAAAAATCTACAATTGAAAGTATACAACCAGGTGGAAAACAATTTTTGGAATCACGAAACTATTTAGCTTGCCATCATGCACCATGACAATGTTGGATATGTGGATATATCAATGGACAGAACTTGGCCATGAACTCATCATAATGCAATTCACTCTGCTTCAATACAATTTTTCTAGATTCATCCCCTCTATTATTTTGGTATGTCTCATATTCATATCTCATCCATGAAACTGGTGTGGATTCATTAATATTCTCAACTTGCATAATTTTAGAAAATTTGTGTAAATCTGTACAATCTTCACACTGATTTTTGATGCATTGCACTTTGAATTCATCTAAATCTTCTAATTTATCACATAATATGGACCTCACAAATTGTGTTGTACTACTAGGGATGACCAAATTAGGATCAAGTATTGCCATAACTTTTTTAAATGATTGCAAGTGTAGACAAAATTCAACATGATTTCTACAACAACAATTTTCTCGCATATTATTTATGCATACAAAGGAAGGACATAAACTCTCAAACATTCTCTAACATGTTTTGACATTTGAAAATTCTTGTTTGAATGCTTCAAAAAGTTCACTTTGAGTTATATCTATGAAATGTTTTGGATGTTCAATTTTGGCCCCTGTTTCTTGATCTTTAATTTGTATAGTATCACGTCTATTGGAAGAAACACGAGAATGTGTGGTCCAAAATTCAATAACTTGTCTTTTTACTTCTTCAAAAATCTTGTCTTTTCGAGGAACTCTACAAATATTCAGCTAGTTATTCTCAATGTTATCATCTAGCATATTTCTCCTCTTGATGTATCTCTGGACAGTTCTTCTAGATATATGTAGTACATTAGAAATTGCATGTACCTATTTTCTATGTGTCAATTTTCTACTAGATATAGTAGTCATCAATGCTCTACGTGCATTACTCAAATCACCTCCTCAAGTTATGTTGTCAATTTTGTTATTAGCATTTTGAAAATTTTCAACTATTGTTTTATTAATATTATGAGCATGGCTTTTCCTGTTATCAACACCCAACAACTCTAAAACAGGTCTCATATCTCTTCTCCTAAATAACTTGACAAATAATTGTGCTTGTCCAAATATACTTTTATCCTTGAAATATTCATCCCACATGTTCTGACAATGCTTTTTGATAGTGTTATCATTTATCATATCTTTAGATGGAATTTGGTTAAAAAGTAGTTCTTCATCCAAATCCATCAATTTTTTTATGCTTTCTAATTTGTCTCTATCAATAGAACTGCCAATTTCTTTCTCTTCATTACTTTCATTTTCTTCATGAATCTCATCATGTTCAAGAATTTTAGTAGGTTGGTTTTGAGCATGTTTTGTATGGCCTTTCATTTTGTCATCTCTTTTTCTATCATATTTCCTTGATCTTTTCCTTTTACTACCCATTGAATATTTCAATCTATAGAAAAAAATAAAATTAGATTTCACTAAATATCAACTAATGGTTCAATATATAATACATAAAAATAAAAATAATTAGAAAAGAAAAAAAGCACCTTCAAAATATTCGATCCTTTGCAATATTGATTAAATCCGCAAAACAGTTGTTGAAAATTGCTTCAAAATTAATTATTTTTTGCAAATCTTCTTCCAATTTTCGCTGTCCCTGTATATTTAATTTTTAAAAAAAGGGAAAAAGATATTTTTTTAATATCAAAAAGTCACATTAACTGCTAGCAGTTTCTCTTGTCGATAGGAGTTTCGGCCTAAACTATTTCGGCTGAAATGGTTACGGCCAAAACAGTATATGTGGTAGCCAAACAAGCAAAAATCAAAACTTCTGTAAACATCTCGCTTTGAAGGCCAATTTGACCTACTAAATTGAAGTATTTTTTAAAACTAAAGATATACTTTTGTAGTTCTCAATGTCACGATTATGACTGTATAATTTTTTTAAAGTTTTGATTATGAATAATATGTTATAATTTGGAAATATTACAAGTAGGTATCTTAAGATTCAGGAAGATGTCTATTCAAAAATAAGAAAAAAATAGTAAATCATGTTAAAAAATTAATTTTTTTTATGGTGCACTAGAGGAGAGAGTCTTCTTCAAGAATATGTAATTTGTTTTAAAAAAATATGTAGATTTGATGGAAAAAGTTTGACGGGAGAAAAAAACTATCTATTTCTAATAACTTTGACTTTGACTAGTTATAACTTCAAAAATATTAGCCGAATTTCAATTTTTCTTTTTCGGTGCACTAGGTATACATGTTAACTCTAACATATTCCAAAATCAAACCAAAATACAAAAATTTGTATATATTTTTTTGACAGGAAAAAAACTCTATATTTTTAGTATTTTTAAAAAATTCAAAAATACACTTTAAAAATTCAAAAATAAATAAAAATTTCACTCAATTTTAAAAAAAAAATTATAGACATAAACTTCATCCAATTTTACACATTTCATTAGTTTACATCATCTTCAAATTCTAAGCACAAATGCCACTTTTATTTCGTTAAAGTTGAAAACTTTAAATTTTGATATCACTTCTCCTTTATAAAAGGTGACATAGGTTTGTGCTTTTACCCTATCGGTTTGGATAGATACCAGGTTAGTCTTTTGGTCTCTTCAGGGTGATAACATCATTAAATAACCTTTGGACTACAAGATTTGCACTTGTAGAGGCCTTAGGATTTGAAGGTTGAAAATCCCTTCTTCATTTTCCTATGATTATAAATTCATCTTCTAATTCAATGGCCAATCTTTGGGTAGTATCCACATTCCTTCTCATATGAAAAGAGATGTCAGGAGGCACTAGTCCTATGAAGAATTCCTTTTAGATTTTAGCATTGGGTCTTGAACCATTGGTTCTATCAAGAGTCAAATGTATAATGAGGTATGATAACTTTTTTATCATTCTCCATTGTCATGCCTTTGATTCATCCTTCCCTCAAGCTAATTGTTGACCAGGTCTTTCCCTTAGAAAGCCCTGATCAAGAGTGATTACATCAAAACCATCTTTCAAAATTTCTTAAAGTTACTTGGCATAAAATGTAAACTTCTTTGTACCCCTTGAACCTTTCATACTCCTTGTCCCATGTTCAGATAGGATGAAGATGCCTTGAACCCTTTTTACCAATTGAACTAGTTCACAAGTTCAACACTTCATTTAGTTCCCAAAGACAATATTTTTTGGCGGCCCCAATCAACATGTTATGTATACACATGCGTAGAGGACATGCAATAGCTAGATGTCTCATCAAGTATGAAGTTATCATGGGTGATGTGATGATTTAAGGGTAAGTACAAGTAATTAATGGTTGAAGTAAGGTCATCATAAATGATCATTCTAGAATCTTGATATGGGAATGCAAAAATAAAGATTTGGTACATGTAGAGGGTAGAAATCTTTTGAAGTACTTGTTTCTCAGTTTAATGTCAGTCAGTAATTTATCCTGTCACCTGACCTTTGTGGCATGTCAAGATTAATTTTGTCCTCCACATAATTAATCATCATTTCCTATTTTTGAGATGCATATAAAGAAGGTTTTACCTTAAAAAAGAAGGAATTGTTTTTTTTCTTGTCTGATGTAATCAGTCAGAGGAAAATTAGAGAGAGCAAGCTTCTTCAATATCTGAAATGACCATCACTCTTCAGGTAACCCTTCTACCTATTGAGCAAAGCATATTTATGGTTGTTTCTTTGTTTTCAAATATGAGTAAAATTCCTAAATCTGAAACTCAGTAGCATTTAGGGTTCATATTTTTTGATGGCTAGCATACTGTGACCATTGTTATCTAAGTTTTATAGCTATTCAAATATTTTTAAGTTGTCAGTATTGTATCTAAATAGTATTGTTCTTTTAGAAAGGAAAATTCTTGAATGTTCAAAGATGTTATGTTTTGAATTTTATCGTTATTGATTTAGTTTTAAATCAATATTGAATTGTTGAAATTCCTTTGATGTTGGATAATACTTTTTATGTTCTTCAAGAAATAATTGATAGATAAATTGTGCACTCTCTTCGTTGTATGTGTTCTTATTTATTTAATTAATGTTCATCAGATTATCTCACTATCTAAGAATATATGGGAATCCTCAATACTTTCTAGTTAAAAGTACCTATCATTTAGAGGGTGATTTTGATTGAATATCTAATAAGGAAGCTAAACCTTACTAAAATTCAAAGAGGAATTAAAGAAGTTGATCGATTCCTCAACTATTGGGGAATTACATTTGTCTTGTGAATTTGGTTGTAGAACTTTTGATTCATTTCTTTTTTTAAAGACAAATATGTTCACCAACATGTAAAAGGATAATCAAGGGAAAGATATATGATAGGAAGAGTGAGAGAGAGAGAGAGAGAGAGAGAGAGAGAGAGAGAGAGAGAGAGAGCATGCATGTGTGTGCATGTGCATGTTAGTGTGTGTGTGTGTGTGTGTGTGTGTGTGTGTGTGAGAGAGCGAGAGAGAGAGAGAGAGAGAGAGAGAGAGATATTTTAATTAGGGGGAAGAAATAGTGTATTGTGGAGGGTGAAAGGAAGAAATGGGGAAGGGGCAAGGAGAGAGAGTGGGTAAATAGGGGAAGAAGCAGTAAAGGAAATTTTGGCTAAACTCGATTACATTAAGAAGAATGAATTTTAGCTATATCGGATCTAATACTAAACCAATTTATTTCTTGTATGAAGAACAGATTTACCATTAACTATTCAAGAATTGAAACAATCTAAACTCTAACCATAAGAATATGTTAGGTTGAATTTGTTGATAGTTAGAAACACCAAAAATATTTTCCCTAATAGAAAACCACAATGAAGATCAATCATAAATAAAGTGAAACACTAGATACTAAACTCAACCTTCATTTGATAGATAAATGATGGAATTTGTTAAAAAATGAAATAAAATTACAATATTACTAAATGAAACCAAACACATACAAGAAACTAAACTAAATTATATGACTAAGATAATATAAATATCATTACTAAACCTAATCATCATATGAAAAAAAATTGGTGTCTAAATTCTCAAATTCTTTTTTGAGATAAAATATTTATTCCTTAAATTATTAAAATTTACTAAATAAAATTATATGTCATAGTACAATATAAATAAATATATTTTTAAGACAAGTAAATTAGTTATAAAATTTTAAATAAGATTGTGCTCATAATACATCACATTTCAATAATGTTAATTTTAAATAAAAATTATCTTAAAAGAAAAAATAATTAAGATGAGATGAAATATATTTATTTAAAATTTAACAATGACCCAAATGTATTTATCAAGAATGGCTCCACGGTTTTGAACCCGTGGTGCAAATGGATTTATTTAAGGGTTGGAAGGACTACATCGTCACCATGTTTGGGGCTTCATTTCTCCTCAACATCGAGTTTCATCTCCAAAATCTTAGGTTTACCAAATGATGGTCTAAAGTCTATCAAGAAACGAAAAAGTAGAGAAGAGGCATTGAAAAATAATTCTAAGGAAATAGTTGAGAAGAAGGCTCTAGTAAAGGGTTGGTAGCTCTTTCTCAAACAAGAAAATTAATCCCTTATGATGTTGTCCATTGAGCTATCTTAGTGCTTATTTTAGTCTAGATGGTAGGAAGAAGCATGTACATTATTTTAATTTTGTGTTCTTAAAACATTTTTGGTATGGGGAAATAATTTTTTTTTTTTGTACTTTATTCTGGACTCCTTGAATAGGAGTGTGGCTAGGCATAGGAAGAAATTTTTTCTCCCTATTCTTCATTAAGACCCGATCCTTCTTTTCACTAAGTACTGCAAATCTAGAACCCCTACTTTGAGCCCTAAAACTAAACATGAATTTGGGTAAGGGAGTGGAAGAAAGCATTCCTCTAGTAAGAAGAAAAGAGAAGTCGATAGTAAAGATTTAGGGATGGAGATAGGAGAAGAGGAAGAAGCCACAACTATAGTCTCTCAAGAGGATAGGCTTTCTGAAAACTTCCTAAATTAAGGACAAGAAGAATATGACTAGGGAAGATTAAAAGGGGAAAAAAATTGAAACCATGGATTCTCCTATAAGGAACATTATTAGGTAATTAGTTGTAAATTATGAAAAGGATACAAAGAAGAAGAATGTGATGGATAAGGAAGACCTTTTATCCACTCCCAACGAGGGTTCCTAAAACATTATTGATAGGGAAAATGTGAAAGCCAAAGCCTTGATTTCTTTTGATAGTTGGGTAATTAGTGAAATCAATGTTATCAAAGAGGCATTGCAAAAGCTAGAGAGAGGTTTTCATAATGTGGTTGAGGCTGAAAAAGTGTTAGAAGATGGCATCCTAGGCTAAATGCAAGAGTTGAATCAAGTCATTAAGGATACCGATAAAAAAATCCAAGGGATGGTGCTGAAGCTTATTATTGGAAAAGGTTAAAAGGATACAAAGGGCATTGAGCTCAACCTTAATTGTGAGGAGAGAGGACAACATAAGGGAGTTAGAGGTGGACCAAGTGAAAGATAACATGGCAAGATGAATAGGAATAAAGTGTCTATGACACTGAACAACATAGAGAAGGAACCCAAGGTAGCAAAGATCCAAGTGGCTAAACTTCTTAAGGACTTGGCTTATCTTAGTACTCTATTTGTTATTTGTGTTTCATGTATCTAGTTTGTTTCTAGTTTTTTGTTTTGAGTTGTTTATTTGGTTTAGGATACTAGAGATTTTACTATTTTATCTTTTATCTAGCATAGCTTTAATTTTTGACCTAAATGACTATATTTTGTAATTTATTACTATTGGGTTTTGGGTTCATGTAAAACTTACTTTTATCTATATCCAAAGCAATGACCCAAATGAGATTTGAACCTTGGGTAGCACAAAAATACAATCACCACTTTACCACCAAACTATATGATAAATCTTTTTCTAAAACTAATTTAAATAATGAACAAAAAGTGAATTATTGGACATGAGAATTATCAACAAATATATTCGAGACTTTAATTTAATAATTGATAAAAATATATGTATTATTAAAAATTATATCCTTGATAAGTCTTAGCTTCCCTATATATATTATAGAGTGTAAACAAGCTAGTATATGATCAATAATGGAAAGTAGCACTATGCATAAATGTCGGCTAAAAATTTGGAGGGACATAGTGCTTCCCAAAAACTTGTGTATAAGACACCAATGCTTTTTGCCAATCAAATAGCTCTTAATTAATTTCATTGATTTATAAATGTAAGAAACGTACATGTCTACTATATAAAATATTAATTATAGAATATTATTTAAATTAAAATGCCTATAGAAAGTACTAATAAGAACTGATATTTTAGATAATTGTGTATACTATAATTGAGATATTTGATGTTAGAATTATTTTATATTATACTTGGTTGCTCACGAAACAAATATATAATTGAAGATGATATAAAGATATATCTGTTAAAACTAAAAGTGTTTATCATATATAATATATTAAAAATTATTCTAATATAAAAATTTGACAATTCTTCTAAATAAATGTCATTACAACAAGTTTAAAGTGTGAGGGGATGGGAACTATGCTCAATTGAATAGAAATTTACTTTTTATTTTCTATAGTAGAAATTGACTTCATTGTGATTAATCGTCTATTATAAGACATCTAACAAGAAGTAGACCAATCCTTCATTAAGACTATTTATTTTTCAAATGAATCTAGCATATCTCGACAATGAAATTTTAATGTTATCTAAAATTTAACATCAGTTTAAAAAGAATCAATTAAATATTTTAATACTAAATATATAATTCAAAAAATACTAAACTTTATTTTAAGTTCATTCCCTCCTTTTTATATATGCTTAATTTAATATATTGAAACTATCTATCTTTAACTTTTTAACCCTCAAACAACTTCATATTCAATCGTAAGTAGGTAAATGTTGATAGAATTTTGTAAAATATTCAATAAAATAAATATTTTTGATTAATCTAGACAATTAATTTTAACACTTTTAGATTATATCTTACTACATTAAATTTTATATACAATTTTTTTATTTTTCTAAAACTTTGAAGTGATTTTCTCTCAAATGATCAGATAATACTTTGGGGACTTATACACACTTTTTTTCTAGATTGCTCATGATTAAAAATTTGTGTATGTGGATGAGCTTTGCTGGGGTTTGTATGATCTACATTTGAGCCCTTTCTGCATTACTACCTGTCATTCCACATTTGGTGCAAAATTTTATTTTACCTTATAATGGGCTAGGCCCTCTCCAACCCATCTATTACTACTAGTGTTGGAGTTGCTATTGCATGCGATAATGGCCCTGCCAAGCAAATGCCCACGCAAATTTGTCCAAAATATATTTCACAAGGTAATTCCTCTCTTGACGTGGTTCTAAATATTTTCACTTTTGAATCTACTTTCCAATGCCTAGAATCCCAAACCCTTATTAGGTATTTTGTGAGTCGCACTCCATCTAAAAGCATGCTACATGAATGGGTATCCAAAGCCTACTCTCCCTAGGGAATTTGTCTTGAAGGAATTCAAAACCTCACCAAAGGTTTTTTCTTGTTTTGTTTTGGTAACCCCTCCCAAGCTAAGAGTATTTTTAGCCATGGGCCATGGAAAGTTCACTTTTCTCTACTTTCTTTCCAAAGATGGTCTCGAGACTTTTGCATCTTGGATGATCGCAAACTTAGTGTTCCAATTTGGGTAGAGTTCCTTGAGTTACCCATCCCTTGCTGGTTGTTTATCACTGAAATTGCCCAAACTGTGGACAAAGTCATTTGCATGGAATCAGACAAATTTTTTAATGCCCATCCTCAGCGAAGGGTCTATGTCAAGGTTGACTTTTCTAGGGACCTTAAGGAGACTATGGAAATTCAAATTGGTGCTACCACCTTTTTTCAAAAGGTTCTTTACTTGAATCTCTTGAATACTTCTTTTCACTATCAATTTGCAAGTCACAAGATCAAGGATTGTCCTCTTCTTTAGCATAATCACTCTCTAGTGCAAGAACCAAAGCCATCTCTAGCTATTAAAAAAAATGAGTGGACAATGGTTGTTGAAAAAGACAAGGGCACTGCTAAGCCAAACCATGTTTCTCAAGAACCTAGCTGACCTAGTTCCAGTGTGGCTCCTCTTGTGCCTTAGCAGTAGAGGCTCCTCTAGGTGTGTTGTCACCACCCATTTCAAACCCTGCATCACAGGGGATAGCTAAGCTAGAGGTATGAGTCGCCTAGGTTCAACACCTCAAGAAGCTTCTATAATTTCTTCTCTATCTCCCCATCGCTCACACAATCCTGAAGGGGATAAGCAAAGAGCCATCACTTTGGGTGACTCTTCATTTGATCCCTCTACTTCTTGCATAACAATTTTTCCTTGCTTGAGGATGAGGAGAATATGCAAGCTGGTTTATGTTGAATTTTCTCTCATGGAATATGTGAGGGCTAACAGACCTCCCTAGAAATTATTTTTTTCATGATACCAAGTGTAGGCTTTTCAATATTAATGTTCTATGTTTGCAAGATGTTAAAATCTCTAGGTTGCTTCTCAACTTAGCTTGATGTGTCATATGGCTAGATGGAGTTAGTTTTGCTTCCCAGCATGAAGCTGGCTGAGGTGATGTAGTCTCTCCTCTCTCCTTGGATTTCTCCTTTCTTTATTTCTAATGGTTCTAATCCAATGCAAAGAGTAGTTTGGATTTTGTTGTCATTTCAAAATCATTCTTTTAGCATTGTCAATATCTATGCTTCTAATGATGTGATTGAGCACTCACACTTGTGGAGGTAGCTAGCTAATTCTTTACCACATGCCACCTTGTTATTTTGTAGGGATTTGAATATGGTTGAGTTGGCTATTGATAAAGTGGGCCATCTGCCTTTTCATAGTCAGCTGGTGAGCGAGAAGCCTGGTCTACATGCAGAATAAGTTGGGTCTTTTTGATCCCAATGTTCATCACCGCGGGAATGATGACGTCCAGTACACATGACCCAACTTTTTAGAGGGAGCTGACAAGGTCCTTAAAAGGTTGGACCGTGCTATGATTTTTGTTTAGTCCTTTTTTTCTTTTTCTCACACGAGTCTACTACTTGTCACTCCACTCCTCGACATGAATCTTTCAAACCATTTTTCCATCCACTTCTCCATTACCTAGCATTCTGACCCTCCTCATAATTTTAAAACTCAATTTTACCTTACTACTTCTATGTTGTCCCATCTGCCCATCGCAACCCATATTTTACAAAATTGGAACATTGAACCTAGGCCCCACTCATCCTCTAGGTGGATCTAGTATGGAATAATGTCATCACCTATATTGCGAGGTTTCTTTGCATTTATGGGAGGCAATTGGCTACATACCACAAGAGATCCTATGATGCTACTATCAAAGATCTTTGTATGGCCACTAAAGCTCTTGCCATGAATCCATTTGATATGGATCTCTAGGTGTGACTTTCCAACCTTTTCCATTAGAAACAACTTGCAGACAATTATTTTGCTCGAGGAACTCAACTCAAAGCCTACTTTCACTGGTTGGAGGTTGGTGATTAAGCTTCCAAGGAATTTTTTAATGCATTAAGGACATGCCACACTATGGTCGGGATCAAGCACATTGAAGAGGGCCAACATACCCTTTGTAAGCTTCATGATATTCTTCAAGCCTTTGTTCACCACTATAAAAAAAAATTCATAGCTCAGGGCCCCTCAACAGCCAAGGACCAAGCCTTGCAAGCTTGTTTGGCTGTCATGCCTAGAAAGCTCACTTTAGAGCAATATGCATTCTATGAGCAGAATCTCACTCTAAAGGACCTCAAGGAAGTTGTCTTCTCCATGGTAGATGATAAGGCCCCTGGTTGTGATGGCTTACCTTGTGAATTTCACAAAGCATTTTGGAATGGGATTGGTCCAAAACTACATAAGGTTTATATCAAGGCATACAATTCCCATTCTCTGGGTAATCTTATTAACAAAGAGAATATTAAATTCATACCTAAAGCAGGTGACCCTGAATACATATGCAATTGGAGGCCCATCACATTGTTAAATATTTCCTATAAGATCATTGCCAATGCTCTCTCACTCAAAATTCATCATCTTCTTCCTCATATCATTCACCCTAAACAAACAGGTTTTATCAAGTCCTATTATATCTTGGATAATATAATTGTTGTGTGGGAAGGGATGGAATGGGCTTATCATCCCAAGAAATAGGCCATCTTTCTCAAAAAGGAAAGGCCACTCAATCCTAAAGCATGGCCAAGATGAAAGGCCACTTAATCCTATCATAAGCTTTAGCAATAGGCCATTTTTCTCAAAAATGATTTTGCTAAAGCTTATGATAGGATTGAGTGGCCTTTCATCTTGGCCATGCTTTTGGCTCTTGGGTTTGGCCCTACCTTTTTTTAGTTAGTCCAAATGCTCTTTGGAGATACCTTTGCTTGCATCTCCAATAATGGCCATCGGTCTCAACCATTTGGGCTTTATTGTTCAATTCACCAAGGCTACCCGCTGGTAGCCTTATTATATGTCTTGGTAGTAGAAGGTTTTGGATATTTTCTATCAAAGGCTATCTCCCAAAGAAGGGTCTATGGTATTTCCCTTCTGGTTTCCCCTGATCAGCTTGTGAATGGTCATTTTGTAGATGACTCTTTCCTCACTCTCACTGAGGATGAAGAGAATGTTGCCTCCATTTTGCAATGTCTTGACACATTTTGTCTTGCTTTAGGGTCTACCATTAAATGGCACAAAATCCTTTGTTACAGACAATCTTACCTTCCTTGTTGTGCTTGGATTGAGTAGTACCAATGGAAATGGGTTCAACATGGAGAAGTTTTTCATTTTCTAGGTATCCCCTTTGCATTCCAAGCCTTAGCTATTGAGCTCTGGAATGTGGTTCTTGCCATAATAGAGAAGAAGCTATCTTTGGATCATTAAACCTCTCTCACTTGAATGAAAATTCTAAATTTGTTCCAAAGTGCTAGTTGCCACCCATGTTTATTATTCTTCCTATTGGGCTCCGTCCAAGGTCTCATATCTCGAACTTGAACTCCTTTTATGTGACTTCCTTTGGGCATCAGATGCTTCTCACCAAGGATTTCATAGATTTGCATGGGATTTCTATTGTCTACCCAAGGAGCCTGGTGGCCTTGGCTTGCTATCCACCTAAAAGCAAGGTACTGCTTTATGTGCCAAATGGGTGATTCGAGCTCTTTCTAGCAATGAAGCCTGGAAGATTTTGTTAAGGCATTGTATATCTTCAGGCTTTCTAGTTCACTGGTGAGCCTAGAAGGGGATTGGGTTTCAAACCCTTCTGATTGCCCTTGAACCTATTCAAATTCAGGGTACTTTTTCTTCCAAGAGTATTTGAAAAGCTTGGGAAGTAGTTAAGCCCTGGCTTCGCTAGGTTGGCAATGGATTCAGAGATGGGCTTTCCTTGAACTAGCATAATCTCTAGTGGTCAACTTCATTTTCTATATAAGGTGTTCCCTTGGCTAAGGTGCATAGGTCTTGTGGTTTGCATTTTTTTAAACATGGCATAAGGACCCCTAAATATCTTTTCTCTAGAGTTACTATGAGCTTGCGGTCATCAGAAGACATGTGAGTGCAATTTCAGCTCACTCATCAAGATTGATAGACTTTTGATCTTTTGGTTTCTACAGTGCCTTCACATTTGTTACACAAAGTGCGAATTCAGTCTTCTCGCCCTTGGTGGAAAGATTGGAAGTGGTATCCAGACACTCTGGTAACCAGCTATAAACCTAGGCTAGGTTATCGATGGCTAGTTCCTCACTTACCCATGTTTGATGTTCTTAGCCAATGTTGGCATTGGCAATCTTCACATTGCACTTGGATTCATACGTTCTCCACTGTGTGGCATGCCATTACTTAACCCAAAATTGCTTTGCCTAGTGTATTCTTTTCTAAGGCTTTCCTTTGGGCTCTTGGCTGCAGCATGTGGGAGTTCCTGATCCCTGTTACCCTTTTCATGGTCAACCAGAGTCCTTTTTGCACATTTTTTAGTTCTATAGATAGGCTCAATGTTATTGGTGATAAATCCATGGTCTCTTTTTCCCCTTCCCCATAGAACCTTTTTCATGGCATATAAGTCTTTTGGGTGATAATACCTTGATTCCCTTCAAATACGCCCAAATATGGCATGCTTTCAGATTGGAGATCTTATTTACCATTTGGAAAGATCGCAATGCAATCATTTATGCTCACAAAACACTTGACATTAATGTGGCTATGTACTCTAAAGCATGTATTTATAACAATGTCATGTTGTAGATTCAAGTATAGATGGATAAAGTGGCTCTAGAGGTGGCACACTTACAGGAGCTTTTGGCTCATTGGGGAAATGCCCCCTACACGGTTGCTTGTGTTCTATCAGATTTGGCCTCCAATGATTGTAACCCTCCTTGCAGTCATTGTTGAGGACGTAGTAATTCTACTCTTCAATCACACATGCCTCGCTCTCAATAGAACCACTCTCCCAATGGTGGTGCTTTTGGTCGGCGTTGCATTTCTCGAGGCTCTACTAATTGGCACCGCTCTACGTCACCTCCCCAAAGGTCTAGTTTGAGGTGGTCCCTAATGGATCCTCCAATTGCTCCTACTATTGGTTGGCTCTCTACTCACCTAGACCCCAAGAGGGTGTTTCCCTGGTTGGATTTAGCCATTTCTCCTCCCAAGCTTAAGGGAGAGAAAGACAAAGATAATGCTATTTTTGCTGATGATGGTTGGGCTCCCCCTGAGCCATCTACTCTCCCCACTTTTGGGTGGGGTTTTCATGATAAGGATCCTCCTTCCTCAGTTGGTGTTGTGCTGACAACTTGAGGATTTCTTTGTTTTCTATTGTTTTCTATACTCTTTTGATGAATAGTTGATTTTCGGCCAGTGGCCATATGGACTCGCAAGGTGATCCTCTATCCCTCGACCCCTTTTTTTGTGAATATTTAACTTTATTGTATTTTTTTTAAATATAAGAAAGGGACTATTTATCAAAAAAAATTGTATGCATGATACTTCCTATTTACAATTTTGCTTCAGTATTCAGCCATAGTTGATGTAACTACTTTACAATTTTATTTTGTGAAATCAAAAGTATGTCTCCAATAATTTCTTGGTGTTAGAATGTTTGTCCATTTTTTTTCCCACATTCTATTTTTAAAATTTAAAAGAAATTGTACACTTGATAACAAATAATTTACATAAATTAGAAGAAATTATATATATATATATATATATATATATATATATAATTCTAGAAGAAATTATAGATTTTAATTGGAAACAATTTAGAGAAATCACTTCTATAATATTTCTTATTGAAAATTCAAACTTAACTGTATAAAGCTTAGTCTAGATTTTGTCCATATTGTTTGTATTTCAAATCAAATGAAGCTATTCTCAAGATTTTTATTTATAATTGATAAATGAAAACATTTACAATAATCATAATGATGTTTTTATTACGTTTAGTATAATTTAAAGAAAAATTCAGAAAAGAATATAAATAAAACAAATTATAGTACTAGTTACTAGCTGGCACTTGTTATGTTTGAAAAACATTTTTTCTAGATTTAGAAAATGATAGATGACGATAAATAGTGGTGTACTTTTGATTTAATTTTCAAATCAATCATAAATAAAAAATGGATTATAAATTAAATATTAGTTAATTAATAAATAAAATGGAATGTGCATCTTAATGCCACGTAGGCGTTACGCTTCTACAAAAATTGATTTATTCACGCATTTGAATAAACTATAAGAGGAGGTAAACGAATTTCGTCTTCTGCAGATCAAAATATTAGATGTTACTCGATCATTCTTCATCAAATTAATTCACTCACAATTTGTTTTTTTTAATTCACAGTCGCAACTTATTGAAAGTTGATTGTTTTTGAAGATGAATACAGACTCCAACTTAATTTTATCACATAGGTTCTAACGTTGGAAAATTGACCAACGAAACATAGCAGGGAATAATGAAAGAAAATTCATTTAGTTTCTCTTTAATCTTCACAGATTATTTACGATAAGTGTTCATTTAAAGAATAAAATGAATAAGGTGTTTGGGACATCGTATATTTGTGTTACATTACATATGATTATTTGCAGCACTTGGGATCTGTAATATGGCTTGTGCAATTGATACATGATGGTAACCTCTCCACAACTTGAAACAAATTATTAAAGCTTGCTTTGTTGTAGTTGTCATCTGCACTAGTATTTACTTTTACATCCGTCTTAAGGCTATATCGAGCAGAAACTTGCACGGCAAATAAAAGAGTTATAACAAGAAGCACTATCATAATTCTCATAATCTTTGAGCACGCCATTTTCATTGCTAGAGAGCGTCCTTGGAAAATGAGGTTGTTCGTTGAATAACTGGGCACGAAGAAAAGCTCAGTGGAATCCAATGTATTATGCGAAGATCGAATGAAACTGGAATGCATAATACAATATATTTATAGTGTGAAGCACGGATAAACAACGACCAGAATAGTTGAACATTGTAATTCACAGGTTGACGCATTCAAAATTTGGAATAGGCAAAATTGCGTGTATTATATCTTGTTGAAACGCTTGTTTTGAAACATGATTTAAGTCAAAATTATTATGCTGTTATACTGTGAATGTGTTACCGTGTACGTATCTTACCAGTAAGGTCAATGGTCATAGTTCGAAATAATTGTATATCTTATTTGAATCAAAAGTGTTAAATATTTGTATCACAATTTTATTGGTAAGGTCAAGGATGTGTGAAATTTTCTAATTAGTTCATTTCATAGAGGAATCAAAATTAATGGTATTATAAAAAAATATTTTCTAAGTGACATTAAAACTTGTAAAAATATCTTATTTTTTCTTAGGCAAAAGTGGCAAACCACTGTAATATTTTATTAATCTGATTCAACGAGGTCAACTGGAAAAGAATCAGTGAAGAAAACCCAGCATCGTCCCTAATGTATACATAGTTCTAAATATTTTGAACAAATAATTTCAAAGGGTGAATCAAGTACCACCCATCAGTATATCTAGAACTGAATATCACCTTCCTTCAAACTGGTATACATGAGCACAATCCAGCAAACTTATCTTTCTAAATTAAATTTTTGAGGGCAGCATGTTTCTCAATTATGGATAAAGGGTGAAGTGATGAAATCAACAACCCATCACAACCCAAATTCGAAAGAAAATCCATAACATGGTTTCCTTC
The DNA here is from genome assembly GCA_028749045.1 of Cupressus sempervirens. Taxonomy (NCBI): domain Eukaryota; kingdom Viridiplantae; phylum Streptophyta; class Pinopsida; order Cupressales; family Cupressaceae; genus Cupressus; species Cupressus sempervirens. The sequence goes on from CM053785.1 coordinate 911,044,209, forward strand.
CCTATAGGTGTGTGAAATACAAACATCCAAGCACTCATCTAGGAGCCTCCAAATTTGAATAAGAATATATTTTAACTTCCAAGAGAAGATAGTCCTATGAATACAGGCATTAATAATGATAGAGGAGTCCCCTTCAATATGTAGCAACTGAAAATTACCTTGTTTTGCTAAAATAAGACCAGCTAACAGAGCTTGTGCCTCTGCCATGTTATTTGTATTAATAGGCAAATGGGATACTATGATTGCCACAACATCTCCATCTGAATTTTTGATACATGCACCAAAACCAGAAGGGCCAGGATTACCTCTTGATGCACCATCAAAATTCAATTTCCAATATCCCTCATCCGGTGGCCTCCGTCCTGTTTGCTTACGAGATAATGAAGAAGTGGAAGAATTACCAATTTTCCAACCATTTGGAATGAATAAATGTTTCCATCCTTGAATAATTTGAGAGTCCCAAGAAGTAATAATAGGATTAAATTTTGTCTTTTGCAAACTTGAATTTGTCACCTCTGAGATAGATCTTTCAATTCCCTCCAAAAAAATTTCTAAGGAATGACTCTCTTTTCTAAAAATGCGTTCATTACGTTCCCACCAAATAGCCCAAACAACCAATGTCAGGATACATTTCCAAAGGTTTGCAAATAATGATTTGGGATAAAGGACTGGCCAAGCTTGAAAAAGATCCCACAAATTATTTTTGAGAGGAGTACTATAGTGCAGCTTATTCAAGACAAAACTCCAACATTGATAAGAAAATGTGCATGAGACAAAAAGATGATCCACTGATTCTTCACACTCATCACAAAAAGCATAGTTAAAAGAGGAGGCAATGTGCAATCTAGCCAATCTATCACTGGTCAAAATCCTATGTTTTAGTGCAATCCAAGTGAAACAACCTGCCTTTGGAAGTACAATATGATTCCAACAAAATGAAAATGCCCTACAGGTAACTTTATTTGAAACATTTTGCTACAAAATTTTATAACTCTCTTTTACTGAATAATTGCCATCCTTAGCTAGAGTCCATAAAATCTTATCTTGAGATCCAGAAAAGCAGACTTGCCTAGAAGATAAAATATCTTTGAATCGTCTAATTTCCTGAGATAAAAGTGGTAAAACTGTTGGATCCTTCCAAAACACTTTCCCTGAAAGTTCACAAACATATGCCACATACTAATAAAGTTGAGTACCCCAGTGTAGTTCTAACATTTCAATAATATTCAGAGAAATCAAATTATTGGAAGGTGGAATTTGACTATTCCAAGAATCTCTCCAAAAGTTGACTTTAGTACCATCATTAACTTCCCAAGAAACATAATTAACAACAATATTTCGAGAAGCTGTCATGAAATCCCATATAACTGAACCTTTAGGAGGATCCAAAATAGAGAGAATTCTAGAAGGATCATCATTATCTAGATACTTTTTTTTGCATAATTTTGCACTAAGTGGATTGAGGTTTAGTGTACATTTGCCAAACCAATTTCTCACCAAATGCTTCATTTCTTTTAGTAAGGTCATGCACACGTGCCCCTCCTGCTGCTGGAATCTGTGACATGTCCTCTAATGAAATAAGTGGGATCTTATGAGAATCATCCATATTACTTGTCCGTAAGAAGCCCTTAATCATTTTCTAAATTTGAACTAGAATTTTGGGGGGAGCTTTAAGAACAACAAAAAAGTAATTTGGAATTGCAGCTAATACTAATTTAATCAACAAGACTTTCCCGGCCAAGGATAACCATCTAACTTTCCAATCAGTGATTCTACTCTGAATACGTTGAATGACAGAGTCCTAGTATGAAAATTTCTTTGAACCCATAAAGAAAGGGATGCCCAAATAGATAGAAGGTAATAAATCTTCTGAGAAACCCAATATTTGTTTAATTTTATCAAAAATCACTTTTTTTGTGTGAAAAAAATAGATTTATGATTTCTGAGCATTAACGGCTTGACCTAAAACTGCTGAATATAGATTCAAAACATGAAGAATATGCCTAGCTTCCTGAACATTTGACAATCCAAATAAAAGTGTATCATCTGCAAATAGAGAATGTGTTATAGCAATATTTGTACCTGAAATAAGTGCACCATGCCAATTATCGAGCTTATGTTGATGTGAAATGGTCTTGCTAAAGGCTTCAACCATAATGATGAAAAGAATTTGGGATAGGGGGTCTCCTTGCCTAATCCCTTGAGTAGAAGAGAAGAAGTCCACCAGTTTACCATTTATTAATACTAAAAACCAAGCACCCGAAATACATGCCTTAATCCATTTGCACCAATTCTTTGAAAAAACCATTTTGGAAAGCACTTGCAGCAAAATTTTCCAACAAACCCTGTCATAAGCTTTCATCATATCAAGTTTTATTACAAAATTTGAGGAATCATTTGAATTTATAGAATGTAGAACCTCATGCGCCACTATAGCCCCTTCCATAGTTTTCCTTCCTGGAACAAATCTACATTGTTTAGGAGAAATAATGCGAGGGATAATATGTTGCATTCGAAGATATATGGCTTTAGTTATAATCTCGTATGATAGATTACATAGTGAAATTGGCCTAAAATTTGCAAATGTTTGAGGATCCTTGATCTTTGGAATAATTGAGATATTTATCATATTAAAATATTTAATCATGGTTTTGCACCTTCTTGATTCTTCAACACATACCAATAAATCCCATCCAATGATATCCCAAAAACTTTAATAAAAAATAACAGTGAAATCATCCGAGCCTGGGGTTTTATTTGGAGGAAAAGAAAAAATGACCTTGCGAATTTCTTCAATAGTGAAAGGTGCCATCAACATGTCATTATCTTGAGATGAAATCATATTTGGAATTGAATCAAGAAGTTCATTCATTTGTGAGTTAGAAGGAGAGGGCATGCTATTACGTGCAAGGAGATACTTAAAAAAAATCACCCCTTCATTCTGAATAAGATTTTCATTAGTAATAAGATCACCTGAAATAGCATCTTTAGTTTGAAATATTGAATTGCTCTCTTTTTTTTAGCTGAAGCATGAAATTTTTTTGTATTTCTATCTCCATCTTGAAGCCATAGCTCTCTAGACTTTTGTCTCCAATAAGTTTCCTCTCTTGCACATAACTCATCCCAATCTCGTTGAAGATTCTTTTAAGAAACATATGTATCTTCATTCATAACATTTTGAATGATATGATTATATACATCTTCTAGTTGTTGTTTGACTGCTGATTTTTGAGAAAACACATTTTTAAATAAATGCTGATTCCAAATTATGATTTGAGACTTGACATATTTCAACTTCATAGAAAATTGATGCATTTTAAATCCATCCACATGAGAAGCCTCATTCCACCAATGTTGAACATTCTTCAAAAATGTTAGATGACGAAGCCACATATTTTCAAATTTGAAGGATGAATGGAATTGATTTTCACTTCTTTTGTCTTTGTAATTGAGAGATAACGATATAGGGAAATGATTAGATCCTAGTGATTAGAGAATATCTAAAGAAATATCTGAGCAACTCAATTTCCAATCAAGTGATAAAAGAAATCTATCAAGATGAGCAGCAATATGTGCAAATCCAACCCTTTTATTTGTCCACGTAAAAGATTCATTCCTTGGGTGAATATCCATCAGATTTTTATTATCCACAAAATAATTAAAATCTTGTAGAGTTTTTGGAGGACGAATGATATCTCCTTTTCTCTCTACCTAAGATAATAAATCGTTAAAATCACCTCCTAGAACTACTTGTTATAGTTCTTGAATCTGAATAGAATGAGTGATAGTTTCCCACAAACATGCTTTATCCTGAGATGAAGACGGTCCATAGACATTAATCAAAATAAATGATACATCAAATGAAGATATATGCAGCATCTGCCAATTATTATCTTGCTGGATGAGTTGTGCATTAACTATGAGAGGATTCCAAAGTGTAGAAAGACCCCCAAAAGCTCCTATTCCATGAACATGAAAAGATTTCCATTTTTGCCATTTTGCTACTGTTTTGTCAAAATTATCTTGAGATAACTTGGTTTCCTAAAGCAAAATAATATCTACTTGCATAGAATCAACCACTTGTTTAATTCTATGCCTTTTGTCAGAGGCATTGATACCCCTGACATTTCATGAGTTGATTTTCATTGTGGACAAGAAGAACATCGTGTTCTCCTTGTCGATCTTTTAGAAACAATAAAACTACTATCTAATGTTGTTTGGATACCAACAAAAATCTCAGTCTTAGTCTTAGAACCCTTTGGCCTGCCTCTAGACATAGGAGTTTTTATATTGGAAACCACTTTGGATGGAGTCTGTAAAATTGATAAGCGCTGAATCTTGAAATTTTCTTGACCTTCAATAATAGTAGCATCATCCTACAAGGGTTGCACTTGCTCATGTTGATAATAGGGATCTTGAGAAATCAAATCAGTAGATTTTTGTACTTGTTGATAGATAATCATTTCTAGCTTCATAGAGTCTTCTAGAGATACTAATTCACCTGCAACACCATTAAACTGAGATACTTGGACAAACTTTCTTTTGCTATTAGGGATCTGACTCGGAACCACTTTATTCCAGAATTGAGATTTTCTCAGTAATTTATAAATCACAGGCGAGATATATTCCTCATCATGAATACCTTCTTCTCTTGCAATATAAAAAATGATTGAATTGGCAATTTCAGTAATAATTTGATCACAAATAAAGCTCAATATTACAGGAGAAGGTTGAATAGATAAGTGCCGAATAGGCCATGTTAATAAGGAGAAACTCTTATTTTGGAAGGTAAACAATTGCAATGAATTTGGAACCAATAAATGATGAAATTTAGGAAAAATGGATAACCTTGGGGTCACATCAATAGGAGAATCCAAATCATCAGCCGGAGCATCCAACAAAAATAACTTAGATCTATAAAAAGCCTACTGGAAGAAAACCATTATCCAAAACATTTGTTGAAAGTTAGTCATATTCATATGGTTGAATGCAAATGGGATTTAGATACCTATCCCATTGTGCAAATAATTGTGTTCACTTGGCATTAATTGATGATCCTTAGGTAGAAATTTTGACATACATTGAACATCTTGATTGTAAACTTTTCGAGAACAGTTGTTTGGATCAGAGCAATGATTTGAACATACTGCTAAGACATCCACATGCCCTGTTTGGCACATATTGTTGAAATGACCAAGGTTATCTTGAAATTTATTAACTACACTTGCATCCTGGATCTTAATTTACTATGACCAATTTCCCCATTTAGATATGAGAGATATAGAAGAGGCAAAATATTTGCATGTATCAATCAGCAAACAAACTCTAGCTTCCAAATGTGGGCATTCAAAAGGAATAAAGTCATGTTTTAAGAAAATACCCAACTTATTAGCTATAATTTCAATGATCTCTGGGTCACGATATTCCAGTGGCAAGTGGGGAAAAGAAATCCAATGAGGAAAAAATTGAATAGATATATCACGAGGATTAAAATTTGGAACCCAAAACATAGTATATAATCCAACTCCATGACAAAACCAACCTTTTTGCTTATGAACAACATCTCTCTCTATTTTGGTGGTAAAAATGGCAATAAAACATTTGGATTTTGGATCAATGTAGAAAATATCCTTTAGACCAGACCAAGAATCAAATGCCCATTTCTTAATATCTAAAAACAACAAGGAAGAAGAAGAAAACTTACCGATGAGAGCTGATTGATGAAGCATATCAATTGAATGTTGTAACATGTGACAAGGGAAACTGACATGCAATCGATTAAGATCATGTTTAGGATTTTGTGGAACTTGATTGACATTACTCTGACATTGATCAACATTACTCGGAACTTTCTTTCGCCAAACCTTTTTTGGAATCAAGGGGGCTCATGTGTTGACATTCAAAAAAATCTTAGAGTTTGTACCCATCTTGTTTTGATTCAAACTATCTTGCAAGCGATTTGAAGAATCAAAAGGAGCTCCTTCACAGATATCAAATATGGGTTGCTTATTAATAAGCTTGTAATTAAGTTTTCTGTGTGTCGTGGATGGATGATATCTTTTGGATTGAAACCTCTTAACTTTCTCAAAAGTGGATGGTTTTGTCCAAAGCTTGGAAGTTACATTACTTGGAGCTTGAGATTTCAACCCCAACCGTTGATCATGAAAATTTGGGTTAAGGAAGAAAGATTTGGCTAGTTGAACAATTGCCTTCCCCCTAAAAATTGATTTATCTTTGACAATCTACATCCCTCCAGAATTTATATTTCTAAAAGAGCATTTTTGAATAGAAGAGGAACTTGGCCAGATTTGATTGGCTGAACCACTGGGGTTGGAGAAAAGATCTGGGTAAAATCATGGTCCCGTGCTGACTAAACTATTGGTGTTCTAGAAAAAAATAGAATAAATGTTAGGGAGATCTAAGTCATTTGCAGGCAGCGTGCCTTTATTCTACCATTGGGAAGGAACCCTATCCAAGGTTGAAGTCTGATAGTCCTTGCCATTGCCCAAAACATCTTGCCACTTTGTTGGATGGCAAAACCCTAAACCTAGATTTACACCTCTTGGTTTGATACCACCATCCCCACTATCTAAGCACCTTCCTCTTTGCTCCGGCATTGCTACTCCTTTCATTCTTGTAAAAATATCTTGTGATCTCATCATTTATACTATTTGGACTATTTTAGAAATACAAAACAAATGAGTGTATTATTATTTAATCATTTTGATTATATTATATGAGAACATTGATTCTAGACCATCTAAATTTAATAAAAAACAATACTTATTGAAATAGGACCATCACTTTACCTTTTTATTCTTTTGTATTAATTATACCTAGCTAAATTTCATCATGTGTACATGATGACCAACACATAAATCTTCATCTAAAAACAAAAGATTTTAATCTAACTCCTTTGCTCCAGTCTTGTAGTTAATTACTTTCCAAATCTTTGATCTTCATTATAAAGTCATCAAGATTCTTTCAAAAAGATTTCTTTGGTTTTTGTCCTTAAGCTCATTATATCTAGTTATAGTTTCAAGATTTCTTCAAACATTTTTAGATTGATCCTTCTTATATAAATGCAGCTAATTTTTCTTTGCCTCATAATCACAAATTTTCACTTTCATATTCTTTGAAAACATTATTTGATTTTTGAACATAATCAAATGAAACATCCGGGAAAACCCACTTTATACTTTTTCAAAATGATAATTAGTTAATAAAATCAACTCAAATTTGAAAAAGTCAAATCTAAAAAATAGTACAGATGCGAGTTTAATTTTATGTTTGATCCATTATTGTTAACTTAATAAACAGCTTTAATTGAAGACCATGAAAGCGCTTTCCTTCCTCTACTATGCACCATACTTTTACTTCGAATATCACAGTCGACGCGTTCATACACTTTAGAATATCCCTACGTAAAATATGTAACATCCTGCCTCTCATGAAGAATGAATATAAATGGCAACACCTATCAACAGGAAGGAGGAAGGAAAAAAACAAAAAGGAAAAACTCTACAAAGTCAATGCTGCAATTCAACGCGCCTTTGTTTTACTTTGAATGCCAATTTCAATCTTGACCAATTCAAACACAATACGCTTTTTCTATAAATAGAATATGCTTTCCTTCTTCATAGCCATTCCTCATCTTTGCTCTCTATCACGCAGCTAGATATTCTCTCAGTTTCCCTTTCTTCACATCTCTCTATTCAGCTTCAACATTCATTCTGCTAATTACAATGGCGAGATCAACAACACTTTTGAATATTATGACAGTACTACTCCTGCTCAACATTTTGTTTTGCCTCGCTGCATGTGCTCGTCCAATCTTCATCAAGGAAAAAGTGAATACATTTGCCGGCATCAACGGCAATAAAATGGTTGATAATTATATAGTAGAAATTGTGGAGGTATTATCATCGGGTTCTAATCGTCGGGGACACATAAAAGACCCTAGCTGCCACAAAAGATAAAGCGAGGCTTTAATACATCATTTCGGTATTCTTAAGTGGCCGGATATGCCGCTAAAAAGATTTGCAATGCAGGGAAAATATGTAAGAAAAATAAATAGACAAGTTTTAAAGTTTCTTTGATTTTTAAAAGAGAATTCCCGATTCCCCATCTTTCATTGGCGTTGAGTTTTAGACTGCCACGCTGGAAAAGCAAAAACAGTGGAGGAAAATAATATCACGCGATAGCAAATTATGTGATTTTACGGTGATCATTGTGAGCATTTTCATGCTCTCTTTTCCTCGAAATCTGCAGCTCGTCAGGTTTGCAAAAGCGGGGTGGATAAAAGAAAAATTTCTTCATTAATTCATATCCTGCGAACAGATCGTTGATTAATCAGTGTAGTTTTCATGATCACGATTTTTTCGTGGCCAAACTCTGTGTCGCATAGAAATTGATCGGATTATGAAAGACACTCATACTCCATTATTCATTTGTATTATCATGGGCGGCAGCAGAAATTCTAATAAAATACATGGTTCATTTTTTGATCCATTTGTCTTCAAAAAATAAGTCCCCTGCTTTGGCAAGCTTACAAGGTCTTTGAGAAGCATACATGGCCTTCTTTTGTAATAGATCTTGCAGAAATAGGTAAAGTTAGCAAGTCAGCGAAAAGAAGCATAAAATACCATTCTAGAAAAGGTACGGAAAAGCTTATCTTAGTCAATGGATCCCCCAAAATAGGTCTATCTACTAAAAAGTAATGTTATGATCAATAAAAGAATGGGCCATACAGAAATGTCTTTCACAACCAGAATTTTCTACTAGTATTATTAATATTCAATATGAATAAAAGATAACAAAAATCAAATATGATTCTTTTTCAAATTCACAAAAACACAACAAAAAAGTTTCAAAAAATTTGTTGTTATCCATCACAGAGGATAGCCACCTCCAAGACTTAATCTCCTCTATCTACTCAATTAAATTGTCTTTTAGATATGACAAAATTAATTTTACAATTGTAAATAAGATGAAAAAAGCTAAGTGTTGCCCCCTACAATGTTCTTTCTCTATATTATAGATTTACTTTTGTTATATTTTTCTATTATTGTAAAATGTGAGTATAATACTAGAATAAAATCATTTTGTTTGTATTAAAATCTACTATAATATTAAGAAATTCCATTTAAGAAGTAGATTGACAAAGTCTTAAATAAAGGAAAACTCTTATAATTAAGTTTGGAATAAATATTAAAAATAAATCATGTACAAGTGACAAGTGTATCTACTAAAATAATTAAATGGGATATCAATTTATAATTTTAGAGTTTTTAATATAGTAATAGAAATTAAGATTAAAATATAAATACATTTTACTATTACATAATTAATTAGATACCATAAACATTATATATGTGTTCATTATAAATATGAATTTGATTTGTTAAAAATAATAACAGTATTATTTAACAAATTAGATCCTTAATTATTTCAAATAGTTGGAAGGCTATCAATACATTACAACATCTATGCTCACTGTCTTATAGAAGTCTTAGAAACCCCAACTTCCATTGATTAAAGATTCTTACATATAATTATTACATATAGTATAATTATAAAGGAGCTTCTTTAACACATGTAATAGTGTGTTCCTAGCCGTTGATGTAAATTTCTATGCTAGGAAAGATATTGCTCAGTGTATTGTACAAGTGTTGTTAAACATATTTGTTGAGAATTATAAACTTTTATTCAGTCAAATAAGATATTGTGAGGCAAGATAATCTAAAGTAAAATTAATAAACTGTATTATTTAGAGTACTTCTTAAAGAAACTTATTTTAACAATTGATTTAAATAAATAAATAAAACACCCTTTATAATTAAAATTAACTTTTATGAAGTAACAATTTGAATGATCTAATCAATAATATTTTTTTCTTTCTTTGTCCATGTCTTTACATATCTTCATATTTTGTTGAAGGGGCATTATCTCATTTGATGTCTTCAACTATTAACCCTATATAGTGCTATTGATGAACACCCAATTATTGATGCTCACATGGCAAAAAGTCACAATGAACATCCCAATAAGGATAAGAGTTCAAATGCCAATTTGAGTCAATGATGACGTGGATGACTAAAAGTGGTTCTACATCTAACCAATAAATGTTTTAAAGAACTAATATGCAATGTATCATTAGTTTTCAATTTTGATAAATGTGATCTCTATAATGAAATTACTCATTTCAGTCATTTTGAATGGTTTCCATTTTGTAATTTTTCTACTTGGGGCTAAGCTTCAAATTATGGCCTAATAGGGAACTCAATATAAATTCTCCCTATACTTAATGTGATATAGAGGTTTATTCTTGTTCACCTCAAAACATAGAAAAATAATGATAGAGAAAAAGAGATATATTGAAGATGAAATATGGATAAATAAAGATAGAGGTGCAAATAGATATACACACATAAAAGTTGGGGATAATTATGAATGAATATAAATAACAATAGGAGAGGGTGGAGACAAAAATATAGAATGATAAAGATGGGATAGACTTAGAATTGACAATCAACATACTATTCATTTTTGGTATTTGTTTTCATATTGAACTCTAATTCCTATGCTCTTCAAATCAATTTGAAAAACTGAAATTTTGGAGAGAGAGAGAGAGAGAGAGAGAGAGAGAATATGATCAAAATTTCCACATCAACAACATAACAAGAATATTTAATATTCAAAACTATTAGCTTAACCCTAGCACCCCCTTCAAAGGTGTAAGTGCTGATTTTTTTTTTCCTATTTTCTACTGACTTGTAGATGATAATTTTATATCTAAAATCTGATTCATTTAATATTCAGTTTCTAATATTTAACTTTTTCCACATTGGAAGTGGTGTATTGATTTTCTTTTCTGGAAGGCAAAAATATTATTCTTTCTACTAAGATTAGGTTTTACATCTAATTCACTATGTTTATCTCTCTTTATGACTATCCTTAAATATTACACACTAATTGAAAAAATAAATTTAGAAAATTATTTAAAAATAATTTATAATGGTCCATCCCCTTTTTACCTATAAATTATCAATCTTAAATTAAATCAAATTTTCCTATTAAGCTTTGGATATCCCAATATTATAAATTTTGCATAACCTTACTTGGCTTTTATCTTTACAAAGTTGATTAGTGTTATCCTTTCATGAATTCAATGGACACAGATATTTTAAAATGAGTTTGAGTTTGGAATTCTAAACTTGTCTCATATAAAATTTAACTTTACATTTCATGTGTATGGAACTTAGCATTATTCATAATGTAGTTTATAGAACTTGATGTGATTTGGTGATGTTGTTCTTTCCCCATTATGTGATAAGGAATTAGAAAATTATAACTTAATTGTCACATTCTATTATTTTGGATACATTATTTGTTTAAGATATATCACTCTTTTCATTCCTTTTAATTATAATTTTAAATAATATTTATCATCAATAATTTTATGTTGTATATCTTAGAGCATCTAATTTTGATCTTCTTTCAATTTGTTTCAATTTCTCAATAATTTATTCATAATTATACATCATTATCTAGATTTAGATGCATCCATTGGTAAAGGTCTAGAGTTTATGAGATAATCTATGTCTCATTTGATTTCTAAGAAGTTGTTCAGAAAAAGCATTTTCCAACCTTAGGGATATTAACTAATTGCCAAGTTTTTCCCATTTTTTGATGGAGAATATATGAAAGTATTATTGACCACCTCTTTTAATCCATCTTAAGTATAATCAATGCATTTACCTATGCATTAAAATATGGTATATACTTGCATAGTAACATATGGTATCATTTGCATAGTGTGGAAGGAGTTTAATAGAAATATAGAGAAAAGTCTTTCTATACTATCTTTTCCTCATATTGTCTAGAACCTATGGAAGGAACGGGACAAAAGATTGTTTAGGGACTCTTCTCAACCTACTAATTTTGTCATAGAATGTCTAAATAAGAGTATCATTGAAAATTACAATAGTATGTAAAAGGACAAAGTCTACTTTGATGCTAGTTGTAATTCTAGTAGAATGAAGGACTTGAAAGTAGTGGTCGAAAGCAAAAGGAAAAATGTTAGAGTGCATTGCCGTACTATGGGTTGGATAAAAATAAATTTTGACAAAGTTGTAAAGGGAAAGCCAAGTCTCAATGAATGTGGTGCTATTATTAGGGATGATTAGGGAAATTTTATTAAAGCTACACTGGTTCCTCTTGGCATTTAGATGAATCATCTAGCAAAAACTATGGGTCTTCCACAAGGGTTATAGTTGGTCGATGGCCTTTAGGAAAAGGGTCCTTGGATAGAAGGATATTCAAAGAACATATTAAATTTTCTTTCTATGTATTTGAAACCATCATGGACTATTGAAAATTTTATCAAGGAAAAAGTATAATAGTAAAGTTTGATAATGTGATAGAGGGCCGACTCTAATACCACTGATGAAGGTATGCTCTGATACCACTGACAAAGGGCCACACCACCCTTACCAACTCATGACAAAGAATGCAACAAGATCTCTCAAAATCCAATCCAAACCCAAGCTAGCCCAGATCCACACTCTAGTAGAAACCTCTGAGATCTCAACTTGTGCTCGCAAGCCACCAAGCAACCTCCTTGTTTCTAAACCGCAACCACTAGCTCTTCTCACAAACTTAATCCAAGATCCAAGTGTAAACTGCCTCACATTCAGCGCTCTGTCTACACTCACAACTCCACCATAATCCTGCTGTAAACTGCCTCACATTCGGCACTCTGTCTACAGACTCAGGAAAACTCACTCTTCACTTTCTCCTTCTCTTTCACACCTTGAAGCCTTCCAAGCTTTCCAAACTTCCACTTCTCGAGCTTCTCCTTGAGCTTCTACTCCTCAAGCTTCCCCCTTGAGCTTCTACTCCTCAAGCTTCCCCTTGAGCTTGATTTAGAAATGCTCATATGCCTTGCTTAAATAGGCACTTACCACCCCATGCATGACTTATCCACAACCTTCTAGAGTTCCTCCACAACCTTCTACAACTTCCAAAACTTTCTACAATATTCATAACTTTCTAGAATTCTATCCACTCACCTCGATAAATGGAATGACAACCATTTATTTTTTTATTTTTTTCTATTATGCCACCTATGCACCTCAAAAATAGAAATCACCTTTTCCTTTCTTTTCTCCTTTTTCCCTTTTTTTATTTTTTTATTATTTCTCCTCTAATTTTTGTCACTTTCTCTCTCCACAAAATTTTTTTTTTTTTTCCATGCAAGATGCTCCTGCATCAGACTCGCCCAGTAAATAGAAAAGTGTGTCCCACACTTTGATGCCAAAAGAAATATCTACCACCATCTTCATCTTCACCAAAGGTTTCCACCTCAACAGAGACAAGAAAACCACCATACAAATCTTCCACATCTGCATCACTCTATCAAACACCAGAATCTCAACCATCCAATCATCGTGCTCACTCCCAGAAACAAATTGAACATAATTCTTCATCAACAAACCCTCATTCACATCAGCAACTAGTGAATTCACACCCATAGCAACAAACCTCACATCAGCAACAACAAACTCCATATCAACACCAACTTGTAGATCACCATCAATACATGCCAAACTCTCAACACCAGAAACCTCATTGCTCACAACAAGATGCTCTGTAATACATAACTTACCTCCAACAACTGGATCATCCACCTCCAAGTATTCTGCAACATACAAGTCACCACCAACATCAACTAGATCATCCACGACCGACTGCTCCATAATCTCCATGTCAGTCTCTACCATTTGATCATGAAAACCAACCTCCACCCCAACATTAGCAAGGTTAGGAATATCCTCAGCAACAACCTCTATTTGCTCTACAGGTTCTGCATCAGACTCCACAGACTGATCAGAAAAACCAACCTCTTCCACCTTGACCTTCTTAGCTTTAGCATCCAACCGAGCAAACATCTTAGAAAAATTCCTCTCCACTATATCATGGATTTTCGCAATCATCTTAGGGTCCAATCCTCTTGGAGCCATCTCCCAAGATCTTCGTAAACCCTCTACAACAAATCCTTCCCACGCTCCTTGTGACAACCAAATTGTTTGCAAGTCAGATCGCAACCTGCCACCTCGCACGAACAATTAGGAACCACATCACAAGTCTAGGACAATGGATTTGCAATCTACCAGCTCTGATAAACTTTGCCCAACAAAAGTCCTAGTACAAACTGCCTCACACTTCGGCGATCTGCTTGTACACTCAAGAACTCCCGCTCTGATACCACTTGATAGAGGGCCGACTCTAATACCACTGATGAAGGTATGCTCTGATACCACTGACAAAGGGCCACACCACCCTTACCAACTCATGACAAAGAATGCAACAAGATCTCTCAAAATCCAATCCAAACCCAAGCTAGCCCAGATCCACACTCTAGTAGAAACCTCTGAGATCTCAACTTGTGCTCGCAAGCCACCAAGCAACCTCCTTGTTTCTAAACCGCAACCACTAGCTCTTCTCACAAACTTAGTCCAAGATCCAAGTGTAAACTGCCTCACATTCAGCACTCTGTCTACACTCACAACTCCACCATAATCCTGCTGTAAACTGCCTCACATTCGGCACTCTATCTACAGACTCAAGAAAACTCACTCTTCACTTTCTCCTTCTCTTTCACACGTTGAAGCCTTCCAAGCTTTCCAAACTTCCACTTCTCGAGCTTCTCCTTGAGCTTCTACTCCTCAAGCTTCCCCCTTGAGCTTCTACTCCTCAAGCTTCCCCTTGAGCTTGATTTAGAAATGCTCATATGCCTTGCTTAAATAGGCACTTACCACCCCATGCATGACTTATCCACAACCTTCTAGAGTTCCTCCACAACCTTCTACAACTTCCAAAACTTTCTACAATATTCATAACTTTCTAGAATTCTATCCACTCACCTCGATAAATGGAATGACAACCATTTATTTTTTTATTTTTTTCTATTATGCCACCTATGCACCTCAAAAATAGAAATCACCTTTTCCTTTCTTTTCTCCTTTTTCCCTTTTTTTATTTTTTTATTATTTCTCCTCTAATTTTCGTCACTTTCTCTCTCCACAATTTTTTTTTTTTTTTCCATGCAAGATGCTCCTGCATCAGACTCGCCCAGTAAATAGAAAAGTGTGTCCCACACTTTGATGCCAAAAGAAATATCTACCACCATCTTCATCTTCACCAAAGGTTTCCACCTCAACAGAGACAAGAAAACCACCATACAAATCTTCCACATCTGCATCACTCTATCAAACACCAGAATCTCAACCATCCAATCATCGTGCTCACTCCCAGAAACAAATTGAACATAATTCTTCATCAACAAACCCTCATTCACATCAGCAACTAGTGAATTCACACCCATAGCAACAAACCTCACATCAGCAACAACAAACTCCATATCAACACCAACTTGTAGATCACCATCAATACATGCCAAACTCTCAACACCAGAAACCTCATTGCTCACAACAAGATGCTCTGCAATACATAACTTACCTCCAACAACTGGATCATCCACCTCCAAGTGTTCTGCAACATACAAGTCACCACCAACATCAACTAGATCATCCACGACCGACTGCTCCATAATCTCCATGTCAGTCTCTACCATTTGATCATGAAAACCAACCTCCACCCCAACATTAGCAAGGTTAGGAATATCCTCAGCAACAACCTCTATTTGCTCTACAGGTTCTGCATCAGACTCCACAGACTGATCAGAAAAACCAACCTCTTCCACCTTGACCTTCTTAGCTTTAGCATCCAACCGAGCAAACATCTTAGAAAAATTCCTCTCCACTATATCATGGATTTTCGCAATCATCTTAGGGTCCAATCCTCTTGGAGCCATCTCCCAAGATCTTCGTAAACCCTCTACAACAAATCCTTCCCACGCTCCTTGTGACAACCAAATTGTTTGCAAGTCAGATCGCAACCTGCCACCTCGCACGAACAATTAGGAACCACATCACAAGTCTAGGACAATGGATTTGCAATCTACCAGCTCTGATAAACTTTGCCCAACAAAAGTCCTGGTACAAACTGCCTCACACTTCGGCGATCTGCTTGTACACTCAAGAACTCCCGCTCTGATACCACTTGATAGAGGGCCGACTCTAATACCACTGATGAAGGTATGCTCTGATACCACTGACAAAGGGCCACACCACCCTTACCAACTCATGACAAAGAATGCAACAAGATCTCTCAAAATCCAATCCAAACCCAAGCTAGCCCAGATCCACACTCTAGTAGAAACCTCTGAGATCTCAACTTGTGCTCGCAAGCCACCAAGCAACCTCCTTGTTTCTAAACCGCAACCACTAGCTCTTCTCACAAACTTAGTCCAAGATCCAAGTGTAAACTGCCTCACATTCAGCACTCTGTCTACACTCACAACTCCACCATAATCCTGCTGTAAACTGCCTCACATTCGGCACTCTGTCTACAGACTCAAGAAAACTCACTCTTCACTTTCTCCTTCTCTTTCACACCTTGAAGCCTTCCAAGCTTTCCAAACTTCCACTTCTCGAGCTTCTCCTTGAGCTTCTACTCCTCAAGCTTCCCCCTTGAGCTTCTACTCCTCAAGCTTCCCCTTGAGCTTGATTTAGAAATGCTCATATGCCTTGCTTAAATAGGCACTTACCACCCCATGCATGACTTATCCACAACCTTCTAGAGTTCCTCCACAACCTTCTACAACTTCCAAAACTTTCTACAATATTCATAACTTTCTAGAATTCTATCCACTCACCTCGATAAATGGAATGACAACCATTTATTTTTTTATTTTTTTCTATTATGCCACCTATGCACCTCAAAAATAGAAATCACCTTTTCCTTTCTTTTCTCCTTTTTCCCTTTTTTTATTTTTTTATTATTTCTCCTCTAATTTTCGTCACTTTCTCTCTCCACAATTTTTTTTTTTTTTTTCCATGCAAGATGCTCCTGCATCAGACTCGCCCAGTAAATAGAAAAGTGTGTCCCACACTTTGATGCCAAAAGAAATATCTACCACCATCTTCATCTTCACCAAAGGTTTCCACCTCAACAGAGACAAGAAAACCACCATACAAATCTTCCACATCTGCATCACTCTATCAAACACCAGAATCTCAACCATCCAATCATCGTGCTCACTCCCAGAAACAAATTGAACATAATTCTTCATCAACAAACCCTCATTCACATCAGCAACTAGTGAATTCACACCCATAGCAACAAACCTCACATCAGCAACAACAAACTCCATATCAACACCAACTTGTAGATCACCATCAATACATGCCAAACTCTCAACACCAGAAACCTCATTGCTCACAACAAGATGCTCTGCAATACATAACTTACCTCCAACAACTGGATCATCCACCTCCAAGTGTTCTGCAACATACAAGTCACCACCAACATCAACTAGATCATCCACGACCGACTGCTCCATAATCTCCATGTCAGTCTCTACCATTTGATCATGAAAACCAACCTCCACCCCAACATTAGCAAGGTTAGGAATATCCTCAGCAACAACCTCTATTTGCTCTACAGGTTCTGCATCAGACTCCACAGACTGATCAGAAAAACCAACCTCTTCCACCTTGACCTTCTTAGCTTTAGCATCCAACCGAGCAAACATCTTAGAAAAATTCCTCTCCACTATATCATGGATTTTCGCAATCATCTTAGGGTCCAATCCTCTTGGAGCCATCTCCCAAGATCTTCGTAAACCCTCTACAAAAAATCCTTCCCACGCTCCTTGTGACAACCAAATTGTTTGCAAGTCAGATCGCAACCTGCCACCTCGCACGAACAATTAGGAACCACATCACAAGTCTAGGACAATGGATTTGCAATCTACTAGCTCTGATAAACTTTGTCCAACCAAAGTCCTGGTACAAACTGCCTCACACTTCGGCGATCTGCTTGTACACTCAAGAACTCCCGCTCTGATACCACTTGATAGAGGGCCAACTCTAATACCACTGATGAAGGTATGCTCTGATACCACTGACAAAGGGCCACACCACCCTTACCAACTCATGACAAAGAATGCAACAAGATCTCTCAAAATCCAATCCAAACCCAAGCTAGCCCAGATCCACACTCTAGTAGAAACCTCTGAGATCTCAACTTGTGCTCGCAAGCCACCAGGCAACCTCCTTGTTTCTAAACCGCAACCACTAGCTCTTCTCACAAACTTAATCCAAGATCCAAGTGTAAACTGCCTCACATTCGGCGCTCTGTCTACACTCACAACTCCACCATAATCCTGTTGTAAACTGCCTCACATTCGGCGCTCTGTCTACAGACTCAAGAAAACTCACTCTTCACTTTCTCCTTCTCTTTCACACCTTGAAGCCTTCCAAGCTTTCCAAACTTCCACTTCTCGAGCTTCTCCTTGAGCTTCTACTCCTCAAGCTTCCCCCTTGAGCTTCTACTCCTCAAGCTTCCCCTTGAGCTTGATTTAGAAATGCTCATATGCCTTGCTTAAATAGGCACTTACCACCCCATGCATGACTTATCCACAACCTTCTAGAGTTCCTCCACAACCTTCTACAACTTCCAAAACTTTCTACAATATTCATAACTTTCTAGAATTCTATCCACTCACCTCGATAAATGGAATGACAACCATTTATTTTTTTATTTTTTTCTATTATGCCACCTATGCACCTCAAAAATAGAAATCACCTTTTCCTTTCTTTTCTCCTTTTTCCCTTTTTTTATTTTTTTATTATTTCTCCTCTAATTTTTGTCACTTTCTCTCTCCTCCACAATTTTTTTTTTTTTTTTTCCATGCAAGATGCTCCTGCATCATAATGTAAGGAAGCAAATGTGTGTAGAAATGCTTGCTATGCTAATCTTGAGAGGATGACAACAAAAATTTCAACTTGGTATCATAGAGATCTCAAGAACAATAGCATAATCAAAATAACAATGAACATATAACACAATGATTACCATGGGGAAACCCTTATAGGAGAATAACCCTAGCCTCTAAAACCTACACAATGTATTATCAAATCAAGATTACTACAATACACTTGCAATGCAAGTTCCTATAGGAGTGCATCACTACAACTCAAACTTGGGAGACACCTTCTAGCACCTAGCATTGAAAACAAAACTCAATGGTCTATTAAATCCTCCCCAAGCCCTCCTTTTATAGTGATTTTACAACTTGGAAACCACTTGTGGTTTTACAAAACCATGGGCTTAACCACCACACCACATATTTGCCCATTTTTTATGTCCACACCACATATTTGCCCATTTTTTATGTTTACATTTTCAAGATAAAAAAACAACCAGGTTAAAATAGTAATCCATAATTTTCCCCTAGTTTAGACCCATATAAAATTCATATAATGATTCTGCAATGCTCTAAAAATGGCACTCCTATATTCTACTATGGACAAGTTACATTTCTAACAACTCATACACCTATTTCCATTTCATAAACATGTGGAAAACTACCACAAATAAATTTTAGAATTTTCTAGAAAAAGATTTCAAGGTTGAGAAACATTTCTCAACATGCTCCCACTTGTTGAACAGATTGCAAGAGTCAGGGGATCCAAAGTATCATGGACTTATTTGCTTGCCCATAGACTCTAAACACCATTTGAACTTTTCTATGATTATGAGCTTAGTTTATGCATCAACAAAATTTGCCAAATTTTCTACCTTCTCTAGCTTCACCTTTCCATCCTCAACTATATCTCTCAAAAATGATATTATATATCAATGTCCTTTGTCTTGGTATGAAATGTTGGGTTCTTTGCTAGGAAGATTGCCTTCTAACTGTCACTATAAATTTAGAATACACCCTATTTGAACTCTATATCTGAACACAATCTCTTTAGCTAGATTGATTTCTTGTAGGCATGATTATCTTCCATATACTTTGCCTCTGTAGTAGAAAAAATGACCACAACTCGATGCTTTCTCATCCAACTAATTGCACCACCAAATAATGTAAATACATATACAATGGTGGATCTTTGTCTATCATCATCAACATCCTAGTTTGAATCCTAATAACTTTGAATATCTAATAAATACTCATTTCTTTTTCCATGGAAACATATAGATTACTATGATGTACCCCAAAAGTATCTGAAAACTCTTTTTATTGCACCCCAATATGCTTTCATACATCAAAACTCCAAAAAAAAATCTCGTAAGGTACTATACTAATATCATTCATCTCCAATGATGATGTAGGACACTGTGAGATAGAAATATTTTTTCCCATAGTAATAAGAACACTCAATGGTCTCGAATCCTACATGCTGAATCTTCTCAAAAATAGTACCAACATACTTACTATAGTTGAGCCGAAGCTTTCTATTTTATTTGTCTCTTATAATCCCAATTCCCAGAATGTGCCTTGCTACAGAAAGATCTTTCATTCCAAACTTTGTTGAGATCTGATATTTTAACTCTACAATCAAGCATTTTCCTTTTCCAATAAACAAGATATCATCTGCATACAAGGAAATATCCCAGAAATGAACAACATCATACTTGAAATTTTTATAGTGATCAGATTTAGGCCACACAAATCCCAAAATCAACACATATGTATCAAAATTTTGGTACCACATCTTAGGACTTTGGTTTAAAACATACAAGGATTTGATAAGTAGGAGATAATTTCCACAGAAAGTCAAATTGTGATATTGTTATCAAGATTTAAATGTGTGATTTTGTCAAACTCATTGACCCATGTTTCATGAGGAGTTATTGAACATGAATCCATCTCTCATGAGAATAAATGGAACACTTAGCACTCATTGGATCTCAATGATGCTCGTAGGGGTGAAGCAACAAGATTTCCTGGGAGGTCACTCTTCCCAATACTACTCCAACTTGAGCGTGCTTAACTACAGAGTTTCCTCCATGGTTAAACCCAAATCTTGCAACCCCATTTACAAAACCTTCACCAAGTGTTGTGCCTTATGAACTATTTATTACAAATCCTCTTAAGCTCATCAATTGATAAGTAGGAGATAATTTCCATAGCAAGTCAAATTGTGATATTGCTATCAGGATTTATTTTTGTGGTTTTTGAGTCAAACTCATTGCAGGTTTCATGAGTAGTGATTTTGAATGAATCCATGTTTCATATAAGGATTTCTTTGACTTATAGAACAAATGACTTTTCCCTTTTACCACATGGTTCTTTGGTTGTCTCATAGAAATTTATTCTTCCAAATCACCATGAAGGAAAGTTGTGTTCGCATCCATCTTCTAAACTTCTAGATCATAAGTTGTTGCAATAGAACATAAAAATTGAATGGATGTCATTTTTGCAATAGGAGAAAAATTTCACCATAATCAGCTCCTACAACCTAGGAGTAACCTTTTTGAGACTATAATAGTTAATGTGACCAAATCTTTCATGCCATACCAAGTAGGAAGAAAAATTACCAATTTTCTATGAAAATTTTGTAGAATTATGAGAACTTGATGAAGTACCTTTCAAATGTAAAATATTTTCATCGTGGACACTCTTTTCATTACAATCACATGTTCAATAACTCTTCTAATCTCAATAATGTCATCAAACATATGTATTGAATGACCTTGCTATTTAATATGCATAAGGTATATTAAATTTCTCTTCAATTGTGGAAGATAAAGAACATTAGAAAATATGTAATCAATAAGACCTAGTAATTTAATTCTAATAGATCCAATGCCTAAAGGTTTTAACTCATATTTCTAATAAAGGGCAGCACCATCCTTACCAGCTCACAACCAAGGATGCAAAAATATGAAGAAAAAATTATTCCCAAGCAATTTTATTATACTTGAAAATCCAATAGTAATTACAATAATAGTGTTGCAAGATCTTTCAAGATCCAATCCAAACCCAAGCTAGTCCAAATCCACACTTTGGTAGAACCTCCAAAATCTCAACTTGTGCTCGCAAGCCACCAAGAAACCTCCTTGTTTCTAAACCATAGCCACTAGCTCCTCTGACAAACTCTATCCAAGATCCAAGTGTAAACTACCTTACATTCGGCACTCTGTCTACACACTCACAACTCCACCACAATCCTGTTGTAAACTACCTCACATTTTGCACTCTGTCCATAGAGTTAGGAAAACTCACTCCTTTTCTTCCTCCTTCTCTTCAAGCTTTTACTAGGAAGAGATCACACCTTGAAGCTTTCACACCTTTAACCCTTCACACCTTCTAGCTTTGACCCTTGAAGCTTGACCTTCCAAAGCTTGATTAGAAATGCTCGCATGCCTTGCTTAATTAGGCACATACCACCCAATGAATGATTTATCCACACCCTTCTAGAATTCTACCTACAAAATATCCATAACCTTCTAGGATTCCACCTACACAATATCCACAACCTTCTAGAACTCCACCTACACACCTTGATAAATGGAATGACAACCATTTTTTAATTTTATTTTTCTATTATGCCTCCTATGCACCTCAAAAATAGATTTTTTTTTTTTTTTTTTTTTTATAAAAATTTTTTACCATGCAAGATCCTCCTACATCAATTTGTTAGCAAAATATACTACCCCATCCACTTGATTATTGAATGTCTAAAAAAAATCTCTTCTAAATGTCATATGACATGTGGGTATAGTATCTAACAACCAAGTATCATTCACATAAGAATTGGAAGTATTAAAGACTTCTTCAATCTCAACATTATAATGTGCAGATTGAGGAGGGTTACATCTTGAATCTAGTGGTTTTTCCATCTTGTCACAAATCTTCTCCCATTGAGTTCAATTAAGATTGGCACTATGACCCATTTTTCCATATCTATATATCATATAAATTGCCTCTTATTCTATTGATAATCTCCATGCTAGTATGTCTTGTGGACTTACCTTTGGACGTTTGCCCCTATTGTTGTTGTGTAGCACACAATGTCTCAACATTTGAAACAGATGCTTTCTTTCCAAATTTTTTCCCATAAGCCTTTTCTTCCTTACCCTTCTAGATGACAACTTCCTTTTTGCTCATAGGCTTCCTTGGCTCTTCATTTTCATCTTTGATTTCACAAATATCATCCCATAAATCATTAAAAGTGAGTATTTTTTATGTTTCCGAAACCATTTATGGTAATTCTCTTTACCAGACATAACTATTCCAACAATTGAAATTAAAAAATGCATTGGAATTACTATTGAATCTAAATTCTATTTCTCCTACCACTGCAACAAGTCCAAAGAATATACTAACTTATTGTAAAAAAGAAGTGAATATATAAAAACAAAAATTATTTTGGAAGTTGAGTAAAACTATAAATAGTTACTTAATTAAACTGCTAGAAAACTACTTCCTAATTAATAAATAAACTGATGATCCTAAAGGATTAGTTATTAGATATCACTTGACACATAGACTTTTCAATAACCACCCTTATCTGGCCATCCAAAGACACAAATCACACTTATAGAAACATAGTAAAGTGCAATGCCATAACATTCCAAGCTTCTTTGATTTTCTCTCTCTTTATTAAAAATAAATAAATAAATGGACACCTCTTTATGGCTTTCATGTTTGATATTCTCACTTTTTTGCTAACAAACTTGAACATTCTTGCCCTTAGCATAGTCTTGAAAAGTTTGGACTTTGTTCTCTACCATAGAGCCAATATGCAATATAGTATTTCAGAAAGTAAAGATTTGGACTCTCTTAACATTTATAATTTATAGCATACCAGAATGACCTTATGTGTAGGCCTCAAAATTTTTCCATCACTTTCTTCCAACATAAAATCCACAAAAGGATGAAGAAAATATCTTTGTCCAAGTTATGTAGGAAACCATGATCATATGCTTTTCATTTGGATAATAAATTATGTGATTTTTGGTAATTACAATTTCTTTGTCTTGCAAAAGTAGGTCAAGTTGAGGGCTCAATGATTTTTCTTTGTAGTTTTAGTTTTAATGGGTTTTGAGATGCTGAGAGACAATTAGTGCATGTAGCCTTTGGACAGGTTTTTACTTTTAGAGTTAGATAGATAAAGATAAAACTAGAAACACAACCATGGTTGGTTATTCAGATTAATCTTGATAAGTCTAACAAAATGTGAAGTATAATTGATAACATATTTTGAATAATCGAAGTAGGTAAGCTTTTTTTGAATTTTTTTGTGAAATGTCAATGAAGGAGACAAAATTCAAGTTATAATTTTGGACTTAAATGATAAAAAAATTATATGAGAGATCTTGTGAATAATAAGGGGACAATTTTTAGGTTTGTAAGAAGGAATTCATAGGGGCCCTATGGGTTTTGGCATCTATAAGATTGATTGGGCAGAAATCAATATGGAAACATTTAGAGAGAAGTAGAGAAGAAATATTATCACAATTATGTCATTGATAAGCCCAAGGAAAAGGCTCAGCCAAACTTAGTAGACACAAAGACATGTCTAATAGAATTTACTATTCTAATACATTTACTATTTAAAATATGAATGCATAGCTAAAGAATGTGGACCATTTTATCAAATGATACTACATGTCCTAACACCTTGACAATTGTATTCATTGAAAATAAATAAAAGATTAACACATTGAGAAGGGAATGTTAAATAGATTGAAACATATATTGAACACATTATCATTTCAACAAAAATTGGGCACTTCTTGCACAAGATACCTCCACAGTTAAGAAAGGTGAATTCCTTTGTTATTAAACTAAAACACATAAGCCATAGTAAGAGTATGGATCTTCATGGCTTGCCACAACTTTCCCGAACTTGTAAAAACATAGAAAATCCACAAACTACTCAAATAGCCGAGTGATAGGTAGTGCTAACTTGCTTGGCAACATAGAGTGTCAAGTCACAAGTATTTCTAAGTTGCTTGGCACCTATAGGGTTTGAGTTGCTTAGTTTCCAAAGGGGAGCTTGACAGAGGAGACCGAGTCACTTGGTCAATGGAAGTCAAGTTGCTTGTCTTAAACAAAAGATGAGTGTATTGAGGAGAAAGAACAACATTCTAGAAAACATGTAAAAGGGTTAATGATTTCTCCTCCATTCATCCAATACTTACTAACATGCAAAATCAAATGTATCGAAGGAGGAAAGATCTAAGACACAATAGATTGGAGATGGCAACTATGCTTTCTTGCTTTTTTTAACTGAACCAAACTAATACAAATCTAGAGAATAAACCATAAACTTAATATTGGTGCATATAGGGTTATGAATAGTCAACTTATGGTTATCTTAACCCTTAGGTAACTCATGTTGTGATTATTATATAGGTAGGTAGGTTGGCCTAGGTGTTATGTAGGATTGTGTCTATTCAACCTAAGCATAATTAGGTATATATAGGAGGTTGTGAGTCTTATTTCAACATCATATTGTGAAGTGTGTTCTCATTGGAGATATTTGGAGGTTTCCCCCTTGAAGTGACATATTACTTGTAGTTATTATCAAGTATTTATATAATATTTCATATTATTTCTTCTATTTTTCAAGTTATTTCATTAGAAGTGGTATAAGAGTATGATCTTGGCACCATAGAGGCAAGGATCTTTCTCAACAAATGGGGAAATTTTGGGAAGAGCATAGCTTTTAGATTTTAGCAAATTATTAAAATATTTTTTAAGGGTTTTTGAAGACTATATTAAAGAAGCTATAGTCTAAAATTTAGAGGAATTGGAGCAAATTTGAGTAAATTATTGCAGAATTACTATTTCTACACAATTTATTAAGATCTACATATCTCTCACATCCTACCGAATTCATGTATAACTTGTATTGGGTTTTTGAATACACAAAAAAGGTGCCTACATATTAAAGCTTGGAGAAATTGAAGCAAAAATAATCAAGTTATTACAAAATTATGAAAATTCTCTTTTAAGGCAGCAAATTTGTCAATATTTTTTGGATTTTTCCTAAGGGTATCTTGGCCCTAGTAAATTATAGTAAATTTTTTTTTTAAAATCAGAGGCAAAAATAATGCTACCACACCAGGGAAATCTTCTAATCAAGATTGGGAAACAACGGATGATAGTAATACCAATTAGGAAATAAGTAAGTTCAAGGAAGAGGTTAAGGGGGATATGTGTGACCTATGAGGAGATATATCATATATACGAAGCATGTTAGGCACCTATATGAATGAAAGAAGAACGGAGTTGTCAAGAAATAAAGGTGAAACCTTCAATTTAACTAATAATAACACAAATTTTAATACTCCTATGGGATCTAGGAATTTTTTTTCAAAGGTGGATATGCATAAATTCGATGTCAAGGATCCTCTAACATGGATAAATCAAATGCAATTTTTTTTTTAGGTACATCAAACCCCATATGGACAAAAGGTCATGATATATTCCTTATATCTAGAACCAAATCAATTCATTTGGTATCGTTGGCTTTGTACTCATAGGAGGAAAAAGGGTCTCACTGTATCATGGTCAATTTTTATAGAAGAACTCCAAGCACAATATAGCAATAGTGTGATAGAAAACTTCTTTAGCCAACTTTCTTACTTCAACAAATAGGATCAATTATGGATTATATTCAAAAATTTCAAAATATATCCTTAAGAGTTGATATAATTATAGAGGAGAACTTGAATGATTTATGCTTGCGTGGTCTCAAAGATAACATTTAGCATGAGGTACGCATGTTTAGTCCTAGCTTAGTAAATGAGTCTTTTATATTGGCATACAAGGTAGAGGAGAAGTTCTTGATTCCTAGAAAGCAAGGGGCTAATGTGACAAGATAAAAAGGTTATTCAACACCTTATCTTTCTCAACCTACTAGGTTGACTCCACAAAAAATTGAGGAGAAAAGAGTAAAAGGATTGTGTTTCAACTGTGATAGAAAATACAATCGAGTACATAAATGTAGTAAAAAGAAATTGTTTTATATTGAAGGACCAAGTGAGGAAGAAGAGGGTGAGCCCATAACAAAGGAGGATAGGGAATCAAGTGTGGAATGAAATGATTCTCAACCAATCATTTTTTGGTCATGCACTTTTAGGTTTCACTACACCACAAACTCTCAAGGTAGTGGGTTTCTTAAAGAAGAAGAAAGTAGCAATGTTCATTGACTACGGTAGTGCTCATAATTTCATCAACAAAAAGTTGGCAACTCTTCTAAATTGTTTTATATATCTAGCACCAAAGTTTTAGGTTTTGATTCCAGATAGGGACATAGTTAGTTGTTTAGGGAAGTGTCATAGGATCAAATTATCCATGGGAGATTACCAACTCGATACCCCAATGCATGTGATATGCATGGGTGCAAAAGATATTATTTTTGGAGTATAATGACTTACTACATTAGGAATAATTGAGATGAACTTCCAAGAACTATTCATGCAATTTTAATCGAAAAGAAATGTATTGGAGCTAAGGGGATTAAAGGAAAAATCCCCACAGATGGGAAGATCTCATCAAATGCAAGAGTTTCTTAAAAAAGGAGTAGATAGATTTGTGGCCCAACTATGTTCATTAGAAGTCTCTTAATCTAGCACTCTTATTCATCCAAATTTATAATCAATAATTGATCATCACTTAGTGATTCTTTGAGATATGCCTAAAGGACTTCCTCCTAAGAGGGATCATGACCATGCCATATGACTAGTTCTAGGGACCCAACCGCTAAACATCGGGGCTTTTAGGTATGAACACATAAAAAAAAGTGAGATAGAAAAAATTGTTGAGGAAATGCTAGAGGAAAGAATTATTAGGCATAGCCAAAGTGCTTACTCCTCACCTATTGTGATGGTGTGCAAGAAGGATGAAACTTGGCACATGTGTCATAATTATAGAGTTCTCAACAAGTACACCTTTAAAAATATGTTTCCTATTCTAGTCATCAATGATCTTCTAGATGAATTAAATGTAGCTATGTGTTTTACCAAGTTAGATCTTAGATCAAGTTATCACCAAATTGGGATTAAGGAGGAAGATATTTGCAAGATAGCATTTCAAACTCATGAGAGTCATTATGAATTTTTGGTGATGTCATTTGGTCTTACCAATGCACCATGTACATTCCAAAGTTTTATGAATTTCATTTTTAAGAAGTTCTTGAGAAAGTTTGTGTTAGTGTCTTTTGATGATATTTTAATTTATAAAAACAACTTGGGAAGAATATTTGTAGAATGTAGATCAAGCATTACAATTATTTTAAGATCATCAACTCTATGCTAAGTCATCTAAGTGTGCTTTTGGTCTTAAGGAGGTGGACTATTTGGGACACATAGTTTCACTGAAGGAGTAAAGGTGGACCCCTAAAAAATTAAGGCCATCATGGAATGACCTATTACAAAAACCATTAAGAATTTGCAAGGTTTCTTGGGATTTATAGGGTACTATAGAAGATTTGTGAACAATTATGGTTGTATAGTAGCACCCATTACCACTCTATTGAGAAATAATTCTTTTCATTGAAATGAATCTACTAACATAGCCTTTGAGCAATTGAAGAAGGATATGTATACATCTCTAGTGCTTGCCACTCTGAACTTTGCCAAGGAATTCATATTTGAATTTGATGCTTCTAAAAATGGCATAGGAATCATTCTCATGCCATAAGGTCAACCAATTTCTTTTGAGAGTCATCAATTAAAAGGTAAAACTCAACCCAAACCTATTTATGAGAAGGAAATGCTAGCAATCCTTCATGTCATTAAAAAATGGAGGCCTTATTTAATGGTTCAACACTTCAAGGTTAAGAAAGAGTGTGATAGGCTAAAATATTTTTTGGAGCAAATAATATCTTCGGAAGAGCAACAAAAATAGGTGATGAAGATGTTGGGATATGACTTTAAAATTGTATACAAGAAAAGGAAGTAAAAAAAAATTGTGGCTGATGAACTTTCTAGGAAGGATGAAAAATATGAAGCCTTATTGTGTGTCCTTTTAATATTACAAGAAAATTGGGTGGTAGAAGCCTAAGAAGAGTAGAAAAATGATGTTGCAACAAGTAATCTCATCTAGCAAATAAAAGGTGACCCTACTAGTTCAGATAAGTTTTGTTTAAAGGGGGATATTCCTTGGTATAAAGAGTTCTTGTATCTCAAATTCAAGAGACCTAATTTTGTAATCTCAAATTCACTCTTCATGGCCTCTTTAAACTAACCAATTAGGAAATTATGATTTCCAATTAAAATAAGTCATATAAATACGAGACAACAATCAAAATCTTACCATTTGCTACCATGATGTAAAGAGTGTGCTCACCATCGTGTTTCCTAAAGCCATTGCTCAAGCATGGGTCAATCCTACTATACCATGTTCATTGAGTTTGCTTGAGCCCATAAAGTGCCATCTTCAACCTATGCACCTTGTATTCTTCACCTACAACTTTATAACCAGGTGGTTGCTCCACATACACCTCTTCTTTCAACACTCCATTCAATAAGGAAAACTTTACATCTATTTGATATACATTCCATTTATGTTGGGTTGCAATTACTATGAAAATATGTATAGTTTCCATTATTGTAACTTGGGCATAAGGCTCATGGCATAATCTCTACCATATTGTTTTTTGTATCCATTGATCACTAATCATGCCTTATGCCTATCTATTTTTCTTTCAACATTGTACTTGGTCTTATAGACCCATTTAACTCCAATTACTTGTTTCTTGGGAGGAAAAATAGTTAACTCTGATATTTCATTTCTCTCTATAGCATATATTTCCTCTTCCATGGCATTACACCATTTCTTTTCTTTCATGGCTTCTTCAAAATAGATTGGATCACTATGAGCGAATAATGAAATATTAACACTCTCATCATAGTCTTTATCATACCTTTCACCTTGGTATATCTACCTTAGAATCTTAGTGTTTCATGGTAATAAGGAGGTGATAATGGGATCAAAAAAATTAATACTATTGTTGCTACTATTTTGCATACCATTTCAAAGCTATCTAGAACTACTAGGAACTAATTTTCTACATGTTTGTGGCTGCTTTCCTTTTTGCCTCTATCTAGAGCTATCTATATTTGTCCCTCTTTCATCTTTATGATCTAAAACTTCATCTTCTTCATCAATAATTGACACTTTATTTTAAATTCTTCAAGATTCATCCACAAAGCCATCTCATGACTGATTTTCAAGAAATTCCACATCTCTTGAAATGATGGTCTCCTTGGTGATTGGATTATACAATTTTTTGGCCTTTGATTCCTCACTATAACCATTGAAGATTCACTTCAAACCCTTGTCACCCAATTTTTTCCTTTTCTTCTTTGGCATGTGTGCATATGCTACACACCCAAACACTCTCAAGTGCTCAATTGTCCATCTATATCTTGCCCATCCCTCAAGGGGAATCTTATCATGGACTACCTTTTTTATGCACCTATTTATTAGATATATTTTTCTTGCTACAACCTCTCCACAATATTTAGTTTGGAGTCCCTTTTCTTTCATCATACTCCTTTCCATCTCAACAATGGTCCTATTATTCCTCTTAGCCACTCCATTTTTCTATGGAGTATAACTAGCTATAAGATCCTTCTTGATTCCATTTTTCTTGCAAATATTTACAAAAGAATTGGAAGTATACTCACCCACTTTACCTGACCTTAGGACATTTACATAATTTCCACATTCCTTTTCAGCCTAGGCTTTAAATTCAACAAATTTATCAAATGTTTTAGACTTCTTTTTTCATAAAACACACCCATGTCCTATGGCTGAAATCATCTATGAATGTTATAAAATAAGTATTCCCCACAATAGAAGTGGTTTTCATAGGGCCAACTAAATTAGAATGCACTAGCTCTAATGGTGCCCTTGGCCTTCTAGAATTGCCAAAATTAAAGGGAAGCCTATGTTGCTTACCCAAAATACAAGACTCACACTTGTCACATGAATCTACAATATTTGGCAAACTATCTACCATTCTTTTCTTGAGCAATGAATTTAAACTAGCAAAACCAAGATGACCATACCTAAGATGCCACAAATTTGAGTGGTATTCAATCACACTCTTTAAATTTTATTGTTGATGTAGTGTTCTACATGCATGCTTGAGAGGTCCAGCAACAATTTGAGAAGAGAGACAAGTCTCTATCCTCAAGGGTAACATTTGGTTCCTTATCATTTTTACTTATGCTAAAACATTCTTACTCCCATCTTTCTCATGAATGAAACACTTGTCATTTTCCATCAGTTCCTTGTAACCATTTTGAATGAGTTTTCCAACACTCATCAAATTGTACTTCATGCTTAAGGAAAAATATACATTTTAGATTTCTCTCTTCGCACCTGGCTTGGTGCAGACCATTATAGATTTTTTGTCCACAATAGGAATGGTTCCATTGTTTCGCATTCTAATTTTAGATTTGAAATTATTATCAATAAATGAAAATAGACTTTCATTATAGTGTCTGAGTTGGAGTATCAGGGTCTAACCTAGATTAAGTAGAAGTAGCCACTTCATACCATAACTTAGGGTTTCCTTCTTCACCAATGTTGCACATGATGAAGGCTATGAGATTGAACTTAAATAAACTTCACCCACATTCACATCAGCCACGTTTGCTTTCTACCTTGATTGCTCTCCTTGATTTTTTTAACATTCACTTGCATAATGCCCAAATTTATGGCAATAATAACAGTCTACATTACTCTTGTTGGAGTTGTAGTTCTTCTTACCTAGTCTAGAATTATTTTGAGAGTTTCTTGCTCACTCTTGATTGCCTCCTTGTCTTGAGATTTCTCCTCTAGTATTCCTTTATCTGGAGTTTCCAGGACGTCTACCTCTAAAACCTCTACCAAAGCTATTTCTTCCTCCCGCCTACCTCTTGAATTAGGCTGATCTTTGAAAGCTTGCTCATGGGAAATTTTGTTGATCTATTAATCCAGTGCTCATAGGTTTAAAGAGTACCCATCAACTTGCCCATTGTCAAAGTAGTGATATCCTTTGTCTCTTCAATGATAATCACAAGATTATCATACTTTGGAGGAAGAAACTTGAATATCTTCTCCACTATTCCCTACTCATCATAATCTTGTCCATTTGATTTTAACTAGTTTATCAAACCATAGATTCTTGATCTAAATTTTTGAATAGATTCATTATCATTCATTTGAACATTCGTAAAATCCCTTTGAATCATCTATAGCTTCATTACAAAGACTTTATTAGTCCCTTTGAAATTCATCTCAAGGATATCCCATGCTTCCTTTGAATAATTAGTTGTTTCTATCTTAGAAAAAAAAATTTCTATCATGGCTACCTCAATCAAGCTTAAAGCTTTTGGATCCTTGCTTCTTGACTCCTTCAACTGAGTCTTTTGATGGTTGGTAAGGGCAACATATTGTGCAAGGTTAGTTACATTATTGAACCCATTTACCAAAAACTCCCACAAGTCATTTGTGACCATAATGGTTCTCATATTCTTTGCACAAGTGTAATAATTTTTTCCATTAAATTATCGTGGCCACTTCCAAGTCTTTCCTACATCTCAAGCCATGTCTCTTACACACCAATGTCAAACACCCAAAAGCTATGCCCAAACTCACAAGGATGTGGGGCCTTATAGTTCTCATACCATAAAAACTTCAAAATATCCAAAAAATACTCAAGCAGTCGAGTGACAAGTAGTGCAAAGTTGCTTGGCAAGGTAGAGTGCCAAGTCATAGGTAGTGTCAAGTTTCTTGACACCTATAGATATTGAGTTTCCTGGTCACCAAAGGGGAGCTCGCCAGAGGAGATTGAGTCACTCAGTCAATGGAAGGCAAGTTACTCGGCCCAAATAGAAGCTGAGTATCATAGGGATAAAGAACATTATTCTAGAAACTACATAAAAGGGTTAATGATTTCTCATCCATTTTCCCAATACTTACTAACATGCACAACAAAATCTATCAAAGGAGGCAAGATCTAAAACATAATAGATTGGAGTTGGCAAGTATGCTTGCTTGCTTTCAATTAACTGAATCAAATTGATACAAATCTAGAGATTAAATTGTAAACCCTAGAAGAAAAAAATATCAAACTTAAACTTACAGAAATGTGTGGCTACATACAATAAACCTAAAGTAGTCACTACTCATACAAGACAAAAGATTACTTTAACAAAAAAAAACCTAGAAATTCATCGACATGTGTTGATGTTGGCTCTGATAGAATTCCTTACCTCTGTTGTTTTGTGGAACTCAACTAACTCTTAAAGTGTCTAAATCTAACTTATAGAATGAAAGAAATTTTGCCCCCCTTTTTGTCTCTTGTTGTCAATTTTCAAAAAATATCCCTCTCATTTTAAAAATTTAAACTCACCTACTTGTATTAATATTTCTGACTATTGCACCTATAGATCCCCAGACTTGGTAGGTTTCTTGTAAAAAAACCATTTATATATTTTTTTAATTCATTAGGGGTGTTGGCATAACAAAATTGAAAAGAAAGGACACAGGATATGAATGAAGAGCAAGATCAATTTGACCAGGACTACTAGTGGAAAAATAAAAAAATAGAGGATAACTCAATATTTTTTTTATGTTGGGAAAGTTTACATTATAGCAAAAAAAAAAATCCTATTTAATAATTTGGAAATTAAAATGGGACAAGTTATCAATGTCCCTTTTTTTGGATGGAGGTTTCAGATCTATGACATAGTCTAACAAAGGCACAAGGCATGTGAGTGAAGATCACCAAATAGATTTTTTAGTACCTTGATATGAGCCCCCGCATACTCTCCTCAGCCTAGAGCTAAGGACTAAGGGGCAGCCATGTCACCAAATTCACCTAGGGCTAGCCTCATCCCTTATGGAACTCACCCCAAGTTATGACTAGAATGCTTATAGGAAAGCCACTGAAAGTATGATCTTTGTTTTAAAAGCTCATAAGTTTTCCTTCAAATAGCAAACTTCATTTTCTAAAATTCCAAATTAGAAATAAATTTAATTGAAATAGGACTTTAGTATGTTTATTTCTATGTATATGTTTCAATAATAAAAAGTATTCCTTGTAAAATATTAGTGCCCAAATTTAGACAATGCACATTTTGAGGCTCAATAATGATATAGAAAACTAAGGTGAAATTGAAAATAGGGGATATTTATCTATTAAGTTTTTGTGAATAAAAATTATCTAAATATTTCATTGTATGTACTAAAATGATAAATGATGGTGCATAATAGGTGTATTGATTGACATATTATAAGATGTTTTAATGCACCAAAAATATTGACCTAGGCATTCAGAAAATGAAATAGGTATATGTGAAGCAATGTATATTAGAACACTATTCTAGGACAAAGAGATTTAGTGAAAATCACATAAAAATATTTCTTGAAAGATCCAAGATTCCAAACTATTTGAAATTGATAAGTTATTTTAACTAAATTCAATATTACAAAAATATAGATATATTTTTCAAAAGAAAACTTGTATCAAAAAAATTAAATTAAATTGGTCACTAAAAACCATATGCTAATTACCAAAGGGAAGTACTTTCCATGAAGAAATGAAAAAATCTTGTTATACTTGTATGTATTCATCTCCTACACACTAAAATTGTGAAAAAAATTAAAAGGCAGAATTGTAGAAAAAAATAATCAAATAAAAGTAAAACTAGATTTATCCATAGATTTCATAGAAATAGATAAGCTTAAAGATTTTGACTTCAAAGAAATTTAGTTGAATTTATTTAACAATTAATGGTAAATATTATAGATTTTTAATCTTATTTTTTCTACCCAGTACTTCAATAAATGTTTATAAGAAAAAATAAAATTTGAAATATATTTAGTCTATATGGCTAGGTACATATGGTCTTCAAAGAATTTCATTCTTAGTGATTAACTCAATCACATATGTGACACATTGAGGAGGTTTGATGAAAAAAGAAGAAATGTAGAAGGATCATTATTTCATTTAGTCTACCTAAGAAGAAGAGTGAAGATGATATAAATGGGAAGAAATAAATGGAGAGCCTCATATGAAAAGAAAGATGAAGGGGACACAAATGAGCAATAACAAAAGCATTCATTTCTTGTGAATCTTTTATGAAGTAGTATTCCAATCAAATGAAGTAGAATAGAAGAATAGTGGTTTCTTTAGTCAGGCTGAGAAGACAAGTGAACATGGAGCATTCCTAGTAATGATTATAGTTGATTTTTTTATCCTTTTATCTTTGAGTTTGTGCTTTCATTCAGACCATCAACTATGTGGCGATAGTTGTGGTTGGTCTTCATGTTTGAATTTATATGGATCCATAAAATTATTATCACAATGATTATTGATTCAGAGGGTAGTCAGCTGTGGAGTTATGCTTTATCAATTATTAAATCTATGGTCTTGATGTTGTTAAAAATTATTGATATTTTAGGTCTTATGTATCAACTTCTATCCCAAAGAAATATTTTGTTTGATAATTAAATATGATGTATGTTAATATGTTTTGACAAATATATAAGAAAAGATTGAAAGAAAATCATTTCACACTTGAAATCATAGTTTATATTAAATTCAATTTCATAAGATTATTTTATGATAATTAAATTGGGTTCATGGTAACACAGTTTGAATAATTACTAAGAAAACCTTACAAAAAATGCTTTTGCACATAATAGTTTACATAAAATTTTATGTCATAGTCTTTTCTTCTTTGGGTTTGTAGTTGATCAAAGGAGAAAACATGGTATTTATTCAATTAAGGATGACTCCTGCATGTATCATTCCTATAGTTTTGCAAATGGTAATGTTGGTCCACATCATCAATGCCAATATTTTGATCTACAATTACATGCACGGGGTTGAAGATCACTAATCATTAATGAAAACATTTTCATGTCTACCGTTGGCTTGCTTTGAACATTTACCATTGCTTATATATTTCTTTGCTTCGTTTACAAACGAGGCCTTCTTTGTAGAGATGAATTGGGTCTAAGATGTGATATTTTATTCAATTTTCTATTTTATTTTATTTTTTGGAATTTGAACGCAAAGCTCCTTGTTAGCTTTGATATGTCATGCAATTTTGACAATTAATTATTTTTCTTGGGTTTTCATTACAAATGAATTATGTAAAGTTCTTGTTTTTAGTAATAAAAGTTCATCATCCAAAAGGAGGCTTTAATGGTTCTTGTATATACTCATTCTCAAACAATGGGAATTGTATGGGAAAGCAATTTTACCTAGTGGTGCCATGTGTTGTTTTCTTGGTGGTGAATGCAATGCCAAGTGAATGCACATTTCAAACACACTACATGTAGATATTTGAACCCTATTTCCTAGACATGTTTAGATTTTCATTGTGTTCTGCAATTAGTCAACTTTTCATAACATAAAATCTTATTAATATACATCAATATAACTCAAATGGTAATGGCAGATTTTTTGCAAAATGCAACTTATTAAAATCAATAGAAATCACAGAAAAAATAGCTTATTTAATAGATGAATCTATTTTTAAGAAAAGTTAAATTAGAACATTAGCCAATAGCAGTCCTTAATGTCTCCCATTTTATTGGAGTATCAAAAGTAAAAATGAATTTTGTAGACAGACTTCTACATACAATTACAAATAACTAGATTATATATATTTATTTCAATAATATATATAATATACTCCGAAATATATTCCTCTCTATGACCCTATTACTTCTCATAGAGAGTATAAAAATAGGCACCTAGAGAAGGTTTCTCTCCATGTATATTATATCTAATAATAAAATATTTAATTTTTAAAGATAATTTTCTAAGAATTATTTTTGTATGATTAATTTTGAAGAATAAGTTTGATATAATGAATAATTCTATTTATTTCTGACTATAGAGTACATACTTTGGAGAGTATATGCTTTGCATTAGACTAAGATTGAGAGTTAGTTTGTGTATTATCTTTCTATATTTCTTTAATTTGGTATCATTGACATCTATTTGATTCTAATGATTAGCATTTTGATCCTTGTTATAAAAAAAATACTTTCATTTGCATGTGAATATATCAAACACTATTGGTTAACCTACAAGTACTAGTGTTATAATCCAAGCATAAATTAAATAGTAAAGTGAATGTTAATAATTTGTACCATACAAAAGTGGAATGAGGCCCTCTTTATGAACTTTTCTCTAAATTAGTTAAAGCTAGTCTCTATTCACGTTTCATTACTTTAAATAACCCAACAATGGCAATTGATATATCATGAAAAATCAAAATTTAATTAAATGATATCCAGGAAGAGAAACATGGGAAGGTGTTGTTGTTGCACATGAGACTCTTAATTCTATCAATTCTCATAAGTTGTCTAGTTTTGTGATCAAGCTTGACATGATGAAGGCTTATGATAGGGTAAGATGGTCATTCCTCTTTAAAGTTATTTCCAAATTTGTTTTTTCAGATAAGTGGTGTAGATGGATCAAAAATTGTATTTCTGGTGCCTAGTTTTCAGTCATTATTAATGGAGAGTCAATTGGTTTTTTCCCCTCTTCTCAAGGGATTTGTCAGGGTGATCCACTATCTCCACTTTTATTTATTCTTATGGATGATGCTTTTAGTAGATTCATCAATAGATCTTCACAATTGGGCTTATGGCAAGGAATTTTGATTCCTCGTACATCTATTACAGTTACCCATTCCCTATTTACCGATGATACTCTTCTTTATGGTACGTCAAATGTAAAGGAAGCTAACCATATTAAATATGCCTTGGATCTATATTCAGAAGTTTTTTGTCAGAGAATCAATGCCAACAAATCCAAAAAAATTATTTTCAACACTAATGATGTAGTAGCTCAGAGGATTTCTTCAACTTTGGGTTTCCCGGTGGATCACCTCCCATCTTTTTATCTTGGAATTCCTTTTTTTATGGGAGAAAACAAGACAAATTTTTGGCTTCCTATCATTGACAGAATTAGGGCTAGGATCTCTACTTGGAAAGCTAGATAGTTACCTTTGTCAGGCCATATTTTGTTAGTTAAAGCTGTCCTAATAGTTATCGCAAACTATTACTTGTCAATTCTCAATGCTCCCTCTTCTACAATTTTGCAAATTCAAAAGATTATCAGAGACTTTATATGGAAAGGAAATTTGTCAGATGAAAAGAAGCTTCCTCTTGTTTCTTTGCTTGAAATGTCTCATGATAAGGCATCTGGGGGTGTGAGGTTGCATGATATTGCTACTAGAAATAAGGCTTTTGGGGGAAAGCTTGTGTGGAAAATGTATACAAAATCTCATGCAAAATGGTGTTCAATCATGGAAGGAAAATACTTAGATTCTCCAAGTCCTTCTAGAAATTTTACTGTATCTAATCCTCCTTTAGGTTCATCCATATGGAATTTAATGATCTCTTCAAAGGATATTGTTTGTAATTATGTTACTTGGGAAATTCACAGTGCAGAGAAAGTAAAGTTTTGGGAAGACTCATGGAATAGATTTCCCCCTCTATGCAGACAAGAAAAGTTGGATGAAGCACGCCAAGTCCTAAAAGCTAAGTGGGGCTCCTCTTTTTGGGACTATGTTTTAGCTATTGAAATTCATTCAAGAAGGGTTCTCTGGAAAGAACCTCCAATACATCTTCTTAGTCAGCCAAGTCTCCTTTCCTTGAGGGACTTTCTTGCTGAAAGAATTGTTTTTCTTTCTAATAGGGAAGATATAGTTATATGGGCTCCAGCCAAAGGTGGTGACTATTCAATCAAGGAAGGTTATTATGGTCTTCGACAAGCATATAATTCAAGCAAGAAGTGTAGAGCTTTTTCCTTTTGTTGGAACTCCACTATGTTGCCTAAGGCTAGATGTTTTTCTTGGCTAGCCCTTAGAAAAAGAATGCTCACCAGTGAACGGTTGTCCAAGCTAGGTATTGCTGAATCTTTTATTTGTAAATTATGCAACAATGAGCTAGAATCTATAGATCATCTTCTTGTCCAGTGTCCCTTTGCTTATGAGTGTTTGGTTTTTGTGTTGAACAAGCTTCAAATGTCTTTACCTTTGCCAAATAGTCTTTGGGACCTATTTCAATCTTGGCCAGTTCTATTCTCAAGATCTCTATTTGCTAGTATTTGGAAGTGCATCCCAGCTACCGTGGTGTGGGCCATCTGGTGGGAACGTAGCAAGATCATTTTTTGCAATGAAAAATCAAGCCTAGAATCTGTTCTAGATGGGATTGAGAATGCAATTTTAGAAAGAGTAAATGCAAATATGTTCAATTGTATGAATAATATTTCAGTTTCTACTTGGGATTATCTTCTTCTAAAACTCTGGAAACAAATTAAGTTACCTCCAAGTTTCTCTGCAAACTGGAATTCTAATCATCAATCTGATCAGCTTCATGTAAAATGGTCTCCCCCCTCTAGAAATTTTCTAATGTTAAATTTTGATGGTTTCTCTTGTGGGAACCCTGGTAAGTCAGGATTGGATGCTTGTATTAGAAATTGGCAAGGTGAAGTAGTTGCAATCAAAGCAGATGATTTACCAGTTGGTACTAGCAACCTTGCAAAAGCTCAAGCCCTATTGGCAGGTCTAATTTTGGCAAAGAGATGTAATGTTTCCACCATCCATGTTGAAGGTGATTCTCAGGTAATTATAAACTCGTGTCTATCACGATCTTCTCATACCTGGAAACTAGCCTATATCCTTCAAAAATGCTGGGATTTAATTGATTCTTTTCAAGCTACTTGTTTCTCTCATACCCTGAGGGAGGGCAATAAACTAGCTGATTATCTAGCTAATCTTGGTTGTGAAGGCTCCATATTTGAATCTTGCCATTCAGAGATTATTTTTTCAAAATTCCCATGCTTAGCAGAGTGCCATATTTGGGACACAAAGAAGATGAATGAAGCTTAATAGAAACTAGTACTATATTTGATCGACACATGGCTATTAGCTTGCACATTCTTTGTGCATGTTCACAAATGCTCGAATTTGACAAGAGGTTCAAAGCTCTCTTGATTTTAGTTAAATCTTTCAAAAGGAGAGGTTTATTGGCATAATTGGACCCTGATCATTGTTGAGTATTGATATATATCATATTTTGGGTACTCTTGCTTAGTGCAAAGAAATTGTATTTTGTTGTAGGTATGCCTGGTATGACATATCAGCTTAGAACACTTCTGTATTTTGGCAATGATTCAGAGTTTTCTTGCTAGTTCTTTCTTTGATGAGCCCTTGAACTAGTTCATTAATAAATATATTATATAAGTGCTATGTCACTTTTTTATTACAAAAAAAAAAAAACATTGTTATGTGTTAATATTTTTGAAGTATGCTTAGTAGAGAGGTACTAAGGTTCATAATAGTGACATTCCAATTCTTATACAAATTTGTTAGAGATGTAATAAAGTTGTTATTAAAGAAAAGATCATATTATATTTTACTTATTTATATATTTTTATAAAAAAAATTGAAAAAAATATTATACCTATTTAATAACTATTCTAATAAATCTAATGTAACCTTAAATTTAACATCATTTTTAAAAAAGTAATTAAATATTTTAATACTAAATATATAAGACTTTATTTTAAGTTTATTCCCTCCATTTAATATATGTTTAATTTAACATGTTGAAACTATCTATCCTTTATATATTTTCCCTCGCAACAATTCATATTCAATTTTAAGTAGTTAAATGTTGGTAGAATATATATTTTTATGTTTGATCAAATTTGTTTAACTTTTATTGCTTGATTTTTATTTGATCAATCCAGCAACTAATTTTAATATTTGTAGATTATTTGTTACTACATTAAATTTTATATACAATTTTTTAATTATACGCACATAATTAAAAAAAATTAGGTTCCTACTAGATAATGTTATGTTGTCTTTCATTCGTTGATTCACTTCCTAGTGGTAGGAATGATACTTGCCTATTTATATTTCTGCCCCACTTTTCAGCATCCATTATTGTAACTGACTTTTATAAAATTTATTTGTGAAATCTAATTTATGTCTGTAATTAATTTATTTGTGTTAGAATGTTCCTCCATATTTTTTTCCACATTTTCTTTTCATCATGCATTTTAATAGTTGTTTAGTCTACAATAAATTTTATATATCTTATGTGGTTTCCTCAATTCATTTGATTTCTTACTACATCACTATACTTAATTAACTTAGTCTCTACTTCTAGACTTCATTCCTATACAAACATAGTTTACCTTTTTCAATCGGGGCACAACAACTGGAGGTATAGCTTATTAGGAAGAGCTTTTCCAAAGTTGACATCGAAATAATTTCATTGTCAAAATTGAGTTTTCAGAGGGATTTTTCATTGCTAGACTTATTTTTAGTTTGGCCATTATAGTTCATAACTAAATTAATTTCATAGCAAAACACTTAAAGATATTGGGGAAAAGATATTATTATTGAATCTATGCTTTAGAAAAAACCTAATAAATATGGGCAAAAGGGACAAAAGGGGATAATGGTATATTTTTGTGCAATTGGGAAAAATATTGGTATTAAAATTTATTTATTGAATTTTTTTAACTAAAATTATTATGTTATTTGAAATATGAGTTTAGGATTAATAGTATGTTTAAAATTTGAGTATTTAAATTATTGAAAGGTCATTTTCATCAAATCTTACCAATGTTTTTTGTGTTTGCATTAAATGTAGAGAGAGACTAATGAATTTGCGCTCTCTTGCAATAATAATGTACAATCAAAATTCTAGACACCAACAACAAAGAATTACTAGTACCTAGTAATGAAAGATACAGATAAGGTCCACAAGTGACTAACACGCTAACCATGGTCAACAATGAAAATGGAAGGCATGGGTCAAGTCCCCACAGTATTTGCAAACTTAAACCATTTAAAAAACAACAAAGGACCAAAACATTCCTTTTAAAACATCAAGCAATCACTTGATCACAAGGAAAAGAAAAACTAAAATAGAAAATCAACCTATTAACAAGGGACAAGCTCGAGTCATCCACATCTATCAAAACAATAAGAAAAGAAATAGGACCAAACAAGGCTATACTACCAACCTTGGCAAACACACTAAATATCTTCCAATCATGGGTCTAGGTAAGGATCGGCCTCTAACCTTAGCAAATATAGTCAATAGTCTTCTAGCCCCTCTATAAACCCCCAAATCACCATAATAGCAATGAGAAGAGCATGGAGGAGGAAGATCAAAACCTAGAGATAAGAACAATTGCTTGTTCTTTTGCTAACAAAAGTACTAAGAGTAACACGAGTACACAATATCTTGATAGGAGTCTAGGCTCTACTTCTGAATGTCTAAACATGATTTCCACCTCTTGCTCCACCCCATAGGAGTTGTGAACATAGAAGCAAAGAGGAACAACCAACCCATCCTTATAGGCAGTAACACACATCTCCGCAACAAAGTGCTTAGTTATGGTGTTATCCCTGCTTCACCATGTAAAGTACGTCATGGCACACACTCTATCCAGATAGGTCTCTTACAATAAGAAAGAGATACTTACAAACAATAGGAGAGTACCTATTGAACACATTCACCACCACTTTTCTCTAACAACCAACTACCTCCACAACCTTTTCCCCCACCTTAATTGGGCCATCCACAACAATAGGAAGTAGGGAAGTGAAAGAACATAAAAGAGAAAACCACCAACACACTAGCATCCAAAGCCCTAAAATGGCTTCCTCAATTAGATTCCACCACCAAATAGAGGAATCCTTCACCTTAGAACATGAGCAACCAAAGGAAACCCAAAAGCAATAAGCACCAAGACGGAAGAGAATATCCAAATGATGAACAAAAATGCCTAACCAAGGGGGGCTATTAGGAATAAAACCTTTAAAAATGAAGACTCATCCAGGGAAAACAACCCTAACAATAAGATTAGCACCATCGATAGAGACAAAATTTCTCCTACAAGCCATTCCATCAACATCCAAGCCCCAACAACTATAATTGGAGGCCCTAAGGGAAAGCACTACCAATGAAGCCAACGAACATAGCCATTCAAACCAAAGCCATCTACTTCCTCATCTCCAACAATCTCCAATTAAAAGGGATCCCACTACGGGTAGAGACCAACAAAATCCAAAACCCAAAGTGGGGAATAGTGATCCTAACATAAAACACCTCCACCAAAAAATACTAACCCATTACAAAAGTCTAACTAGTGCATAGCCCAAAAACCCCCTATACACCAACATGGGATATTCCATCTCTAATCCCCATCCATAAGAGCCAAACCCCTTTAGAATGGGGAAAAAATCCCTTGAAGAAAATCATCCCTCAGCACCAGATGTCTGACAAATAGAAGAAAAGCCACTCCACCATGCACCAATGAGATCCTCTCTCAAAACATCCCCACACCCAACAAAGATAGAGGGAGAAGACATGAAGAAATCCCCCCATCCATCATCCTCCTATGCTTCAGACTTTTCACCCTCATCATTGCAATAATTTGCAAAGTTGCTCTCTTGCTCTATTATTATTTTTTGTTATTTTTGGTGCTTATCTTGAAAAAATGGATGTATTTGTTTGTTATCTTATATTCATAAGGACTTAGTCACTTCCTTCATGATCTTCCATTTGTCAAATTAAAAAAATTTAATTCCATTTTCTAGTATATGAATTACATATCACTTGAGAATACCAATGATAAGGCTATATTATAGGTATTTTATGTGGAAGAAAAATGACATTTGTTGTATCAAATTTGAAGAAATTAAAAAAAGAACAAGTCCTACATAGTGGCATGTACTTTCCATCAGAGTTATAGTTAGAAAAAACTATTAAATTAATAAAATCTAAACTAATTCAATAAATTAAATTCTAAAAGAACTTTAACAAAAATGTAGAACAAATAGTTTAGTGTGGTAAAGTGGTGATTGTTAACTTGATAAAAAAAAAAACTTTCAATACTATTAAAAAATGATAATGCTAAGTTATTGGTTAAACAATATCAATTTAGAAATTTGAAAAAATTTGTTGCAAAATTATTTTTGCTTCTATCCTAAAGTCATTATATTTATGGTATTTCTCCAAGATCCT
Source organism: Cupressus sempervirens (assembly GCA_028749045.1). Classification (NCBI taxonomy): domain Eukaryota; kingdom Viridiplantae; phylum Streptophyta; class Pinopsida; order Cupressales; family Cupressaceae; genus Cupressus; species Cupressus sempervirens. The sequence goes on from CM053785.1 coordinate 911,088,166, forward strand.
TTGTTCCACCCTATAAAAAGAATTGAATTGTAATTTGTGCACACTAAAAATATAAATGATAGAGGAAATGGAATTGTTTTTAATAAGATTATAATAACCTTAACCATTTTATTATTGGAAAAGGTTGTGTAGTCAAATATCATCATTATGAGCATAATATTTAAACACATGTATTGCAAGAGTTTTGGAGAAAATGTAAAAGTAAGGTTAATATACTTGTATCCAGTTTTAAACTTATATTATTTGACAAAAACAAATGAGATTTACATATTTATATATTTTTTCATTTAGAGTTGGTTATTTTGGTTGATACTTATAAAAAAAATATTTGAAGGGTATTTATCAATAAACTCCAAAAATCTTTCCGATTGAAATGCAATATGGAGGGACCTCCACAAAAGGGGTCCTATAACACCAAATGCTTTAAACCAATTATAATAGAGATAAATTATATATAATAATATAGTTAATTGATAAAGAAATTATAAACTTTAGAAAAGTTAAAATAAGGTAAAAATACGAGAGCATAATTGCTTGATATGTTCAAAACTAATATACTAATTGTAGAAAGTGAATACAATAATACTAGCCTACGACAAGTACAATAAGATATATTTTTTTACAAGAGTTTTCAAATTTTAAAAGAAATTGTACACTTGATAGAAAAATAATTACATCAATTAAAAGAAATAAGATATATTTTTGACAATGATTTTCAAATTCTAGAAGAAATTATACATTCGATTGGAAACAATTTATAAAAATCACTTTTATAATATATCTTATTGAAAATCAAACTTAATTATCTAAAGATTATGCTAGATTTTGTTCAATTGTTGTATTTAAAATTAAATGAAGCTATTCTCAAGGTTTTCAATAATAATAGATATATGAAAACATGTTTGCAATAACCATAATGTAAATTTTTATCAAGATTAATATAATTTAAAGAAAATTTTAAGAATACAAATAAAACATGTTCTTATATAAAAATTGTCATGATTATACAGATTATTATACTACTAACATGACAAGTACTACCCACTATGTGACATTTGTCTTTTTAAAACAGTTTTTGTTAATTTAGAAAATGATAGGTGAAAATGAAGAGGTGCACTTTTCAATCAATTTTCAAATTATTTAAAAATAAATAATCGATTATATATTGAATGTTAGTTAATTAATAAATGAAATGGAATGTGCATCTTAATGCCACGTAGGCATTGCTCCTAGAAAAGATTGATTTGTTCACGCATTTGAATACAAGATAAGAGGGTAAAAGAATTCTGTCGTCTATATGTTCTTCGACCATTCTTCATCAGACTAATGCATTCACAATGGGCTTTAAAGAATTCTTAGACAAAGCTTTTTCAAATTTTATTGTTGTTGAAGATGAATACAAACTCAAACTTGATTTTATCACATAGGTTTTAACATTGGAAAATTGAGCTACAACACATAGTCGGGAATACTGAAAGAAAAATCATTTGGTTTCTCTTTAATCATTTGGTTTCTCTTTAACTTTGTAGAGTGCTCCGTAGAAGTTGCAAATCATTATTAATCTTTTTATTGCATTTTTTCTTGTTAGTTCCTGCTTTTAGAAAGGCACAGAACTATTGTTTTTTTTGGTCCCCCTGTATTTATTTTTTCTCCGGAAGCATAGTAAGCATTGTAAAGTTTGTGTGGTAATATTTAAAAAATGTATTTATTGAATATGAATTGCAACTATCCTATTGGCTAATGCTATTTTTGCTAGGGTTTTACTGATTTTTTAAGCTAATAATATGAGGGTAAACACTGTGTTCATTTATGAGGATAAACAGCTGTCCACAATTATTATTAATGTTTATTTATGACAGAAAGCAGAAGGCAGTCGATGAATAAAAAGAAAGAGCTGTCGAGCTGTCCACCATTATTATTAATGGTCATTTATCAGAACAAAGCAGAATGTCAGAAGGTAGTATCATAAACCAAATTTATCAGAATTCAAATCTCTGCACCATAAGCCTAAAAAAAAAGACTCTACTCCTTCCCAATCCACAAAATTTTTTTCCAGCAGCCTTTGCTTTAGGATTCACAGACCCATGAAGCGTCCATTTCACACCTCCAATTTAGCTGATATCTGATTTCCATTCACTGCTTCTTTTAAATTCAGTATGCATACATAAATTATTTAATTTAACTTTTAACAATCCAATGAATATAATATATGCTTTTAAATTCAACTGCATGCAGGCAGTTTAATCCAAAAGCATATACTATACAATTAGATTTTTATAATAAATTAATACATTATAGAAAACATCAAATATATATAAAATCAAATAAGCCCAATGACAAAGAACATCAGTTGATTAGTGCAGTTAGTGGTTCTGCCCAGGCCCAGCCACATTGCAAGTAACGTCCTGACGGCATCTTAACACGATAAAAATAAAACATGTGTTAATATAAAGAAAAGGTTAAAACATTGCAGATTATATTTCAGCTCAGTAGGGATTCAAGCTTCCCTCGAGCCGGTGGAGTGGACTTTCATCTTCAGAATGCTAGGGTTTTAACGCTCATGCAACAGGTACGTGCTCTGTATGTCCTATGCAGTGATTCTGGAGGTTCTGTACACTGCTAAGTTGTGGAGGCATTTCACTTTTGTAACAAATGCTTATTCCAATAGTAATGTTCTTTCTGGTTAGGTGGTGATATAAATTTTAGAAGCTGTTATCTATGTAAGCCTGGATCTCTGATATTAGGGAAAGGGTTCCTTAGTATAATCCCTTATTACAACAAAAAAAAATCCAACAAACAATAGAGTCTTGCTTCTGTGAATAAAAAATATTTACATGTAAATTTTAAATAACCTAGTTCATTTCCCTAAGGAAAATCTGCCAATAATTATAAAGTCAACGGATTTCGTTAATATATTGATGGAATTTCAATTACAGTGGCTAGCAATTAACACTCGGATGGAAAGCCCTTCATTCCTTGGCTTCTTCCTCAGAATTACGCAATACGAAAGTTTTCTTCGGCATATAACCTGATTAATAAATGGAATAGATTTCCTTTTGCAATCAGCGCAATGAGCCTTCTGCAATAAATATATATAGCTTATGATTTTAACCTGAATCCAGCTAACCTTGACTGTGATTTTTTTTTAACATCAACCGAAAGACTTGGAGTCCCTCCTTTCCAATTGCCTTATAGGCATATCCAGCGATCATTCCATTTGACGAGGTCAAATATTTTGAGGCTATCCTTTCAAACGCTATGTTGTGTCATCTATACTCCTACGAGTTAATACAATACGAGTTAATTAAATGTATCACTCGGTTCATTCAAAGAATAATTTTATCTGCAGCACTTGGGATGAGGAATACGGCTGGCGCAACATAATCGTAGTCTCTAAAGTTTGCTTTGTTGTACTTGTCATTAATTACATTTACATCTGGCTTAAGGTTATATCAAGCTGAAACTTGCAGGGAAAATAAAAGAGTTACAACAAGAAGCACTATAATTATTCTCATAATATTTGAGCCCGCCATTTTCACTGCTGAAGAGCATACTTAGAAAGAGATGTTGCTCGTTGAATAACTGGGTATGAAGAAAAGCTAGGTGGAATCCAATGTATTACGGGGAGATCGAATGAAACTGAAACAACGATCAGAATAGTTGAACATTATAATTCATAGATTGACCCATTCAAAATTATGAATAGGCAGAATTGCGTGTCTTATATCTTGTGGAAACGCTTGTATCTCATTCAGACAAATGATTAAAGTCAAAAGTATTATGCTATTATACCGTTAGTGTGCTATGGTCTACGTACCAGTGAGTTCAATGGTCAAAGAGTTCAGTAAAATTGTATATCTTATTCTAATCAAAGTGTTAAAAATTTGTGTCATATATATTGGTAAAGTTATATATATATATATATGAATATGAGTTATGTTATTTTCTAATCAGTTCATTTCATAGTGGAATCAAAATTAATGTTATTATCAATTATCTATTTTCTAAGTGACATTAAAACTTGTAAAAATATCTGATCTCATCATTTATGTCATTTGGACTTTTTTAAGAATTTAAAAAATAGGTATATGTTATTATTTATTCATTTTAATCATATTATTTATTAATCTACATCTATTGAATGAGAATATAGATGCTAGGCCATCTCAATAAAAAAACTATAAATACTTTTTCAAATAGGACCATCACTTTACCTTTTTCTTCTTTTGTATTGATTGTACCTAGCTCAATTTCATCATGTGAACATGATGACCTACACATAAATCTTCACCTAGAAATTGTAACATTTTAATCTAACTCATTTGCTTGAGTCTTGTAGTTAAACTATTTTCCAAGACCTTCCCATTAGTTCTTGCTAAAAGCTTGCAAGGGTTCCAAATCTTTGATCTTCATTATAAAATCATCAAGATTCTCTCAAAAGACTTTCTTTGGTTCTTGTCCTTGAGCTCATTATATCTAGCTATAGTTTCAAGATTTCTTTAAATACTTTTTTCTTGACACTTCTTTGCGGAATATTGTGTTGCAAATGGAGTGACCTAAAATCACTTCCTAAAACAATTATCTTCAATATTTTTAAAACTAATTTCATTAATATTTTAAACCTAAGATATGATCTAATGTGTTTGTATAGATTCAATTGCAAAAATGTGAACTTTTGACCTCAAGTGTCTCACATCCTTGATTATTGTGTTTAGAGAATACCTCATTTATTGTCACCATTGGTCCTCTAATCCATGTCACTAGTAAATTTAGTTTCCATCTAAGAGATATCATGAATAATACAATGGTTCTACTCATACGAATTAGATTGACTATTATCATGCTTTATAACTTCTTATGAGAATAAATAAATTCTCAATAAGGATAATAAGATTCCAGCTCACTTGTCATTATTCTACTCCCATTTTTATGATAAGATTGCCCATTGAAGCTCTTTTAGACAACTCTTTACATTTTTCATATTTGAATTGCAATTAAAAGTTAAAAATAAGATTAATAATGAATATAACCTAATGATAGTCTAGAACCTTAATGATCCTATATATTTAGATCTAAATAATTATAATTTATCTTCACCTTCCTCTACTCTTATTTTCACTACTTCACAACTTATTTTAATTTTATTATTTCTTCTTAAGAACTTCATTTAACCCACCCTCGTCATTTTTAAAGCCTAAAACATTAATTTTTATTTGCTATAAATCATATCCATTAAATTTTGTTTTGATTTTTTGAAATAATCAAAATGAAACATCTCGAAAAAATCCAGGTTATACGTATTGAAAACGATAATTAGTTAATCAAATCACTCAGAATTCAAAAAGTCAAAGCTAAAAAATAGTACAAATGCGAGTTTAATTTTAATGTTTGATCCCTTATTGTTAAATTTTAAAACATCTTTTGAAGACCATGAAAGCGCTTTCCTTCCTCTTCTATATATGCGCCATACTTTTACTTTGAATATCACAGTCGTAAGGTAATTTCGAGCATTGACCCATTCACACACTTGAATCTCCCTACGTAAAATATGCAACATCCCGCTTCTCATGAAGAATCATAAATGGCTACACTTGCCAAAGACTATTCGTCGCCTCTTAAATTGCTGCAATTCAATGGGCCTTTGTTTTACTTTCAATGCCATCTTTGTTTAGCCAATTCCAATCTTGACCAATTCAAACACAATACGCTTTTTCTATAAATACATGAATGTGCTTTCCTTCTTCGTACCCATTCCTCGTCTTTGCTCTCTATCACGCAGCTAGATATTCTCTCAGTTTCCCTTTCTTCATATTTCTCAATTCAGCTTCAACATTCATTCTGCTAATTACAGTGGCGAGATCAACAATACTTTTGAAGATTATGACAGTGCTGCTCCTGCTCAACGTTTTGTTTTGCCTCGCTGCATGTGCTCGTCCAATCTTCATCAAGGAAAAAGTGAATATATTATCAGGCAATAAAATGGTTGATAAAATAGTAGAAGTTGTGGAGATATTATCATCGGGATCTAATTGTGGGGGACACATTACAGATGTGAGAAATATTAAAAAAATTAAATTCACAACTCACAACTCTAAATCTAAAATTTCACAACTCTTAAATTTTACTCGGCACAAACTATTACCAAGTGCCAAAAATTGCTAAGCAACTCGGTAAACACTAGATGCCGAGTGAGGTCGGTAGATGAATTTCGAGTGAACTAGGTAGCCAATGCAAGGTGTGATTACTGAGTGAACTCAGTAGGCAATGTGATTACAGAATGAACTTGGTAGCCACTAGAGAGTGGAGCTCGATAGATGAAGATACCGAGTGAACTCGGTAGAGATAGCAGAGATAAGATCTTTTAAAAGCACTTCATTGAGTGATGATTTATAACGAGAACAACTTTCACCATTAAAACCAAAAATCCAGAACTTGAAGCTTCCAAAAAAAACTTTTCAAATGCAATGAATAGAAGGAGACAAATGGATTTAGGTATGCCTGCTTGCTTTCTATTCAACTTGGATTAAATCATTACAAAAATCTGGGAGCATTCAGCTTCAACCAAAAAATCCTAAAATAACCCTAAAACTTCAAACTGGAAAAACTTCAAACTTTAAACTTCAAACTTACAGCTCTAATGGTTGCATACTACAATTCCTGGAGCAATAACTGCTTCAACAAGTCGAATCAAACAACGAAATATGAACTTACAAAATGATACAAAGAAAGCATGTGCCACTGTAGTCGTGAAATAAGCTTCCTCTATCTCTGCAACAACCAGATCTGTTGATCACTTCCTTTCCACTTTGTTCTGCTCTACAACTTCTCTGCTCTGCTGAACTCTCTCTATCTCTCTAGATCTCTGAATCTCAGAATGAATGACAAAACATTCCTTTTTGTCTTTGGAAAAATATTTTTCCCTCATTTTCAATTTCAAAATCTCACCTACCAAAATAAATGTTTATGACTATTGGCAGGTCTCTAGGGATGGTAGGTGGGCATTTGGCTCCAGGGAGAAATGACCATCTGCAATTAATATTCCAACACTCCCCCTTTATCCCAAGCCAAACAAACAAGGATCACTACTGATCCACATCAACTACACCAAGACACTCTCTTAGGTGTACAAAAGTTTCAATCCCTAATAGCCTGCTAAAAATGTCTGCTAGCTGCTGCTCAGACTTACAAAATTTTACTTTGATATCTCCATTCTCCACCAACTCTCTAATGAAGTGATATCTGATCTCTATATGTTTGCTTCTCCCATGGAAGACTAGATTGTTGGACAATGCAATTGATGAGATGTTGTCACAATAAATTGTGGTTTCATCCTCTTGCCTTTCATTCAAATCATTCAAAATCCTTCTTAACCAAATAGTTTGGCATGCTGTTGCATTTGCTGCTATGTATTCAACCTCTGCTATAGATCGAGCAACAATAGATTGCTTCTTGAAGGCCCATGAAATTGCACCCGATCCCATATGAAACATATATCCGAAAGTGCTCTTCCTATCATTTATACTTCTAGCCCAATCACTATCACTATAACCCACCAACTTGAATTCATTTGCTGCAATATACAAAATTCCAACTCGCTTGGTACCTTTCACATACCTTAGGATCCTCTTTCTTGCTTGCCAATGAGAATCCTTTGGTGTTTCCATAAAGCCAAAAATCAGACTTACTACATGCATTAGGTCTGGCTGAGTTGCAGTCACATACATTAAACTTTCAACCATACTCATGTATAGTGTTGGATCCACTCTCTTCCTAGAGTCTCCCTTGCTCAATTTCAGACCTACTGCTATTGGTGTGGGGGCTACCTTACTGTTTTATATTTTGAATCTCTCCAAGATCCGCCCTGCATACTTTTCTTGAGAGCTAAAGATGCCATCATGCATTTGTTTTACTTCTATGCCTAGAAACTATTTCAAGAGACCTAGGTCTATTATTTCAAACGCATTTTTCATGGCCTCTTTAAATTCACCAATTAGAGCCTTGTCATTCCTAGTAAAAATCAAATCATCTACATACAAGAAAATAATCAACACATTTTCATTTGATGCCTTGATGTAGAGAGTAGGCTCACCATTTCTTTTGCTAAAGCCATTGCTCATCAAATATGAGTCAATCCTACTATACCATGCCTATGGAGCTTTCTTGAGCCTATAAAGAGCTCTCTTCAATCTATATACTTTGTGTTCTTTACTAGCAACTTCATAACTAGGTGGTTGCTCCACATATACTTCTTTCAATACACCATTTAGGAAGGTGGACTTCACATCCATTTGATATACCTTCCATTTGTTCTGAGTTGCAATTGCTATGACAACACGCACGATTTCCATTCTTGCAACCGAGGCATATGTCTCGTCATAATCTCTACCATACTGTTGTTTGTAGCCCTTGACTACCAGCCTTGCCTTATGCCTATCAATCTTGCCTTTAGCATTGCATTTGGTCTTGTAGACCCATTTCACTACAATCACTTACTTCTTGGGAGGCAATTCAGTTAGCTCCCATGTCTCATTCTTTTCTATAGCATCTATCTCCTCATCCATAGCCTTACGTCATTTCTTCTCCTTAATAGCTTCTTCAAAATATATTGGATCACTATGAGAAAATAATGCAAAATCAACACTCTCATCATAATCTTCATACCTTTCATCTTGGTATATCTCCCTAAGACTCTTGGTCTTTCTTGGTAAGAGGGAGGAGAGTGTGGGACTAGAATCTTCACTGTTGTTGCTTGGCACTGACACGTGGTCATGCCTAGAGGAGCTCGGTAATGACTGAGGTTGCTTGTCTTTTCTTCTATCTACTCCTTCTTGTTGTTCATCAACATCCTCTTCACTTATAATTGGCACTTTACTTAAAGTGCTCGGTGACTCATTAGTTAGACCATACCATGACTGATTCTCAAGAAATTCCACATCTCTTGAAAGAGTCATCTTGTTGTTCAATGGGTTATACAATCTGTATGCATTTGATTCTAGGCTGTACCCTGGAAAAATGCATTTCACACCTTTGTCATCAAATTTTTGCCTTTGCTCTTTAGGCATATGTGCATATGCAACACATCCAAACACCCTCAAGTGTTCAACTATCCATCTTCCTCATGACCATGCTTCCATTGGAATCTTATCATGAACTACCTTTGTAGGAAACCTATTAATTAGGTAAACTGCTATTGCCACAGCCTCTCCCCAAAATTCAGTTGGGAGACCTTTCTCTTTCATCATGCTCCTTGCTATTTCAGCAATGGTCCTATTCTTTCTTTCAGCCACTCCATTTTGCTATGGTGTATAGCTAGTTGTGAGCTCTTTCTTTATGCCATGTATCTTGCAAAAATTTACAAAAGAATTGGAGGTATACTCCCCTCCTCTATCTAATCTTAGGACTTTAATATAGTGTCCACATTCTCTTTCAGCCTAGGCTTTAAATTCTACAAATTTATCAAATGCTTCCAATCTATTTTTTAAGAAATACACTCATGTCCTATGACTGAAATCATCTATAAATGTCATAAAATAAGTACTCCCCCCAATGGAAGTAACTTTCATAGGACCGACTAGGTTAGTATGCACTACCTCTAATGGATATCTAGCCCTCCTAGAATTTTCAGAATTAAAGGGAAGCCTATGTTACTTACTCAAAATACAAGCCTCACACTTGTCACATGAATTTCCTATGCATGGCAAACCTTCTACCATTCTTTTATTTGACAATAAATTTAAACCAGCATAGCCAAGATGACCATACCTGAGGTGCCATAGCCGTAAGGGGTCTTCAATCACACTCCTTAAAGCTGATTGTGTGGGAGGTGCAACACCAACTTGAGATAAGAAACATGTCTCTATCTTCAAGGGAAACATTCTGTTTTTTGTCATTTGAACTGTTGCAAGTAGGTTCTCTCTCCCATCCTTTTCATGAATGACACATGTGTCATTCTCCATCAGCACTTTGTATCCATTTTCAATGAGCTGACCAATGCTCGTCAAATTGTGCTTCATACCAGGGGTGAAATACACATTTTGTATTTCCTTCTTCTCACCTTTCTTGGTGCAGACCATAATAGATCTTTTGCTCACTATTGGTAGGGTTCCATTATTACCCATTTTAATCTCAAATTTGAAACTCTTGTCAATGAATGAAAACAAGGTTTCATTACCACTCATGTGGTTGCTACATCCACTGTTGAGATACCAAACCTCAAGGCTTCCTTTTCCACCAACATTACACATGATGAAGGCAGTGGCATTGTTTCCACTTCCCATTTTCACATCAACCACATTTGCTTGTCCTGACTGATTATTTTGCTTCTTCCAGCATTCACTTGCATAATGCCCATATTTATGATAGTAGTAGCATTCTACATTACTCCTATTTGAGTTGTAGTTTTTCTTACCTCCTCTTGAGGTATTTTGTGAGCTACTTGCTCCATCTACTCTTCCTGAGCCTTTTACGGTAGCATTTCTTTGTCCTCCATTACCTCGGCCGCTACCTCTGGAGTTTTTGGATGAGCCATTTCTTCCTCTTCCCCTTCCTCTTGGATTTGACTGATCCTTGAAAGCTTTCTCTTGGGAAGAAGAAGATGCAGATCTGTTGATCCTATGCTCATGGGTTTGAAGAGTACTCATCAACTCATCCATTGTCAAAATAGTGAGTTCTTTTGCCTCTTCTATGGTCATGACCAAATTGTCATATTTATGAGGTAAACTCCTCGATATCTTCTCCACTATCCTTTGCTCTTGATAGTCTTCTCCATTTGATTTCAGTTGGTTGATCACATTGGAGGTCCTTGAAATGAAATCTGCAACTGATTCATTTTCCTTCATCTGAAGGTTCTCAAACTCCCTCCTTATATTCTTTAGCTTTATTGTACAGACTTTATTAGTCCCCTTGAAGTTCATCTCAAGGATATCCCATGCTTCCTTTGCATAATTTGCTACTACAATCTTGGGAAAAATAGTTTCTGTCATTGTTGCTTCAATAAAACTTAATGTCTTAGCATCTTTCCTCCTTGACTCTTTCAAATGAGTCTTTTGTGCATTTGTGAGAGCAACATACTGAGCTAGGTCTATCACATCATTGAACCCATTAACTACAAACTTCCATAAATCATTTACAACCATAATGGTTTTCATTTTCTTTGCCCATATATCATAATTTTACCCATTGAAGGGTGGTGGCCGCTGCCATATCTTTCCTGCATCTCCTGCCATGATAAATATCACAAATTTTTTTTTTCCCTAACTCACTGTGGATGTGGAGCCTCAAAGCTTTGATACCATTGGAGAAATATTAAAAAAATTAAATTCACAACTCACAACCCTAAACCTAAAATTTGACAAATCTTAAATTTTACTCGGTACAAACTATTACCAAGTGCCAAAAATTGCTTGGCACTTTAATAAACCGAGTGGCAGGAGAGTGTCGAGTGGACTCGGAAAATGAAGAGCAACTTGGTAAACACTAGATACCGAGTGAGGTCGGTAGATGAATTCCAAGTGAACTCTTTAGCCAATGCAGGGTGTGATTATCGAGTGAACTCGATAGGCAATGCAATTACAAAGTGAACTCGGTAGCCACTAGAGAGTGAAGCTTAGTAGATGAAGATATCGAGTGAACTAGGTAGAGGTAGCCGAGATAAGATCTTTTAAAAGGACTTCACCAAGTGATGATATATAACGTGAACAACTTTCACCATTAAAACCAAAAATTTAGAACTTGAAGCTTCCAAATAAAACTTTTCAAGTGCAATGAATAGAAGGAGACAAATGGATTCAAGTATGACTGCTTGCTTTCTATTCAACTTCAATTAAATCATTACAAAAATCTAGGAGTATTTGGCTTCAACTAGAAAACCCTAAAATAACCCTAAAACTTCAAACTGGAAAAACATCAAACTTTAAACTTCAAACTTACAACTCTAATGGCTGCATACTACAATGCCTGGAGAAATCACTACCTCAATGGGTAAATCAAACAATGAAATATGAACATACAGAATGACACAAAGAAAGCACGTGCTACTGCAGTCATAGAATAAGCTTCCTCTATCTTTGCAACAACCAAATCTGCTAATCACTTCCTTTGCACTTTGTTCTGCTCTACAACTTCTCTTCTTTGCTGAACTCTCTCTATCTCTCTGGATCTTTGAATCTCAGAAAGAATGAAAAAACATTCCTTTTTGTCTTTGGAAAAATACTTTCCCCCTCATTTTCAATTTCAAAATCTCACCTACCAAAATAAATGTTTATGACTATTGGCAGGTCGCTAGGGATGCTAGGTGGGCGTTTGGCTCTAGGAAGAAATGACCATCTGCAATTAATATTCCAATGACAGACCCTAGCTGCAACAAAAGATAAATCAAGGCATTTCCATCATTTTGATATCTTTTAATTAGTTTTTTCCGATTTCGCGGTGACTTGAGAAAATATAGTTTGATAATGTTATATCTCATATTTGATGCATTTAATATGCATATTCAGCCTAATCTGATCATCAAATCTAATTCATTTAATGTTTGGTTCCTAATAGTTAATCATTTTCCACATTGGAAGTGTTGTACTAATTTTATTTTCTTGGGGACCAAAATATTATTCTTTCTATTGACATTAGGTTTTACATCTAATTCACTATTTTTATCCCTATATCCTTAAATATTGCACACGATGAAAAAATTAAATTTAGAAAAATATTGAAAAATTATTTCAGTGTATGATGTTCCATTCCCTTTTTACTTGTATATTATAACCTTATATTAAATCAAATTTCCCTATTCAACTTTAGATATCCCAATATTACAAATTTTACATAACCTTAAGTTGCTTTTATCTTTACTAAGTTGATAAGAGTTATCCTTCAATGAATTCAATGGATAGACATATTTGAAAATGAGTCCTAGTTTAGAATTTTATTATTGTCTTGTCTAATTTATTTTAAATTTAATGTGTATAGAACCTAGTGTTATTCATAATGAAGTTTATAGAACTTGATGCGATCTTATAAAGTTGGTCTTTCTGCATTATATGATAGGGAATTAGAAAATTATAACTTAATTGTCATGTTCAAGTGCTTTTAATAAATTCTCTATTTAAGACATATTATGCATTTCATTTTTCATAATTATAATTTTAAATAATATTTAAGATCAGTTATTTTATCTTGTATATCTTAGAACATCAAAATTTGAACTTCTTCCAATTTGTTTCAATTTATCAACAAGTTATTAACAATTTTACATTATTATCTAGATTTAAATGCATCTCTTGGTCAAGGTCTAGAGTTTATTATAGAATCTATGTGTCATTTCATTAGTAAGGAGTTGTTTTAAAAGAACATTTTCCAACCTTAGGGATATTATCTAATTGCCAAGTTCTTTCCTCTTTGTGATGGAAAATATATAAAAATATTATTGACCACCTATTGTAATTATTAACTATGTTCACTATATTGATGATAAAGAATGCAAAATTGTAGGGGCATTATTATTGATATTTAGCAAAGTCTACTCCAATGTATACATGTGTGTATGTATATGCACATGTACATGTACATTAACATATGTGTATGTATACATATATACATTTGAGAGAGAGAGAGAGAGAGAGAGAGAGAGAGTAATTTTAATGGCTATATGATATCTTCTTAATTTATATAATACATAACTTGAGAAAAGGAAAAAATATGAGGATACCCTTTTTATCTACAGAAAGAAGAAAACATAAATACATTAGATCAGAATGCTGAAAAACTTAATTTGAACAAACCCTTGATACGACAAAAACATAACCCAGAAGCCCCAACTCTCAAAACTATTAAAAAACATCAAAAAACCTATTCTCACCCCTTAAATTCAAAAAAGGACACACCTAGCACACCTTAGAGGTGCACTAGGTGTGCCTTAATCTTTTGGAAAAACCTTTTGTATGAGGGTGTGCATTAGTGCACCTAATGGGGTGTGCTGATGTGCACCGAATATACACTTAGTGCAATACAAAAAAGGTTGTTTCTTCATTTAAGGGTGCGTAGTAGTGCACCTAATTAGGTGCACATCTACATGCCTTACTATTAGTGTTTGAAGGGTTTTTTGTCTATGTTGGTGGAGGCAAAGGGGTAGAGATGCACATCAAAGGAGTTGAGCTAGTGTGAGTTGCTGAGCAAAAAAGAAGCAAACAAGTAAGATGTCTTTCTTAAGTGCCTTGGTGCACTAGCACACCTAGGGAGGTGCACTAGCGTGCTTCTCTCTTTTGTTTGCAAAACAAACTTCTACCTCTAAAATTCTAATTCTTGGAAACTAGTTTTCGAGTCAAGGTGTGGACTTGATAAAAAATAACTAGATAAAAACCCTAAGAAGACTCGGAGCCTAGACTAGGGGGTCTAAAAAGCCAAAAAAGAAGAAGTAGGGGGTCCCCATTTCTAAGTGAAATGAGGCATGCATTGTGAAACCACGACATTATGCAATATTTTCTTGGGGTAGAGGTGCAACAGCAACCTAACAATATGTCCATTTCTTAGACCAAGTATGCTATTATTTTATTTAAGTAGTTTAGAATAATGTCATGCATGGTAGTTGCTAACCCTATAGCCCTTGGTAAAAAGTTAACCAAGGATGATTCAAGTCCCCATGTTGATCCTACATTATACAAAAGTTTGGTTGGGAGCCTTGTGCACCTCACTACAACAAGACCTGCTATTATGTAAGTCATGAGCCTCATCTCTCACTTCATGTAAGATCCACACAAGTCTCGTTGGTGAGCTGGACAAATAATCTTAAGGTATGTGAGTGGTACACACAATTTTGGTATCTATTATTCTCCCAATGATAAGTTTGATCTGGTTGGTTTAATGGATGATTAAAAATCAACCTCTGGTTATGTTTTCCCACTTGGTTCTAGAGTTGTTTCATGGATTAGTAAGAAGTGGGCAACCACAACTCTCTCTTTAGTAGAAGCAGAGTATATTGCAGCAGTAGTAACCAGTTGTCAAGTGATATGGATTCAAAGGATTTTGGAAGATTTGCATTTTGTTCAAGCACATCCTACAACTATTTTTTTTTATAACAATAGCACCATTGTAATGACCAATAATCTAGTGTTTCATTCTAGATCGAAGCAAATTGAAATCCACCACCACTTCATTCAAGATTTGGTTTAGAATACTATTGTAGAGTTACAATTTCGCCCAGATTTTGAGCAAGTTGTTGATATCTTCACCAAAGCTCTCACTACATCCAGTTTTATTACCTTGAGAGCTCAACTTGGTCTCATTCCCATTGTTCATGTAGGAGGAGATTGAAGACATGCACTTCACTGCTTGCATGCACCTCTCACATACATCATTCCATTACATGCACATGCAACAGTGATACATTTGAATGAATTCATGGTGCATTAATTTAGATTATTTTATTAATTTCATGCTTAATAAACTACATGTTGCAATTAGCTTCACAGACATCATTTTTAATTATTTTTTAGTTAGGTTGCATAGTATGCAAAATTGTTATTATCATGAAATCTCTTTGCATGTTATTGTTTAGGATTTTTTAATGTAGTTTTCACTATCTTCCTTGATTAGCATTCAAGGTTAAGTTTTTTAGTTTTTTCTATATAATGTACTCTTTAAATTTAGAAATTACATTCCCTAAAATTAGGGTTTTATTCTTATTTCACTTGTTCATTGTTTATGCTCTATTTTTTTATTTCATTGATTATTTGTATAGCATAAGATCTTTTATTTTAGATCTTAAGGTTTTGTATTTTTGCATAGTGGAAGGGAAATATGTTTCTACTAGCACTCCAAGATGGTTGTTCATAGAATTTTCTCCTTTCAATTATCGACTTCCTCTACATGTAAAGATGATCAGCTACCTTTCAAAGGACACATTGCTGATAACTTTCTTGTTTTGTTCTGTCACTTCCATTGTAATAGATCTAACCAAAAATTTTAAAGGGCTATCAATGTGAATGTTCTTCTTCCTTTCTCCAAAAGGATTATCTTTTCATTGTGGATTACTTTAGTTTTTGTATAAAATTCCCTAATATTTGCTAGCCTTGGTCTTTGTTAAAACTTGTGGTGAGTAAGTTTGTTAATCAATTTTTTTTTAGTGATGTTCAACTTAATTCCCTTGTTTGACAACAATGAATTTTGGATAGGGGAAGAATATTTTGGTCTTTACATTATGTTATTGCACACTTCTTTTTTTATTTATAATATAGGGGTAAATGTTTTACCATGTTATCTGTATTACTAGCTATTTTGGGTTATACTAATGTCATTTCTAAGGCTAATCTCATCTCCCATCTGATTATCAATCCTTAAGAAGTTTTGAATAAACACCATAGGAATATGATATTTATACTCCCTAGTATGTGTCTTCTATGATTTCATATGGCTTATCTTCAACCATATTTGGCTCTAGTTCTTCTATGACGAATTCACCTCAATAGGACGAAAACTTGACTTGGGATTATTTTTAAATAGTATGTCCTCTACACATCTTATTGTTGATGAATATTGTTGTGGGCATACTTTTATTTTGTGAATTTTTTATTTCAATTGATGTTGTAGGCCACATTCTTGTGGTAGTTATTGATATCTTGGTGACCTTAGTATAGTGGTATTTGTCACGTCTCTTTTTAGGAAGTTGTTCCTTGATAGAATTCTAGTGGTTTACTTCAACTATATTATCTACATGGATGCTTCTCTTTGAATTTCACTTCTACTTTCATGGAGGTCAATGCTTCTCTTTGTCTTTCACTTATCCCTATGTGGAGGACACCTTTATCTATTGATAGTAGTTGTTCGGAAAAAAAAATCTTTGAAGACCAAAGTTTGACATTATGTATATTTGTACTTATGTTACACTTTCTTATGCCTTATGGCTTTTTGGATGTGTGGGTTAGTTTTAAGGCTAAGGTCTTTGGTTTGGGCATTCTCTTTTGATCATTACTATTATTTTTGGTAGCTTGGAAAGTTGTTCATCCATATGCTATTATTTAGCAAGTAATTGTTTTATTAAAAAAATGGTTAGATTTGGTGCAAATATTTGTTGATTAATAGACCACTTTTAGAAGCAACTACAAACCAACTTGGTCAAGTTTGTTAAGTTTTTTTTAATCTCAACTTTTGATTGAGAATCCATCTCAGCCATTGGTTTTTCAACATGAGTAGTATAAAAGTGGGTTAGGGGGGACATTAGGAGAACAAGTTTTGTAGAAGCATTTGTATTATTAGCAAGCTAGTTTACACTGTTAGCAAGGGCATGGTGATAGCATTGGGGATAAAAATGGAGGAATATAAACATCATAGATTAGGAGGTTGTTGGAGTTCTATCAGTGAGAGGGAAGGAATTTTGTATCTCTTGATTTTTTGTAATTAATATAATTTCCTCATCTATAGAACTGGTTTTCCCTTAGGGGTTTTCCAGGGAAAAATTGTTTGAAAATATTGTGCTCACTATGTTGTGAGTTTCTTTTTGTATTTTTGTTGGTGAAGTTGTGTTATTTCTTGATATTAACCATGAATTTATTTTTAGTAGTTTAATAATCTTTTAAGATAGGAGATTAACAATCGGTGACTCTAATAGGAATATTCACATTTACTTAATCACTTCGTATGGGTTTCTTTAGGCTATATATATGGGGAATTTTTCATCTATAATCCTCTTTCTTGTAGCCAAACAACAAATGCTAAATTTATATTGAGTTTTTGTACTTCATATGGATGATGAATGAATTTTTTTATTTACCTATTCTTTTCTGCAGGAGCATTTTTCACACTATTTTCATATAGTATATATATTAAAAGTTTTCCAAAAAAAAAGAGTGAAGGAAGTTATTTCTATTTTAAGGAAAAATAGAATATCATAAGAATTCCTAAGATGGTTATTAATAATCAAAATTTTATATATAAAATTTTTTATGAAAAAGATAAGATGATAATTTGTGTGACAAAGGTAAGATGATAGTTGTTAAGGTGATCATCCTTAATAAGGGTCTCAAAAGGTATTACAATTGGATTGATTAAAGTTGATATAGTAATGATGTTACTAAAGAACTATGAAATTTGCAATTATTATGGAGATGGTTCCTTTATTGGTAAATCTTATCACATATAATAATATTTTTTTCATTCCATTACTAAAGGAAAATGTCACATCAAATATTTGAATATTATTTTTTGAAATATATGGACATTTACATAAATATTAATGATAATGAAAAAAAATTAATATAAAGTGGTCATATTTCTTTCTTCAATAAGCTCTTGCTTGTGTTTAGAAAGAGACAAATAAACCTATATCATCTTCAAGAGAGTTTTTATTATGATTGGTCCTTTGAAGAAGGGGGAGTCAAGGGACTGCAAGGAGTTAATGAAAATGTTGAATTCTAGGAAGAGTTTGAAAGGGAAAAGTTGAATTACTCTATTCACATAATGAAGGGTTTTTATAGTTCCATCTCTATTGTATTTTTTGACATCTTGGAATAAGGATGATGTGTCCATTGGAAGTCTAGAATTATTTTAGAATGCTGAGAGATCAGTGATTGGGGAGACTGAGAAAAGGTCTGATCTATTGTCCCTTTCCCTTTCATATGCTTTGGTATGTCTTTTTATGATTTCCTTTACATTAGGGGTCATCTCAACACTCATTATGGGGGTAATTTACACAATCTAAATCATATTAGACATGGTGAACAAATTAATGTTTCTTATTTTGTATTCTCTTCATAGAGTGGTACTATAGATAAAGTTCAATGTTCTCCCATGCAATATATTTTAGCTCATTTTACATTATGAAATAGTTTTTAAGTAGATAGTTTAATATAATAATATATTATTATTTTCAAAATTTATAGGTATACAACTTCTTTGATATTTTTTAATACATTTTTAAGTGACAACATTTGAAATAATATGATCATTGAACTATTGCATTCTAATACATCTTAGATATAATCAATTCATATACTTGTGCATTAAAATATGTTATTTACTTGCATATTAATATATGGTATCATTTTTCTAGTGTGGAAAGAGTTTAATTAAAATATATAGAAAAGTCTTTGGACAATAGTTTTCCATCATGTTGTCTAGAACCTATGGAAGGAAAGGGAACAAAAGGGTGTTTAGGGACTCTTCTCAACCTAGTAATTTTATCATAGAATGTAAAAATAAGAGTATCACTAAAAATTACAATAGTATGTACAAGGACAAAGTATACTTTGATGTTGGTTGTAATGCTAGTAAAATGAAGGACTTGAAAGTAGTGGTCAAAATAAAAAGAAAAAATGCATGATTGGCCCACCCTACAATAGGTTGGATAAAAATGAATTTTAACAAATATGCAAAGAGGAACCCAGGTTTGACTAAATGTGGGAGTGTTATTAGCAATGCTCAGGGAAATTTTATTAAAACTATGGTGGTTCCTCTTGGCATTAAGATGAATCATCTAGAAAAATTTATAGGTCTTCTACAAGGGTTATAGTTGGTCGACGGTCTCTAGGCAAAGGGTCTTTGGATAGAATGATATTCAAAGAATATATTAAATTTTCTTTTCAAGTCATTTGAACCATCATGGACTATCAAAAATTTTATTATGGAAAATGTATAATAGTAATGTTTGATAAAGTGCATATGACTCACTTGTATAGTGTAGAGAATATTGTTGCTAACTCTTTAGCTAATGTAATGGTGAAGAAAAGGAGTCATCATGATGTGAAGTCAGGTGGATCAAATCAATTTGTAAATTTAGGATCTTATTAATCATGATAAGACAAAGTGTGATCATTTCAATTATTTTCTTATAGAATGAAAATGCTTTGGGAAATTAAATGTAATTATTTTTTGGAGTATATTAGTTGTATTAGTGTGGTAATAACTATTCCACACATTTTATGGGTTATTTTCATCTTGTTTCTTCTTGACAAAGTTTTTCAACTTGAAAGTAGAATTGTGTGTTTGGAATTGAAACTACTAAAAATAGGTGGAAAACAAAGAAGAAGGGAACCTATTAATTGTGAAAAGTAGAGGAAGGTTAAGGAAGTTTAAGAAATATAGGACGAAGAGGGATTGGTTCGTTACATGGAGAAATTGAAAATGGAATTGCCAGAGGTTATAGATTTAATCTTGAAAGGATGTAATAATGGAGAGGCTAACTTGGACATGTTTGAAATCTTTATCTTAATGCTGCAATAATAATGGAAATTATAGGCCTCAAAGTATTAAGAGTTGGTTGTTAGGAAAATTTTGAAAGATTTTGATAGAAAATTGGTTATAGTAAAGAGAGGGATTTATTTGGTCTCTTTCTTTTAAATTTCTTTCGAGGTTGGTTTTGACTAATTTAATGGAGTATATTTCAATTGATGGGATGTGATAGGGGACACACATATCATTTTGTGTACAAGAAAATAGTTTGTTTCTCCTTCTATTAGGTTTGTTCTCTATCTCATAGTATCAAAGCCTTAATGTCCAACCCAAATAAACCTATGTATAACATGAGGACCTAATGAAAATGATTGATAGTTATGCTAAAAAATTTATTGCTGATCCTATTGCGAGGATGAATTTCAAACATGGTGGTAAGACTAGAGGTATGGGGGAAATTTGGAAAACATAAAATGATTTTAAGACAATTAGAAATTGGTTTGTTTGGTTCTTCTAAAAGGAAGAAGGTCCATATTAACTATTTGGAGATGCTCTTCGAACCAAAAGAAGATAGTGAGTGTGAAGAAGAAAATGATGGGTCTACTGGAAAGGAAAAGGAGGCAATAAAAATGGATAATTTGAAGGAAAGTAAAAAACTTTGATTCTATTGAAAGACATTTTAGGGGTCAAAATGACCATGTTCCCCCTTCTTCCCCATGATCTATTAAAAAGAAGTTTAGCACTCCTAAAGATTATAAAGGAAAATATATTCTTAAAAATAACTTAGTTATGTTCCCACAAAATGCCCAAGAAATTTTTACTGACAAATAGGAACAAAGTTTTAAAAAGAAAAAAGAAAAAATGACAAGCCATTTTAAGAGGAAAAAATTAAAAAGAAATTCTAAGATTCCAAATCTGAAATTGGATTCTTTTAGAAATAACAAAAACATAAAAACTTGTTGTCCTTCTAGAGCTCGGTAGGAGATCAGTGAACTAGTTTATTTGGTTATGAGGGAAACTTCATTAACAGTTATGAAGTTTTCCAAATGAATTAATTACCATTAATTTCATTTCTTTTTTAAAAAAATGGGAATGTTAGGCAAACATCAATTTAAAATTGTGAAGTTTTTATTGACATAGAATATTTTTGGCCGCTATTGTGACTGTAGGAATGCCTCTTGGCTAATCAAAATTCTATTATATATTAAAATTTAGTTAATTAATAAATCAATTTGAATGTAATCTATATATAAAAGGAATGTGTATCCTAATACCATGTAGACATTGCCCCTACCCAAAGGATTTATTTGTTCACACATGTGAAGAAAAGAAAAGAGGAGGTAAAATAATTTTGTCTTCTATAGATCAAAATAGTAGATGTTCCTCGACCATTTGGCCATCAAATTAAATCATTTCCAATTCATCATTTAGAATTCTTAGAATTTTTTTTTTGAAATTCCATTATTGTCGAAGATGAATACAAACTTATATTTAATTTTATGACATAAATGTTGGAAAATTGAGCTCAACACATAGAGGGTGTAAGGAAACAAAGGTGCGTAGAATCGCTTCCTACGCCAATCTTTGAGAGGATGATTATGCAAATTCAACTAACTATTGCAGAGATTTCAAGACATGCATAATAACATAATCAAAATAACAAAGAACACATAACACAGTGATTACCATGGGGAAACCCTTCCAGGAGAAAAACAACACCCTCCAAAACCCGCAAAATGTATTATCAAATCAAGATGATTACAATACACTTGCAATACAAGTTCTTACAGGAGTGCATCACCACAACTCAAAATTGGAGGGACTCCTTCTAGCACCAGTCTTGCAAACTGAACTCAATTACACAAACACCTCCCCAAGCCCTCCTTTAATAGTGATTTTACAACCTTGAAACCACTTGTGGTTTTACAAAACCATGGGCAAAACTACCGTGTTGCATGTTACCCATTTTTGACATTTACATTTCCAATATGGAAAAACAACCAGGTTAAAATAGTAACCCCATCCACAATTTTGTCTCTTAGTCTAGACCCCCATAAACGTCACAAAATGAGTCATCAAGGCTCTAAAAATGACCTACCTATATTCTACTATGGACAAGACTCATTTTTTGACAACTCATTAACCAATTTTCAATGTATAAACAAGTGGAAAACTTCCACAAAAAAATTCTAGAATTTTCCAAAAGAAAATTGCAAGGTTGAGACACATGTTCTCAACATTCTCCCACTTGTCAAACACCTTGCAAGAGTCAGGGGATCCAAAAATATCATGAACTTAATTGCTAGGGGCCGAGAGGCCCATAGACTCTGAACACCATATGAATTTCTTTGTCTTCATGGGCTTAGTTAATGCATCAACAACATTCACCAAAGTCTCTACCTTTTCTAGCTTCCATCACATTGCCAGCCTTGATCATATCTCTCAAAAAAAGATATTGTACATCAATGTACTTGGTCCTTGCATGAAATATAGGGTTTTCACTAGGCAGATTGCACTTTGACTGTCACTATAAATTGTCACTGCACCCTCTTTGAACTCTACATCTGAACACAATCTCTTTAGCAAGATGACTTCTTTGCAGGCATGAGTAGCTACCATATACTTTGCGTCAGTAGTGGACAAAGAAACCACAACCTATCGCTTACTCATCCAACTGATTGCACCACCAAATAATTTAAACACATATGCATTGGTGGATCTTCTTCTATCAACATCATTGGACCAGTCTGAATCCACATAGCCTTGAATATCTAAGGAATGCTCATTTCTTGTTCCATGAAAACATATTGAGTTCTTTGAGGTACCCCAAAAGTATCTAAAAAATCTTTTTACTACATCCCAATGTGCTCCTCTTGGATTTGACATATAATGGGAAAGTACTCCCACTACTTGGGCAATGTATGGTCTTGTATAGACCATAGCATACATCAAACTTGCATCAGCACTCTAATATGGTACTCGACTCATCTCTTCCATCTCCAATGGGCATGTAAGACACTGTGAGCTAGAAAGCTTTGTTCCCATAGTAACATGAACAATCAATGGTCTTGAATCCTACATATTAAACCTTTTCAAAATAGTACCAACATACTTACTCTAGCCTAGCCAAAGCTTTTTGTTCTATCTATCTCTTATAATCTCCATTCCCAAAATGTGCCTAGCTACACCAAGATCTTTCATTTCAAATTTTATCAAGAGTTGAGATTTTAACTCTACAATCAAACATTTTCCTTTGCCAATAAACATGTCATCGACATATAAGGAAATAACTAGGAAACCATCATCATCAGATTTGAAATATATACAGTGATCAGATTTAGATCAC
Source organism: Cupressus sempervirens (assembly GCA_028749045.1). NCBI lineage: Eukaryota > Viridiplantae > Streptophyta > Pinopsida > Cupressales > Cupressaceae > Cupressus > Cupressus sempervirens. The sequence goes on from CM053785.1 coordinate 911,111,666, forward strand.
ACAAATCCCAAACTCAACACATATGTATCAAACTTCTGGTACCACATCCTAGGAGTCTATTTTAAACCATACAAGGATTTCTTCAATTTATAGACCAAATGACTTTTACCTTTCACCACATAGTGCTCTGGCTTTGACATGTAAATTTCTTCCTCCAAATCTCTATTAAGGAAAGCAGTTTTCACATCCATTTGCTCAATTTCTAGATCATAAGCTGCTATAATAGAAATCAAAAATCTAATGGATGTCATTTTGGTTACTAGAGAAAAAATGTCACCATAATCTACTTCCTCAACTTTAGAGTAACCTTTCGCAACCAAACGTGCTTTATACTTCTCAATGCTTCCATCTGAACCCATCTTCCTTTTGAACACCCATTTACAACCAATAGGCTTTCATCCTTTAGGAAATGGTACAAGGTCCCATGTTTGATTCCTCTTAAGAGCCACCATTTCTTATCCATGGCTATTTTCCAAGACTCTGAATCATTCATACCAAGAGCCTCTAGTATAGATCTTGGTTCATCAATGTTAGCATTCAATGCAAATATCCATCTCTAGTCATCAGAAGAATACCCATACCTTTCAAGTGGTTTCCTTTCTCTAGTAGATCTTCGAACAAGATCTGGTTCAGGTTTAGGAGGTTCAGGTTCATGATTAGGTTCTTCCTCTTCCTCTAATGATTTAGAACTCATAGAGCTCTCTTCAACATCTCATCTTTCTAAGAGCCTTGATTCAACTTTCTCAGGTGTAGCAGGAACTTGAATCACATATTTCTTTTCTTCAATCTATTCTGGCTACACTATAACAAAAGAAGGCTTAGTTTCTCTAAAAATAATACTTATGAAATAAAATGCCTTTTGTGCAATAGGATCCCAAGCTTGTATCCTTTCACACCATAACTATATCTGATGAAGATACATTTGATAGCTTTGTTTTCCAATTTTGTTTGCTTCTCCTTTGGCACATGAGCATATGCCTCATAACCAAATACTCTTAGATATCTAAGTTAAGGCTTGTGGCTTGACCACACTTCCATTGGTGTCTTATGAACAAGAGCTAATGTAAGAGACTTGTTTATCAGGTAGCAAGAAGTGGCTACAGCTTCAGCCTAGAACTTTTGTTTTAGTCTAGCATTAGTCAGCATACTCCTAGCCTTCTCCATCAAGGTCCTGTTCATTCTTTCTACAAATCCATTCTATTGTTTAGAATATAGAGTTGTCTTCTTTCTCTTAATACCACAATCTTTACAAAATGCATCAAAATAATTGGAGAAAAATTCACCAGCATTATTAGTTCTCAAACATTTTATTTTCTTTCCAGTTTGCAATTCAACCATTGCTTTAAATTCTTTGAAACGACCGAAAACTTCAGCTTTACTCCTAAGGAAATAAACCCATGTTCTTCTACTAAAATCATCAATGAAAGAAACATAATAAACTAATCTACCAATAGAAGGAACATCAACTGGACCAAATACATCTGAATAGATTAGATCCAAAATACATTAAGACTTATTAGAATTCAAGTAAAACTGAATGTGGTTTTTTTTACCATAGATATAATGCTCACAAAAATCAAATTCAAGATTGCAGCCATTTAACCCATCAAAAAGGTTCTTATTTTTCAAGGTCCATAGGCCCTTCTCACCTATGTGGCCAAGTCTCTTGTGCCATAACATGGTCTACTCTGTAGGCAACTTTGATTCAGTAGATAGAGCACCCTTGGCTACCCAAAAACCATGACCATCTATTGAAAGAGAAATCTTCTCCTTCTCCAACTAAGTAGTCCTTTTTACAATCTTATCAGAAGTACTATTGCACTCAACTTTGTGTGCATCAAGCTAGTACAATGTACCCAATCTACTTCCTCTTGCTATTACCATAGCACCTCTCACCATTTTTACACCACTTCAAAAAATTGTATAGGAATCTATTAGCTTACTAACAGATAACAAATTCCTTGATAGTCTAGGGATATGCAAGACACCATCAAATCTTCTAATTCTAACATCAAACAATTTCACATGAATACTTCCATGAATAACAATATCAAGTACTAAATTGTCACCCAAATACACCTTACCACCATCAAAATTTCCATACTTACTAAATCAGTTTCTATTAGGAGTCATGTGGAAAGATGTACCTGAGTCTATTAACCATGTAGTTTCACCTACATGAGTGGCCAAGGCTATGATGAAAGCATCTCCATATTCCTTCTCAGACTCAAAATCAAAATCTTGCTTCTTCTTCTTCTTTTTATTTTTTCTTCTCCTCTTTGCAGTCCTTTCAAAAGTGTCCAGGTTTGCCACAATTCCAGTAGATTGCCTTAGACTTACTAGGAGATTTTGATCTCCCTTTATTTTTAGACTTAGAATGGCCATGTTGCTTTTCATTGTTGCTTCTTTCTTTTGGTCTTTCACAAACACTCAAAGCCTCTTTGGCATTCAAAGAGACCTTCCTTCTCATCTCTTCAAAAAGTAGAGAACCAACAATGTCCTCCACCTTCAAGACAATTGAAGTGCTCCCTATAGCCATCACAAGACTATCCATAGAAAGATTTGACACCTTTCTTCTTCATCCATTGGCACCCCTACTGAGTTCAACTAAGTCACCAACATATTAAACCTTTCTAAATGCTCAAAAATTTGTCCATCTTCTTCCATTCTCAATAAATACAAATTCTTCCTCAAGAAAATCTTATTCACAAGTGATTTTTCTTGATAGATCTCACTTAGCTTTTTCCAAAGATTCTTCGTGGTAGGTTGTTCATGGACATTAATCAAAATCGAGTCTGCAAGACACAATCTGATGAGACCTTTAGCTTTTCTGTTGGTCACATCATATTGTGCGGCTAATGTCAAATTTATGAGCCTCAACTTGTTCTCATCAATCACATCCCATGGATCCCAATCAATCAATAGATCTTCCATCTTCAACTTCCACATCTCAAATTTTGTGCCAAAAACTTTTTAACATCAATTCTCCCCAACATGCTTGCCATGTTTTCAATCCTGCAACATAGAAATGAAATACTCCACACAAGCTTCCACTCTAACCTGGATTAACTCAAAAAATCTTGTACCCAACAAATAGAACCAAAATTGGCCAGGCTCTAATACCACTTGTATGGAAGCAAAGGTGGGTAGAATTGCTTCCTATGCTAATATTTTAGAGGACAATTATGCAAATTCAACTAACTATTGCAGAGATCTTAAGAAATGCATAATAACATAATGAAAATAATAGAGAACACATAACATAGTGATTACTATGGGGAAACCCTTCCGGGAGAAAAACCCCACCCTCCAATACCCGCACAATGTATTATCAAATCAAGATGATTACAATACACTTGCAATACAAGTTCTTACAGCAGTACATCACAACAAATCAAAATTGGAGGGACTCCTTCTAGCACCAGTCTTGCAAACTGAACTCAATTACACAAACACCTCCCCAAGCCCTCCTTTAATAGTGATTTTACAACTTTGAAACCACTTGTGGTTTTGCAAAACCATTGGCAAAACTACCATGTCACATGTTACCCATTTTTGACATTTACATTTTCAATATGGAAAAGCAACTAGGTTAAAATAGTAATCCCGTCCACAATTGTGTCTCTTAGTCTAGATCCCCATAAAAGTCACAAAATGAGTCATCAAGGCTCGAAAAATGACCTACCTATATTCTACTATGGACAAGACTCATTTTTGACAACTCATTAACCAATTTCTAATGTATAAACAAGTGGAAAACTTCCACAATTTTTTTTTGAAATTTTCCAAAAGAAGATTGCAAGGTTGAGACACATGTTCTCAACAGCAGGGAATACTGAAAGAAAATTCATTTGGTTTGTCTTTAATGTATGCAAGATAAGAGTTAAATTAAATATATTACTCAACTCATTTAAAGAATAAAATGAATAAGGTTTTTGGGACTTCGTATATTAGTGTTACATTACATATGATTATTTGCAACCCTTGGAATCTGTAATATGGCTTGCACAATTGATACATGATGGTAATCTCTCCACAACTTCAAATAGATTATTAAAGCTTGCTTTTTTGTAGTTGTGATCTACACCAGCATTTACTTTTACATCTTTCTAGAGGCTATATCGAGTAGAAACTTGCACGGCAAATAAAAGAGTTATAACAAGAAGCATGCCATTTTCACAGCTAGAGAGCATCCTTGGAAAATGATGTTATTCATTGAATAACTAGGGACTAAGAAAAGCTCACTAGAATCCAATGTATTATGCAAAGATTGAATGAAACTACAATACATAATACAATATATTTATAGGGCGAAGCATGGATAAACAATGACCAGAATAGTTGAACATTGTAATTCTGTTAGAAAAAGTCAGCATCCACATCATAAATTTGTTACAACCTTCTTCTCTTTTAATGGATGTCTTCTTCCCTATTAATGTGGAAGACCTGAGACATAAAGCAGAAAGATCCTTTCTCAGATATTGTAGTAAAGACAAACCATGGATTGGAAATCCTGTGGCATCTAAGAGCACATTCTCTAGATTATCTAATATTCCTAAAAAATTAGGAAACTATTTTGAAGATGTTTGAGAAATTTGCAGCTTTTTAAACTAGGACGGTGCCAGTATTCTATCCTGCCACAATGTCAATTGGATTTTTAAATAATGCAATTTTTGAAGAGGAATCCATGGATGAAATATTGGTTGTTCTTTGTAATTTTGGTCAAGCAGGAGCCATATTATGGAAGCTGATGTCTCAAGTCAACTATCTGACTCGCCTAAAAGGCATGTAACTTGACAAATAATCTAACTGAATGCAATTTCATAAGAAATGTGAGTGAGATGTGGAATTAAGTGCAGTCAAACTGTACACCTAGAATGAGTTTAGTTGTAACAAATTCATGATGTGGATGCTAACTTTTTCTAACTTATTCTAAGTGAAATATTTTGAGTTGTATGACTGTCAAAATTTGGAAAAAATACAGTTTGATTATAAAGAGCTTGTACAATTAAGCATCTTGGTCTGTCCAAAGGTTAAGATTTTCACAGCTTTTGAAGGTCTAAATTGGCTCAAGAGGGTTATAATTGATGCATATGGGAAGTTAGAGCATCTTCAATTATGTGATTGTTGAAATTTGAGAAGAGTCTCCAGGAACTCTATTAGAAGGTAAAATATGACAGAACAACAAGTAATCTTAACAACCTTGACTTGTGTGGATGGAAGATCTACTCTAGTGTGACAAATAATCTAATTGAATGCAATTTCATAGGAAACATAAGTGAGATGTGGAGTTAAGTGCAATCAAACTACACACCTAGAATGAGTTCAGTTGTAACAAATTCATGATGTGGATGCTGAATTTTTCTAAAAAAATCATAGGTTGACCGATTCAAAATTTTGAATACGTAGAATTGTGTCTATTATATCTTTATGAAATGCTTGTATCTCATTCCTGAAACATGATTTAAGTCAAAAGGATTACGCTCTTATACCTTTAGGGTGTTATGGTAGTCAAGCATTGGCTGCTAAGCTCTATTGGCGATGGTGCTCTAGACAACATCAACTTTGGGCTCATATTATCACCCATAAATATTTTCATGGTGCTGATCCTTGCTCTCTTTTTGCACTTTCTCTTGAAGGTCATGGCTCAATGGTTTGGCATACTCTAAAGACTAGTGTTGTGTTAATCAAGAGAGATTTGTTCTAGATATGTAAGGGAGCTTTTGAGGCTTTGTTTTGGTCTAATGCTTGGGATGGATTCCTATCCATATTATCCATGTACCCTCATCTTCAGACTCTTTGTGATTATTTTCATGCCACTAGATGGGATAAAGTGGCTACAGATGGAGGCACTCTTTTGATTGGCCTCCTAGAGGCACAAACATGAATCATCAGGAGCTTTCTCAAATTTTGGCCTCTAGAGAGTGTTCCTCTTCGCTAGGTCCAGATGTTTTGGCTTTGGGAGGTACCTTGTCAGATAAATATCATGTCTCTATTGGATATCGAGAGATAACTAGACAATTATTTGGGGATGTTGAGGTCCCTTGCTAGAAGCAAGTTTGGAATAAAGTTTCTTGGTCCAAATGCAATTTTTTCATGTGACTAGTGGCTCACAACTACTGTCTTACGTGGGGATAATCTTTGTAAACATGGATTTCAGGGTCCCTCTTATCGTGTTTTGTGTGGTAATGGGGAGGAGTCTGTCTCCCATCTATTCTTCCATTGGTCCTTTTCCACTCAACTATGGAACCTTTGGTGGAGTGCTTGGGGTTGCTCTTGTAGGCATGCTTCCTCTTTGCCTGAGTTCTAGGCCTACCTAGGTAGTGCTCCCTCCAAGTCCTCTCCTCTCCATGCTACTTGGATTGCTGGCCCATTGTTCATACTCTAGCATATATGGCTGGAGAGGAATTATCGAATCTTCCAAGATGTTCCTCTTGGCGTTATGCATATTTGGTGGAAGATCTCACATTCTCTTCAGGAAACTATTCATGTGAAGTGTGCACTAGATGGGGGTATGGATCCGGTTGATATTGCTATATGCAATTGCCTCAATTTTCATCTTCAGGATGGGGTTGCAGCTTAAAGGTATCCAAGAGTGACCAAGAAGCCTTAGCATCAAAGGAAAGGTTAGGTTAATTGGGATGGGAAATGGACTCCTCCTCCCCATGGAGTTTCAAAAATTAACACTAATGGTTCTTCTCGATTGAATCTAGGCCCTACCGGTATTGGGGGAGTGACTAACTGTAGTTTTGGTGACATTATATTCTTTTTCTTAGTACATAAGGGTGATTAAACTAATAATCTTATGGATGCTTAGGCTATTCTATATGGTGTGGAACAATGTTTCTTACGAGGATGGAGCAAGATTATCTTTGAGTCTAATTCCAAGTGGTGGTGAACTTTCTTTCCTCGTAGGAGCTTGAGGATGTTAGTTGGCAGCTACCCACTATTGTTAATCAGATTATTCTCTTTTGTACCTCTTTTGAGTTCATTAGGTTTACTTACATTCCTCATGAATGGAACAGAGCTACTAATGTTTAGTCAAATGGGCTTCTAGTCATGCTTCGGGCTAGAATATTATGGATAGGGGGCAACTTCCCTTTGAGATGGTGCAAGAATTTGATGAACTTGTTGTTTAGGATAGAGCTCCTTGTTGAGCTCTCCTTGTTGTATTTCCCTCTGTCTTAATAAATTTTTAGCCCTCTCTTTCAAATCAAAACTTGCAAAAAAATGGTGTAATCTCACCGTTCATCTAATTTGGACTTCTTTTAGAAATAAGAAAAACATATTTTTGTGTTATTATTTAATCATTTTAATTATATTGTTTATTAATCAACATCTCACGAATGTGAACATTATTCATAATATTAATATTTTAAATACTTGTTTAATTATTTAATGTTCTTTTCACAACTTCTAAAGCATCAAATATATCACAAAAGATCATTGATTCCTCATGATATAATGAGTTTCTTAAGCATAAGCAAGTTATCCTAAATAGTATCATACATTTCAAGAGTACCTAAGTGTTGTCCTTCTTTATTTAGTATCTTCTTCTCAACATCTTTTATTAATATTTGTTTATTTCAAATTTTCTAAAAAGAAATAAAATTCGTGACTAATGAGAATGTCTCCAATTGTGATAGTTTTCCCTCTGAATGTTATTAAGGCTCTTTTGAAGAATAATAATTATAATATTCCTTAAAATATGGTATTTTTAAAATTAAAATTTATATATTTATTAATATAAATATTTTGGATCATATTCTATTATTCATCATCATGATTTAATAACAAATATAAAGAAGAAAAATGATTGATTATAGAGTACAATCCAAATCATTTTCATTTTCCATAGTTAAATATAGAAACCTAAATTATTAAACATGAACTATTAAAGCTTAATATTTCTTGATAGTTCTATCTTAAATTATTTTATTACAATTTATTAAGATAATTTACTTACAAATTGAATCTTTTTATTAACCAAGTATATTGATACTGATCAAACCTATCATTACATGCCAACCACATTTCTTAGTGTATTATATAAGATTGTAGGGGGGAAAGTCTTATATTAAAGCTATAAATCTTCCTCTATAAGCATCTATCAATTTGGGGGTGGTTCAAAAATGTGTCTTATCTCTTACATAGTGTGTCATTTCTATTAATTATTTAATATTCATCTTATATATTTAACTCTAGATATTTCTTCATCTAATTAAATATTTTAATGAACATATTTTCAATGATTGTTTCTCTCTTTTTAAATGAAAAATTATATTTTTCAAGATCCCTATTATTTTAATATTTTTTATGAAGACTTACCATATAATTTATAATTAAAGAAGGACGCACATGCTATGGAGTAGGATATGGGTTTTCAATCCGTGGAAGAATGGAGAATGAGAACTTAAATTTTTCTTATATTTTTCCTTGTATTAAAAGAAAGACTTGGATCATAAAGTATTAAAAGAAAGACTTCGATTGTAAGATTTGTTTGTTATTTTGAATTCTCAAGAGAACACTAGTACACACAAAATGTTAAAACACAACAATGCATGGGAGTTTCATAGCTATAATTAAAGAAAATTGAATTGTATTTTGTAATGAGATTACAAAATCTTAAAATAAATTTCCTCTTTACAATATTGATTGTAGAACATGTAGTTAATGTTATTGATAGGTCAATATTGTAGTAAAAATATATTATATATATTTTTGATTGAAGCTATATTAAGATAGGGATTATATGTAATAAATTATGTTTAGATGGATGTTTAATTGAAGATGTGTAAGACAAAGGCTTTATGTATCATTTTGTAATTTGAGCTGGGAATGATGGTTTTCTTTGCTATTTATTTGAACTTGAGGGGCTCTTAAACCAAATTATTAATAATAATAATTTATTAGCAGCTTGTCATTTTTTCTAAAATAATATATATAACCTTAATTACCCATTGTTCTATTTGAAATTAGATGTATTTCTCAATCAAAAATATTATTTTATTATTACATATTTTACACTATTTGTCAAGGATTCTTAAGCCACAACTTAGCCATTTTGTGTAGTTTGTTATTTTCCAAGACCTTCCCATTAGTTCTTGGTGAAAGCTTGGAAGGCTTAGAAATCTTCAATCTCCATTACAAAATCATCAAGATTCTCTCAAATATCTTTATTTTTTTTTTGTACTTGAGCTCATTCTACCAAGCTATTGGCTCATCCTCAATATTTTTAAAATAGACTCATTAATATTTTAAAAGGTAGAAATGCATCTTTTCTTTCCTTTTCCTTCTAAACACAAATTTTCACTTTCTTCTAAACTTGATGATACAATCTAATGTGTTTTTATAGATTCAATTGCAAAAATGTACTTTTGAATTCAAGCTTCTAGCATCCAAGTTTATTGGGTCATTTAGGGAATATCTCAATTATTGTGGTCATTGGCCCTCTATTCCCTATGACTATTAAACTTGGTTTCTACGTTAGAAGTACCATCAATAGTACAATTAATGATTCTATTCATACCCATTAGATTGACTATTTCATCCTTCTCAACCTCTTATGAGAATAAGAACTAATAAGGATGATTGCAGCTCACTTATCATTATTCTACAATCTCAATTGAAAATAAAAAATAAAATTAATAACAAATATGACATAATCATAATGGAGAACCTGAAGAAGAATTTTTGGACCCTAATAATCATATATAATTAGATCAAAATAATTGTTATTCATCTTCACCTCCCTCTACTCTTACTCTCACTCATTAATAACTTATCTACCCACATCATTTTGAATATCTAAAATATTAACTTTCAATTTGATATAAATCATGTTCATTAAAAAGGAAATTTGATTTTAAAAACCCACTTTATACGTATTTAAAACGATAATTAGTGTATAAAATCAACTCAGAATTCAAAAAGAAAGAGCTAAAAAAGAATAGTATAGATGTGAGTTTAATTTTAATGTTTGATCCCTTATTATTAATAAACATCCTCTTGAAGAACGTGAAAGCGCTTTGCTTCCTCATCTATGCGCCATACTTTTACTTTGAATATTGCAGTCATAAAATATGACCGATTCATGCACTTGAACCTCCTTCGTTTATCCATCCTCCATTCTCAGCATACACCTCTCATGAAGAACGATATATGGCAGCACCTGTCAACATACATATTCTGCAATTCAACGCGCCTTTGCTTTACTTTGAATGTCATCCTTGTTTAGCCAATTTCAATCTTGACCAATTCAAACATAAAACATTTTTTCTATAAATACAATTTACTTTCATTCTTCACAGCCAGTCCTCATCTTTGCTCTCTATCACGTAGCTAGATATTCTCTCAGTTTAACTTTCTTCACATTTCTCTGTTCAGCTTAACATTCATTCTGACAGTAATTACAATGGCGAGATCAACAATACTTGTCAAAATTATGACAGTGCTACTCCTGCTCCACGTTTTGTTTTGCCTCGCTGCTTCTGCTCGTCCAATATTCATCAAGGAAAAAAAGAATACGATTACAGACATCACCGGCAATAAAATGGTTGATAATTATATAGTAGAAATTGTGGAGATATTATCATCAGGTTCTAATTGCGGGGGACACATAAAAAGCCCCAAATGACACAAAAGATAAAGCGGGCCTTTATACATTATTTTGGTTTTTTTTAGGCTCCGCGGTGACTTGGAGAAATAAATTCCAATTTATCCCACGCAAATCACTGTTATATTTTAAAACCCAGAACGCTTTCATCCGTCTGGATTGTGTAATATGAAATTAGTCTCGCTAATCTAGAATATGCGTATTTAACGTAATCTGACAAGAAATGCGATGCGTCATAGTTCCTGCCTAAAGCATGGTTGTAGATGTGTAGATGAGTGAGAATAAGGTTAAATAGTTCTAAATTAACATTGTGAATGCATTAATTTTTGCCTACAAATGCACTCGTGATCTGATAGGATGACTCATATTTTGTTATTAAGTTCTCGTGTTATATTATTATATATTTGGGTATTTAAACCCAAGAATAAGAGGCCAAAGTATCTAATATGGCACTAACTACCTAATATCATTCTATGATTAATACATATGCTTTAGACATTTTGCAACTTCTACATTGACAACTTAAAATATGTGCAATGAGGAAAGTTATCCATACCAATATCTGAATTATAGAACTTGAAGAAGTGATGAAGCATTTGGAGTATCACATTATATGTTTAAGCATGTTATGCATGCTACTAGAGAACCATAAATAGTTGGAAAAACTCCCTCAACGATCAATACATATAAATTTGATGTTGATGAATAAATATGATGTAATAAATAAGAAATAGAATATAACTATTTAATTTTAAACATAGTTTATAAAAACTTAATAATAATTTGCATATCTTTTAGAATGGAATTATTTCTTTTTTGTAGTTATTTCCTTTAGTATTTTTTTTGATGTAAAATATAATTATTAATTTAATATCAAAATATATATTTAAGTTTTAAATATATTTAAACTAAATGATAAATTGTTGAAATATAAAATATTAATAATAATAAATGATATAATTTAAAAATTGTAACTCTTATCAATTATACATATTACAAACACTATTATAAAATATAATTAAAAAATAATATTGCTTAATTTATTTTTACAAAAGTAAAATAATAGTAATAATTTAACTACTTTTATTAAAAAATAAAAGTTTTTAAAAAATTAGAAATTCAAATACAAAGATATAACATATTGAAATTATATTGTTATGAGAATTAATATTTATTAGACATGCTGTGTGAGGTGGAAGATAAAATGATTGAAGAAAAATCTTATCAACAAATGTGGAAAAGATAAAGTTGTAATTAATGCATTCATTAATGCAAGATGCAAGATGAAGTTAGAAAATATTTGTATTTTTGTGAAAAAAAATTAATTTTCTTCCCCACCAAAAATAGTATGGACCAATAGAATGGATGAAAAATGTGATTTATAAAATAATGAAAAATTAGAAAATGATGTAAACATTTGAAGTTTCATATAATGTTTTAAATTCTTTGATTTGATTGGTCAGTGTTAATGTCATATTAGAAGTGACATGAATGCATAAGTATTCCTGCCTATGGTAGGAACTAATAATCTTATAACTCAAGTCTAATTCATTTAGTATTTGTGTTCTAATAGTAAATCATTTTTTACATTAGAATTGGTGTATTCTTAATTTTAATATTTTTTTTAACAAAAAAAAAATGTATTCTCTCTATTAAGATTAGGTTTTACATCTAGTTCACTATAATTATTTCTTTTATGAGCATTATTAAATATTATATATTAATAAAATATTAGGCTTTAAACTTGGAAAGATATGGGAATTTTAACTATTTAACATTTTCAAAGTAGAAATCAAGACTTAGAGTATGCTATTTTGTCCCCTTTTTATTCTTATAAATAAATCAAGTTTCGCCATTCAACATTGGATATCCCAATATTGTAAATTTTACATAACTTTAAGTAGGTATTATGTTTGGAAAGTCCATAAGGTTATCCTTGCATGAGTTCAATGGGCACACATATTTGAAAAGAGTTTGGAATTTTAAGCTATCTCATATAATTTATTTTACATGTAATGTGTGTAGAACATAGTGTTATTTCATGATGGACTGTATGGAACTTGATAAGAGTTAAATTAAATATATCACTCAGCTCATGTAAAGAATAAATTAAATATATCACTTAGCTCATTTAAGAATAAAATGAATAAGGCTTTTGAAACTTTGTATATTTGTGTTGCAGCACCTAGATTCCTAAGAGGTCACCCATCCTAGTACTACACTAGCCTGAGCATGCTTAATTACAAAGTTTCCTCCATGGTTAAACCCAACGCTTGCAACCTCATTTGCAAAACCTTCACCAAGTGTTGTTCCTTATGAAGAGATAATTGCACCAAGTAAAATTGTGATATTGCTATTAGAATTTAACTATGATGCTTTTGGACTTAACTTTGATTATCTCGTAGTGTGAGCTCTACTTTGCTCTACAACTTCCCCACCTTTGTGCCTAATTTCAACCAGGGTCAATGATATTCTTGGTGAAAGCTTGGAAGGTTTCAAAATCTTCAATGTTCATTACAAAATCATCAAGATTCTCTCATATATCTTTAATATTTTTTTTACTTGAGCTCATTGTACCTAGCTATAGCTTCGAGATTTCTTTAAGAATTTTTAGGTTGATCCATTTTTGTTGATTATTGTATTGCAAATGGATTGACCTAATCATAAACGAGAACCTCTAGAAGAATTTTCAAACCTTAATGATCATATATAATTAAATCTAAATAATTGTAATTCATGATAACCTCCCTCTACTAGTAATCTCACTACTTAATATAACTTATTTTGATTTTAGTATTTCCTCTAAAAGAACCCATTAAGCCCACCCACATCATTTTTTATATCTAAAATATTAAGTTTCAATTTCATATATATCATGTTAATTTTAAAAAGAAAACTATTTTCTTAACATAAATTTATATGTGTTTAGAACGATAATTGATTTATAAAATCAACTCAGAATTGAAAAAGTCAGAGCTTAAAAAAATAGTATATAGGACAATTTATTTTTTATGTTTAATCCATTATTATTATTAAATTAATAAACATTTTTTTGAAGACGATGAAAGCCATTTCCTTCCTCTTTTATACACCATACTTTTACTTTTTTTGATGAATAGTCCTTTTCTATTAATAAAATATACTAAAAATACAATTCACAAAAAAGAGGCCGGGGGATACAAGATCACCCCATGAAAGAGTTCACATGGCTGAAGCCAGACTTAAAAATATGGCCTAAGCAAGAAACAACAACTATTCATTAAAAAAAAATAGAATAAACCACGTCGGGCTACCAAGGCAGTGCCAACCAAAGGAGGAGGATCATCTTTATCAGGAAATCCCCACGTATTAGTGGGATTGTGGGGTGGACTAGGAATAGTCCAGCCGTCATCATCAGCAATAGGATTAGGAATAGCCTTCGCATCCTTCACCTCTGGCTATGGAGGAGAAATTGCCAAAGCTAGGTGAGGAAATTTCCCAAAATGCGCCTGCCAAGGCCTACGAGGAGGAGCCAGGGACTAGCCAGAACCACTGCGGGTGGGGAAGTAGAGCGACAGCTCCATCTGCCATCACCACCACTAGGAGAGTGGTGATAGGAAGCTTGGGAGCACGGTGTGTGTGAGTGGTGGCCTGAGGACTGGTGGCAAGAATGAAAGCCAGGAGGCATAGAGTTATCAACTGAGGCATCGGGGGGAACTCTGGCAATGGTACAAGGAACATTGCCCCAGTGATTTAACAATTCTTGTAAGTGAGCTTGACTTCTAGGGAAACTTTATTAGCTTGCACCTGGATCTGCATGATCACATTGTTACAAATGCATGATTTAGTGTACATAGCAATGTTAACATCCAAAAAATTGTGAGTGAACATAACAACATTCCTATCTTTCCATAGAGAAAACAAAATTTCCATCATGAAGGTATGCCAAATCTGAGTGAATTTCCAAAGAATTCTGGGGGAATCACCCAACAAGATCATGTGTCATGAAAATGGTTCAGGCCTGAAAGGCTTGAAAAAATCATGAGTCTAGTGCCAATAGTTTTGAGCACGATTACAAAATGAAAAAATATGCAAAAAGGACTTAGGTTTACCACAGAAGGGGCATCTGGGATCAGGAACCCCAATGTGCTTGAGCCGAGGGCCTAGGGGAAGACCTTGGAAGGGAAGGCACCAAGAAAAGTGGGCAATCTTGGGTTCTATAATAGCACTCAAAATGGTGTCAAAATGTTTTCTCTATTGAGAAAGCAAAGATTGCAAATGCCACCGCTAGTTAAGCATGTCAACCATTAGAAAATGGGGCGAGAGCCATCGCTACCTCATATTGGGCTTATAATTGGAAAATGTAGTGGTAGGATACCACTTCCAATCATGCCACCAAGGCCGACCAAACTGAATCCCCACCTTATGAACTAGGTGCACAGGAATGGAAGACAACAAAAGGTCAAAATTCTACTAATCCGTATTGACAAGGCGGTACTGAACATGCATATCTTCCCATGACCTGAAACTCATGGTGACTCTTGAAAAGAGATCATTAGGAGTTCAGATGCCATGTTTGAAAAAATGTAGAGCACTGGCACCTTGAATTTTGGCGAGAGGAGTGCCCTGAATTTCAAATAGGGGAGACCACCAAATGTTCTGTTGATTCAAGGAGAGCCCATTGCGAAACTCATCTCCAGCCCAATGAAGCCACGGCTTAAAACCTTCCTAGGCTTTCCAGATACTCTTAATAATAAATGATCCCTGAGTGGCCATTGGTTCACGCATGATGAGAAGGGTTTGAAAACCAATCCCCTTCCACGTAGGCCTGTTAATAGGGAAGCTAGAAGAAATGCAATGTCTTACCAGAATCTTCTAGGCTTTGTCCCTAGAAATAGCTCAGATAATCCATTTTGCACAGAAAGAAAGGGCTTCTTTCCAAGTGGAAAGTAGGCCAAGACCACCAGACTCCCATGCGAGACAAAAAAAATCCCAAGCAACTCTGCAAAAATGATGATGGTCAGAACCAGAAGCCCAAAGAAAATCTCTGAGCAAATGTTCCAGCTTGAGATAGGAAGCTTTGGATGGCACCCAATAGGAAGAATAGTAGAGATGAGTGGTGGCCAGAATCTTAGAACAAATCTAGAATTTACTAGCAGGAGAAAGTAGCTTGGTGATCCAATAGTAGAGCTTTTTGCTAATCTTGGAAAGCACATCATTCCAAAGCTCCACAAGAGAGGCCTGGAAGGCAAAGGGAATGCCAAGAAAGTGGAAGATTTCCCCCTAAGTAACCCATTTCCACTGGAACTAGCTGAGCCAAGGTGGAGTTGGCACAAAAGATTGGTGGTAGCAGAGCATTTTATGCCATTGGATGGCAGAGCCAGAGGCTTGACAAAAGGTGTCCAAAAATTTAAAGCATTTTTGATATTTTCTTCATCCTCAACAAGCGTAAGAAAGGAATCATCAACAAAATGACCATTGACTAACTGGGAGGAAGAATCAGGCAAGGAAAAGCCATGAACTAGCCCTGGAGACATAGAATGAGCTAACAAATAGCCAAAACCTTTAGTAGTAAGGACATAATGCACTGGAGCTAGAGGGCAACCGGGCCTGATTGAACAAAAAAGTCCAAAAGCCTCAAATTGTGAATTATTGATGGTAATGCAAGCATTAGCATCACCAAAGAGCATCTCCACAGACTAAAAAAAATTGGGGCCAAAACCTAGAGCCTGAAGCATAGCCAAGATGAAGGGCCATTCAATGCGATCATAGGCTTTAGCAAAATCAATCTTTAAAAAGATAGCCTGCTACTTGGACTTGTGAGCCCATTCCATACCTTTCCAAATAGCAATGATGTTGTCAAGAATATATCTGGACTTGATGAAGCTAGTTTGCTCAAGCCACACAATTAAAGGCAACATGTGCCCAATTTTGAGAGAGAGTGCCTTGGCAATGATCTTATAAGACACATTCAAAAGGCTAATGGGCCTCCAATTGCATATGTCCTCAGGATCACCAAATTTAGGTATGAATTTAATATTCCCTTTATTTATTATCACTTCTAAGCTTTTAGTATGATATGCTTCGAGATAGACTTTGTGCAGGTCAGGACCTATTTGTTCCTAGAGGTGTTTGTAAAATTCATAGGGAAAGTTGTCACACCCAGGAGACTTGTCATCTACCATAGATTAAACTGCTTCTTTAAGGTCTCTAAGGGAAAGAAGTTGCTCACAGAAAGCACGTTTCTCAACCGCAAGGCAGTTTGGGGTAACAAAGATACACTTTCTGAGAGCCTCCTCTTGAGCAATCGAATTTCCCTGCAAAGCAAAAACATTCTCATAATGATGAACAAATGCTTGCAGGATGTCAGGGAGATTGGACAGAACAACTGTTCTCTACTTGATCTTTTTAATCCCAACATTGGTATGATGGGCCTAGAGTGCCTGAAAGAACTCCTTTGAGGCTTTATCACCAACCTCTAACTAGTGGAGATGCACCTTGATTTGAGCTCCACGGGCATCATAGTTGTCAGCAATTTTCTTGTCATGGCAAAGTTTGGAAAGATGAATTTGCAAATCCACATCAAAAGGGTTGAAGGTGAGAGCCTCAGAGGCTTTTTTGAGGGCGAGGGTGTTGGCTTCATAAGAGCATTTCCTGAAAATTGCTAGCTGGTGCCCATAGATGTGCAAAAACTACACAGTTCTGGTAATGGCATCATTCCACCATTGAATCCATCCCCACTGGGATGGTAGATGTGTCTCCAAATTCTAGACACATTGGATGTGCGAGATGGTGGAAGTATGCAGCAGTATAGACGTGTTGAGGAAGAACTGAGACTTGGCCACCTTGGGGACAAATGTTTGCCAAGAAATGAGAAAATAGATGGGATAGTGGTAGGATAACGTCACATCTATCAGAGGAATGATAGGAAAATCTTGATCTTCAGAAAAAGAGAAAATGATTGCGCAAAGATCATAGCACAATCGAGACATTTTAAAATGCGGTCAGAGCCAGCTCAAAAGTTGGACCAAGTGTGCCAAACCCCACTACCCTGGCGACAGTTTGTATTTGGATAAAAAAGGGCCAATTTATTTTGCATGTAGTACCAAGCTTCTCTTTCCCCAGCTATCCACCAAAGGGACAGAATGCCATCTTTGTCAGATGCTACTTCAACCATATTGAAATCCCCACATATGACCCAAGTACCAAAAGGAAAATTGTCAGCTAGCCAAACCCACATCTGGGACCTTTCCATAGTATCTTGGAAGCATAAACATTAATGACTCCAAAAGAATGATTGTGAATGGAAAGAAAAAGCCAGATAATTCTATGCATGGGGTTAAAACCGTGTGAAATAATGGAAAAATTAAGGCGAGGTGACAAGACAGTAACTACACCACCTCGGTTAGGTTCATGTTGAGAGGAAAATATAATGCCATCCTACCAAATGATGCAGCATGTAGTAGAAAGCATGAAACCAAAAATCTTAACTTCTTGCAAGCAGAGAAAATCTAAATTACTAAGTCTATGATGGGTGTCCCAAACATAGAATTTTCTAGGGAGGTCTGAAAGACCTCAAACATTCTAGGAGAGGAAGTTCATGAGAACTCTTCCATATCCTCCTCGTCCTCAAGAGAGGAGTAGCTATTTTTCAAGAAGGTAGAAGCCGGGTGGAAGTCAGACAGGAAATCCTCTTACCTAATCGCTTGCCTTTTCACATCTGATTTCTCTGCACGTCTAGAAAGACAATGAGAATGCCTTAGTGCTGATGGCACAATGGAAGAAACTACAA
Source organism: Cupressus sempervirens (assembly GCA_028749045.1). Lineage (NCBI taxonomy): Eukaryota > Viridiplantae > Streptophyta > Pinopsida > Cupressales > Cupressaceae > Cupressus > Cupressus sempervirens. The sequence goes on from CM053785.1 coordinate 911,130,052, forward strand.
AAGGAGCATGGACCCTAGCCAAGGTAGAAACCCTACTAGCCGCCTTAATCCCCTGTGTACTAGCAGGGTTTGGAACCTGTGAAACCCTCGAAATAGGCACTGTGGAAGCTGCTTGTGGCCCCATGCTAGCCGGTGCAGATGCTCCTATGGGAATAGGAGGAACTGTGACGATCGCTGCATAAGATTGCTTGGCGGACAAGGGATTCAAGGGACTCTTGCCCTTATGCCCAATAGTAACCCATTCTTCCTTTTTTCCTTCGGCTTGTTTGGCAAGCACTTCTCTAGGCGTGGGCTTGACCCTAAGCGTAGCCAGAGGGCAATCCTTGATCTTGTGTTCCACGGATTGGCACCTATAATAGGTGTTAGGTAGATTCAAGAAAAGCACCTTCTGGGAGAAGGTTTCAGCTCCAATTTGGATTTCCATAGAATCCTTGAGATCCTTGGAAAGATCAACTTCGACACAAACGCGTCGCTGTGGGCGAGCATTAAAAAATTTCTTAGGCTTCTTGGTGACAACTTTGCTAAGGGTTTTGGCAATGGACTCAATAGAAGGCCAGCATGGCAAGGGAAGACCTGGAAACTCAACCCACATAGGAACCCTAAGCTTTTTATCATCTGAGACTGTGAAGTTTCGGGACCATTTTTGGAAAACAAGTAGAGAGGAATGCACAGACCAAGGTCCGTTGTTAAAGACTGCATCTGTGTATGATGGGTTAGCGAAGTGAAATTAAAAAAAACTTTTGGTAAGATTTTGCATAGCATCAAGGCAGACTCCATGAGGAGTCCAACATTTGTTAACCCAATCTCGGAGCATAGCTTGAGGAGGATTCCTACCAAAAAAATAACCTATCAAGGTATTTTTCTCTAACCAGTCAAAAGCAGCATCAAATTCTTGTAAAGGAAGGATAATGTCAGGATTACCTCATGAAAGACCTTTAGGACAAACTTGAGCAGGCATTTGTTCTGAGGCGGCACCATGGCAGTCTAAAGCAGCAACGTAAGAACCAGAAACAACTGGTTCACTGCTGGCCAGAGCCATTATATCCTAACCTAAAAGCTCCTATAGTAATTGCGGTTTGACAAGTGGTGCCTACAAGAGGAAAGCTCAGACAAAGAGTTGTACACAAGAAAACTGAAAGTTCGCATGAAGCAAAAAACCCTAGTAGAACAAAAAAACTTTTTCTTCCCCCATACTTTTACTTTGAATATCACAGTCCTAAGGTAATTTTGAATATATGACCGATTCATACACTTGAATCTCCCTACGTAAAATATGCTCTCCTCCATTTATCCATTCTTCATCTCGCCTCCCATGAAGAACGATAATATCAACAGGAGAAGAAGAGAAAAAAGCAAAAACATACCTCCAAAGTCCGTTTGCCGCCTTTTAAAATGCTGCAATTCTACGCGGCTTTGTTTTACTTTGAATGTTATCCATTTTCAATCTTGACCAATTCAAACAGAATACGCTTCCACTTTTTCTATGACAGTACTACTCCTGCTCAACTTTTTGTTTTGTTTCGCTGCATGTGCTCGTCCAATCTTCATCAAGGAAAAAGTGAATACATTACCAGGCAATAAAATGGTTGATAACATAGTAGAAATAGTACTATTGGATACATTACCAAAGAGGCATATTGGATACATGTACTATTTTGAATCAAACACTAAATGTTCTCTTTGATAAGATATGAGTTATATGTTAACATAAGTTTCCACAAAATGAGTTTAATTAAATTAATGAATTGAGTTTAATTAAATTAATGAATTAATAGAGTTAAAATGTTTAATTGTTTTATAAGTTATTTCTATTGGATAATTTATTAATTTTAATAAATATGTTACAAGCTTAGTATCAGGATATTGTTTTAAAAAAAAAAAAATTAAAATGTTTGTAAATATTTTCAAAAACATATCATTACTAATAGTAGATAAGTAGATTGAGTTGAATTTTTTTTAATACAAATTAGTTAATATAAGTTTATTTTTGAATAAATTTTCATAAATAAAGATTTGTATCATTTAGTTTTTTAAATTTTATTATAATTTAAATATTGATCTTTAATTTGTATTCACTAATTAAATTAACTACTTTTCTTAATTTATTCATAATTGAAGTTAAATTTCACATTTACAAATTTGAAATAACAAATTTCACCTTAGATATACTTGTATTTCAGTAGAGGCATATAAACAAATACAATAGTATAATTTATTAAATATCTTAAAATTTATATCTTTTAAAAATTCAAAAATTATTAAAAAGATTTTCTAAAATAAAAGTTCAATTATCAGATGAATCATAATTAGCTATAAAATAGAATATAAGATTGAAATAACTATAAAAATTATTACATGCTAAAGTTAGACAACTACAAATAAAATCTTCATAGCCCACAAAAGGTAGGTACTCAAGCTTTAACCAAAGCTCTTGTTTAAATAATATAACTTTACAGATATATTAAAATAATATGTTAATTGATATTTTTCAAGAATTAAATTACTAATACATGACAAACTTTAATTTTCTATTTTAAGTATATGGGGCGATAGTTCAATGAAATGGGTTAATCTAAAGAGTGATAATGTCCAATTTAAAATTAAGGAAAAATAATAATATTAACTTGAAAGAATGTTTCAATGAATTAAAGTAATAGAAAATTTAAAATTATTAACATAAAAGGTTCACCACCAATTTACTTCCATTTTTTTTAAAATATTAAACCATTAGTCTTCATTTTATTTTAAATTGTAGTCATTGTTCATTTCGATTTGATTGAATGTATTTTTGTCACAAAAAAAACACATCAAAAAAAAGTTTGTTAAGCTTTACTAGACTCGAATCCGAGACTCACAAGTTAGCTCTCGTCTTTCTTCAAACTTTTTAAATCTATTATAGAAATAAATAATTAAAAAATAAAAGCTAACTCTATCAAGATTTAAAAAAATATGTTTCATGTAAGATTAACATAATATCACTAACTTATATTAGCAATTATAAAAAATATTAATACGTAATATCACTCATGAATATAAATTAAATTTTAAAAAATTACATGATACAATGAATGATAAAAATTCAATTATTATTAACCATTAAAATAATATAATAGTAAGTATTTGTTTATAATGTAAAATATTTAATGTTAAAAAAAAACCAATCAAAAAATCATTAAAAAAATTCATTAATAAAAATTATAAAAAATTCATTAATAAAAATAAAAATAATTCATTTATAACTATTTCACATCTACAATTAAAGCCAACAAATATACCTAACTTGGAACAAAAAAATAATTATTGTTCTAAAGTAAAAATGATAATCTCACAAAATGCATGAAAATGTTAGTAAATTAATTATTGTCACATTCATTAATTGTTAGGTTATTAATCTCATCAAATTTATTTCTTGTCACATTTATTAATTGATAGGTTATTAATGACAATTCATTAAATTTATTTCTTGTCACATTTGTATAGTACACTTGATAAAAAAAGGTGGATTATTTTTGAGAAAATTGAGTTTTCTCCTCGTTAAAAATAGGATTGACCAATCAAATAAATGAAAAGCAAATAAGATTTATATATTCATGAAAAAAAAATGAACTATAGAAGTTGCTTTAACTCTTTAATGTAATTGGTTGATTTAATTGTAATGGGAGTTGTCTTCTTAACCCTGATTTAAATAGAATTTTGACATAATATTTGAGAGAGTTTACCACTTTTCATCTACATGTTTGTGACCATAAGAAACTCAATAAAATTAATTTTTACTAACAAAGTATAAATAATCAAGTTATTAAGTTAGTTACAAACAATTTAATTATATATAAAGACAATCACAAGAAATGTCGAAATACAATGCATTATTTAAGACCTTAGGGAAGTGCCCATCCCATATGATTGCTATTAACTTAGAATTACACTAATAAAAATAAATTAAAAAATAAACGAAAAAAATGATCAACCCAAGAATATTTTGTAAACATTAAGATAAAAATCTCTCTTATTTTTAAGCCGATAGGCTTCTCCTATAGAGTGAATGCTCCAAAATATTGTCTCATGCATAGTTAGTTGTCTCACACAAAAATTATAGTGTGTAAGTTTATGTCAATGCATTGTTCTATTTATGTCTCAATAGCATATTCAATTTGAATTCTAAGAGAAGTGGTCATAACAAGTGGTAGTGACAATAGAAGTAGTCATGGACTTGTTATCGTATTCAATTCAAATTCTACGAGAAGTCATCATGAGAAGTAGTAGTGATAAGTAATAGTGACAACTATATGTGATCTTAATGAACCAATCCATGATTTGACACCTTTGCATTTAGATAACTATTTTTGCTACATAGTGAATCTTTATTAAGCCAATAGGCTTTTCCTTTGGAGAGAGCTCCATAAGGTACACATCATTTATTATCTCACACTAAAATGGTGTGTCACATCCAAAATGTTGGTATTTTTATCTCATACAATTTTTAATATCTAGCATAGTTTTTATCTAACAAAATCACTTGTACCCAAGATATTTTGATTCAGTCATCATACTAGACATCATGATAAATCTCATCCTCACTGTCTAATTTAATCGTGGGCAACTAGGAGGCCCATCTTGAGGCCCATGAATCTTGTGTTGAAGTTAGAGATCATGAAAATGGTTGCAAGCATTTCTTAGAAGTAGAATGAACCCAAATTTATGTTGGCCCTTATGCTCAGCCTCACACATCCTCAAGAAACCTTGCATTCGATTATTGGATAGGCTACAAATCAAAACTCCAATATTTTTGCATCTATGTGTTGTAAGTTCAAAGGTGTAGAGTGAAGCAAATTGAATGCCCAACTGAGATGCCTAATTGTCTATTCAAATTAATAATGTAAAATTCGAAGAAAATCATTGATACTTCCCTGGATGTAGTATCATTGATAATTGGGACTTGGACTAAAAAATAACATATGCTATGAGACTGAACTATGTTTTCTATAGTTGCCAAAAAAAAAAAAAATTTTGCTTCAAATTAGTTAAGCTCACTATTAGACTCTTGGCTAGGTCAACATTCGAATCAAATATTGAAGTGCTTGAGAAAAACATAGGTCAGTGGACGATTTATGTGAACCATAATCTTCAAATAAATTTGGTGATGTTCACATAATCTTTGCAATGAAGCCACTTTGGAATCGTACATTCGTCAAATAAGTTAAGAATCTAAAGAATCAACAAAGTTTTTACATTATGATGAAATAGAATTGAATTAAAAAATTTAGTGTTTGTAAGGTCCATTATCTTAATATGATATTCTACTTTCGTTTATTTATTTCTCCATAGTGAATTATTCTTTTTAGCAATGCCTGTACTTTTTCCTAGATATCATGTTGTGTCACTGGGTAACAATCATTTTGGATGGGCATGGAATGACCTATCTTTATACAGTTTATTCAATTTAGTGGAAACACCATGTGTTTTGTGTGTTTGTCTAAATCTAATTTAAACTATGTAACTAATACTTGCAACTACATTTTCATAGAGGATAGTAATGGATTTAATAAAAATGAGATGTAGCTTATGTAGAACTTGAAATAAATGGTGGCCTTCATATCAAGGAACTGATAGTTCTGTTATTCACTATTAAAACGTATTTTTTCTTTGGTTCAAGTAGATGGGGCTATTTTTTTTCATATACCATTTTTAAACTCTAGGGGTCCATTTGGTAGTGGGAATATGAGTGGAATAGGCACATGTAAATTCTTAAAATTTCAAATTCTCTATTTGGGTGCACCAAATTAGAATTGTGAATAGGAATATGTATTCCAATTTTGGCCAAAAAATGAGCATTTGCAACTCCACCTAAATAGGTAGAATTGAAATACGTATTCCTATTCTAGTTTTATTTATTTTTAGAAAACATAAATTTTTCGGTCCATGAATTCCTCATCAAATTACGACTGAACCAAACAAGAATAAACATATGCATTCTTATTTTCTATTCTACAATAAAAATTCCACAATACGTATTTTTATTCCCATATTCTTATTCCCTCAGCCAAGCTGACCCAGGTGTACTCAAAAGAGTTTTATAAACTATTGGTAAATTGTGTCATAAATAATTATCTCAAAATGTATTAAAAAATAAAATCTACTCTATCAAACTTTGTCTCTGATTTTATAGATTTGATTTATGATGGTACTAAGTAATTTTAAATCTTAAGTTTTTATATATATATATATATATATATATATAACCACATCATGTTTATGATGGTATATGTTTTTAAAAAAAACTAGGAACAATACTATTTGATTTATAATTCTGTCATTTCACATTTGAGACTACATGTAAAGAAAATATATTTCATTGCCAATAGACTAACCTTTGATTAAATATAGGCAAGAGCCTACAACACAATAGTAAATTGCGAACCTCTTATCTAGGAGGTCTTGAGTTTGAATCTACTTGAGCTTAACCAATAATCATAATAATTAATCACAAAAAATAATTATAATTAACAATGGCTTTGACCTCTTACCAACCAAAAAAGAAAAAAAAAAACTTTGATTAAATATAATATCAGATCAACTTTACCCATCTTAAGTCATATTGACTCTTAAAACTATCCCAAATTGTACTTCAAGACACTCTAAATTAACTCTTCATAAGGATATGTTTTGCAGTGGATTATAGAAAATTGAGAACTTTTTAATAGACATTAAAATTTCAAATGTACTTCTTAGGTTTGACTATCTTTTATGCCCTACCAAAAAGATGTGAAATTTGATACCACCATCAATCCTACTAGTATCACTTATCTTGAAGGATTAAACTTTGCTTGAACTCTATTATCTAATAGGCTCTTACACAAATTATATCATATGCACATTTAAAAGATAAGAAATGAAAATCTATTCAAAATAACAAACATACTATTAAAGGAATATAGTTTTGTGAGGTGGGAATCTATGTTGGAAATCTTGGCAAGTTTGGTTGGTGACAAAATTTTGTTCTTTTTTTTTTGTAATCTTTAGTAAAAAAACACAAATGTTTAATTCCTCTTTTAAAAGATAGAGGTAAACAAAACTATTTTCTAACACTTTTATCAACTACATTAATTTTGAAAAACATAAATATAATAAATAATTAAATATAAAATTATTTTGTTCTCATAGTGTTTACATAAAATTCTTAATAGAAAAAATAACTGAAATAACGAATAATTTAATTTATTTTGTAATAGTCATTATTACACTTTTAAAAAAAAATTGTAATATTATATTATATTAAATAAATGTAACTCTTAATATTATAATATATTCTTTTAATATTGCAATAAATTATAATGAAATTTCTCTATTTTTATACTTTTAATAATAAAAATTAATCTCATAAGTTTCTTCATATCATTATTATTAATTTATTTAAAAATTTAATTTATTTATATTTATATTCTTAATTCATTGTAAAACCTACATAATAAAATAGGTCTATTCAAATAAATACAGTCTTTAAAAATTAATTATTAGGTTGTTCAAATAAATACTCTTTAAACATTTTTTTTGGACTATTCAAGTAAAAATTTTTAACAATTATTTTTTCATAATTCTAAGTTCTTTGTAGTTGTTCTATACTTTTTTTGGGGGGGGCAAAAGTGGACGAGCAACTAGATATATATTTATATAAACTAGTTCAAGAGCTCAACTAGGAAAGAACTAGAAAGAAAACTCAACATCGTCACAATATTTACAATTGACTTAACATCAATATTTACAATCCGAATATATTGATGAACAACCAATCAAAATTTGAAGTTTATCAAATTTTACAATTTCATCACATAATAGTCATGGGGGAATCAAATTTAGTCAAAACAAGATTAACAAGATCTTCAACATTCTATAAAACATGCCTAAAGTGAGGAGAAATAAATCCCAGAAGACAAAAAGATACCACTATGCTATCTTTTATCGATATCCTCGCTAGAAGCACCCATTATAGAGAAGCCCCATCCAAAATCTGGACATGATACAAGAGCAACGTCCCAACCTAAACTCGGGCCCTCAACAACAACATCTAAACTGCTAGTAGAAAAACTAGTGGATGAAGGCACACCCCAACCACTAGCAGTAGCAACATCTAAAGTGCTAGCAAAAAAACTAGCGGATGAAGGCAGGCCCCAACCACTAGGTATAGTGACATCTAGATGTAGAGGCCAAGTGGTTTTTGCTAAGACATGGTGATTGAGACTAGGATCTTTGAGAGCCAAGAATGACTAGGCACCAGATTCACTAACCAAATGAGTTGTGGTGGCCACCAATGTCTTCACTTGGGCGCATTTTCTCGAGTATCAAAAATTGGAATCCCCAAAATTTCAATCAAAGAAAAAGTAACTTTCTTGACCTCCTCAATCAACTGGAAACTGAGAGCATGAGCTGTGAATTGCAAGGTCTTGAGTAGGAATTGAGTGTTGTGCTTCTCAAAGGTTTTCTGCATTGCTTCAAAGGTCATCATGGCCTCATGGTTCTTCATGAGCATGGTTCTTGAAAATATGCCATCAACTAGGGCATTACCAATCCACAAATCATAGCTCTGCATCACACATTTCAATTTATTATTAGCCCAGAATTCTGGCCTAACCACCTTGATGGAAATAATTTCCTGTCTTGACAAAGATTGAAAAAGATCCATGGCATTGGATAGAAAAATGGAGACCAAAGTTGAAGGAATAAAATATTCCTTACGAGTGTAGAGAAAAGATACTCCCCAATCATGGTTCAAATCATATGCCAGGTGTTATAGGAGTGTACAATAAACATATTATCTAGAACCACATCTTCAAGAGGGTGAGAAATTGCATCTTCATCCAATGCCAGAATAAGCTTGATTCTAATTTTTTTTTGGCAATATGCTGTGGTGGAACTGATGGCAAGATTCACATTTCACACATGCTTCTTGCGGAGACGACATGTTGAGAGTAGTTTGAATGATAAACACAACAACCTAGATAAATAAATTGGATTGAAATTGATTCTGTAGCTTAAACTAAATCCCTCAACATACATACATAGGAAGTGGAGTACCTACACTTTATCTATAATAAAGAGGGTATCATTAAATCAGAAGTCAATTGCGAATTGAGAAGGGCAAAGTAAAAATCTGACACGGCCAAGATTGAAGAATGAGCAATTTGATTTGTAGCCGTATAAGCTAAATTTAATTTTGCCGAGTACAAAGTACCATATGACCAAACTGGAACAAGATCGTACTCAATTGATGTTAGCTAGCTAAATTCTGTTTAATGATGAAGATTTATCATTTTTTTTCCTTAATCTCACACATGGGAGTCTAATTTATGAAAGCTTCAATAAATGTTCAATGCCCAATTTGGATAATGCTCAGTGACCATCGAGTGACTTCAGAATGTCCACTATAACATACTCGGCACATATGACATTTAGAAAACACTCATCATGTCACTTGAAGTATCTTGGCTTCTGACTTGGCACCAAAGGCAACTTGATAGCTATAAGAATTTTGGCTCATCTCGGTAGCTATAGGATAACTCATGTACTATTCTGATTTACTTAGCACATATAGCATACAAGTTTGCATGACACATGAAGCATACTAACACACTGAACACATATGGCATTGGGCACTTGAGGTCACTAGCTTGGATGACATCAATTGAGCCTTGGTGCATATTGATCACTCAGCACATGAATCACGCTCAACACCTAAAGCAACTCAGCACCAATGAGAAGTCTAGCTCATCATTAGAAGTAACTCGACACCTATATTGATGCTGGCTTGGCACTTACATTATACACATCACATGAAGTTTGTTAACTTGCTCAACACCTAAGGTCATTGGCTTTGTAGGTGTTAATTATGACTCGATGCATGTTGATCACTTGGCACATGAAGCACACTTGGAACCTAAAGCAACTTGGCACACATATAGACCGCTCAGTCTGAGGTCCCTACCTTGCCTGGCATTAGCTATGACTCAGTGCATATTGATCACTCAGCACATGAAACACACTCGGCACCTAAGGCAACTTGACACATATAAGAATTACTCAGCACATAGAGTCCACTCCACCCCTAAATTCCTTTCCTTGCCCTGAATCAACTATGACTTTGCGCATATTGATCACTCGGCACATGAAACACACTCAGCACCTGTGACAACTTGGGTCATAGAAGAATTACTCAGCACATAGAGTTTGCTCCACCCTGAAGTCCCTTCCTTTCCTAGTATTAGCTATGATTTGACACATAATAAATGCTCAGCACATGAGGCACGCTCATCTCCAAGAGTCTCTCGACACCAAAAGAAAAAATAGCTTGGCACAAACAACAAACTTCTCTTCTAAAGGTCAGTGGCCATTAGTTTCTTCAAATCTCTATAATGCTCCATGAGTGTAGAATGGTTTAGTGTAAAAGTTGTAATCCCATTGCATCCTAAATTAGAAGATAATCCGCCATTGTTTTGCCCTCTCTATATGTGTGTGAAACTCTGATCTCCTAAAATTGATCAATAATATTCCAAATTTCCTAGAGCACATATTTGAGTTTCTAGGAAGATGATTGTCTCTTGATACAAGCAGAGATTATAACTTGAGAATCACCTTCAATCTGCACTTGATGGAAGTTCCCTTTCTTAGCAAGAATTAGCCCTGACAACAATGATTGAGCCTTGACCATATTGTTAGTTCCTATAGGAAGGGGAGCCATTGTGATTGCCAAGACTATACCATTACAATCTCTAATGCATGCTCCCAATCTTGATTGTCCTAGATTACCTCTAAATGCTCCATCAAAGTTAAGTTTGACAAAGCCAAGTGAAGCGGGTTGCCATTTAACTATAGACCTATCTATATGAGTTTGCAACTTTGAAGAAGTTCCAGTGCCAAATGGAATGAAAATTGATTTCCATTCTCAAATGATAGTTCCATCCCAGGAAGTTATAGCTGAATTAAATCTGCATCTATTTACACTTGCATTAATAACTTCTAAGATCCATTTTTCAATGATTTGGAGCACTTTCTCTAAAGTTGATACTTCTTTTCTAAAAGTCTTCTTGATTCTTTCCCACTAGATAGCGCAAATGACTAGAGTAGGTGTACATTTCTAGGTTCCTACAAAAAGGGCATTGGGGTAAAGAATTGGCCAAGCCTAGAAAATATCCTAGATATTGTTTTGTAGTGGGGAGTAGTAATCTAATTTGTTTAACACAAACATCCAACATTGGTATGCAAACTGACATCTTGCAAATAGATGGTGAATTGATTCATCTTCCTCACCACATAAAACACACTTGAAAGGAGAGGCACTATTCATCCTAGCCAATCTATCACTTGTAAGAATTCTATACTTGATTGCTAGCCATGCAAAGCACCCAGCCTTGGGAAGTACTATTTTATTCTAGTAGAACATGAATGCTCGAGATGATGGTTTTTCCAACTCAAGTTGCTGTAGAAGTTTGTAACCTTCCTTGATTGAGTAGTTACCATTTTTGGCCAGGATCCACATTAGCCGATCCTCAACTTTTGATACAAAAGCCTATCTTTCTGAAAATATAGATTTAAGCTGCTATTTTTGTTGAGGATCTAAAGGGAGTTGATCTGGATGTTTCCATATTAGTTTCCTTGAGAAGATGAAAATTGCATCCATATAATGAACAACAAGGTTACCCCATTCTACTTCTATAACTAAGATGATATTTTGTATGTTTGACATTGTATTTAATGGAAGGTGGCCATTCCACGAATCACCCTAGAAATTAATCTTGTCCCCATAGTTTAATTCCCATGAAATGTAGTTAAGCACAATATCTCTAGATGCAATCATGAAGTCCCAAATGATTGATCCCCTAGGTGGATCTAGCATAGAAAATATTCTATGTGGCTCATTGTTATCTAGATATTTCTATTGCATAATTTGACACCAAACTGATTGTGATTTAGTATACATCTACCAAACTAGCTTACCACCAAACACTTAGTTCCTAGTTGTCAAATCGTGGATTTCCACTCCACCTAGAGTTGGATGAAATGCCATATTTTGGAGAGAGATAAGTGGAAGTTTCTTTTCATTAGTCAAATTTCCTGACCATAGGAAGCCCTTAACAAGTGTTTGAATTTGTGAGACAACATAAGATGGTACTTGCATGATAGCCATGTAGTAATTAGGTATTGCAAAAAGGACTAACTTAATAAGCAATATTCTACTAGATAATGACAGCCATCTGACTTTCCAAGAAGAAATTTTGCTCTTAATTCTTTGATATACCCCCTCCCAAAAAAATTTCTTGTTTGAACCCATAAAGAAAGGAATCCCAAGATAAGTGGAGGGTAGAAAATCCTCTGTAAACCCAGAATATGCACAATCTTATCTATGATAATGTTGTTTGTATAAAATAAGAATTTTTTTGACTTTTGAGGATTAATTTTTTGCCCTAAAACTTCTGAATATAGCAAGAAAATTTTCTTAATCTATTTAGCCTTAGAGACTGATGAGGCACCAAATAGTAATGTGTCATCAACAAATGAAGAGTGCATGACTAAGATTGTTGTACCTTCAATTTTTGCTCCTATTCACTTATCAGATAGATGATGATGCTTGATATTCCTACTAAGGGCTTCAACCATGATGATGAATAAAGTCGGTGAAAGAGGGTCACCCTATCAGAGGCCTTGCACATAGGAAAAGAAACCAAATGCTGATCCATTGATAATAACTAAGAGCCAAGCCCTCAAAATGCAAGCTTTAATCCACTTACACCATTTCTTGGAAAAGCCCATTTTTTGAAGGACTTGAAAAAGGAAGTTCGAGCAAACTCTATCATAGGCCTTTTGCATGTCTAGCTTGATAACAAAATTAGAGGATTGACTACACTTATTTCATTTCAATTTTTATAATTTTTTAAATAATTTAAAAAATACACAAGATCTCTTTAAAAAAAAAGTAGTTTTTCCATAAATTCTACATATTTTTTAGTGATGTCAATAATATATTTTTAAATGATTCAATACCTAACTTTTATTCAAAAATAATATTTATTTTTTCCATAAATTATACATATTTTTTTAGTAATATATTTTTAAATAATTCAATTCCAAACTTTTATTCCAAAATAATTTAATAAATATTTATATTCCTATATGTTTTTTCTATTATATATATATATATATATATATATATATATAGAGAGAGAGAGAGAGAGAGAGAGAGAGAGAGAGAGAGAGAGAGAGTTGCACCCATAAGGGTTTCAAGGTGTAAGTCAATAGGATAGTAAAGGTAAGATGGGTGCAAGTGCTAGTATTTAAACCAAATTCTCATTGTTTTTTTTCAAAAAATAATGAATTTGGGACTAGAAAAGTCACGGTCTACACAAAATCATTCACAAAAGAAGAGGCCACATGGTAGCATAAAGACCATCAATTATGTGAAATAGGGGATGAGAGGATCATATTTTGATGCAAAGTAAATACATGGCTACATTTACCTCCATATGTTTATTGTCAAAGCCCTTGATAAATTAAACCCCTAATTGAGGCACTGGCTAGTAGTGGTTGGTGTCCAAGAAGATTTCAACATAGACTTAAACAAAACATTATATATATAGGTTTATCATTTATTTTTACACCTAACCCCAATATGCTTAAGGTTTTATTTTTCTTTAGTACCTCAACAAATTCATGGATGCAATGGCTCATTTTGCTGCAAATTTTACACCTAACTCCAATAAAGTGGTTAAATAGCCATGTGTGACATTTGTCACATGGATTCGTTTGCTGGTTTCTTATTTATATTTATGTTTTTTTTGGTATATATACATTGTACAATTTACATTTCTACAGGGTGGCTGGCTCAAGGTTAGAGGATATACTAATTGAATATACGAGAGTGATGGAATGGGTGTATTGTACATATGATGTATAGATCACCAAGGCGTGTGTTTTCTCTATAACTTAGTGCTATTAGGAAGTTATCTAGAATATATTTGTGACACAAATTTTATTGTTCAAATGCCATGAGGGTTATATTGTTCTAGTTCTTATTCATGGTGTTTTTACACATAATTTTTGTGGGTTATTTCTGCATAGATTTTCTTTCAAGTCTAGTTAAGGATCGGGTGACTGTGTTAGAGGAAGTAATATTTTTGAGCATGGAACACAAGGCTGATTGCTTCTATGGTTTGTAAGCAGTCATTTTGGTTATTGATTACTATTAAGGGGAGGAGGAAGCCATGAATCCTTTGTTTAGAGGCAAGGGCTTTGAACAACATGAACAATAGTAGTCCAAAGACTTGAAGAAATTTTTTAATCAATAAAAAAAAAATCTAACGTTGGCTAATCTCCAGAAAAAATGTACCAAAGATTAAAAAAATTTCACAGAATAAACGGATCATGAAGATCAAATGATGAAAATTTCAAAAAAAATCATTGGGTTTTCTTTTTTTTGAAATTTAGTCAATGGTACAATTTGTAGGAGGATAGCCTTGTCCCTATAAAAATGGGGATGAACCAATCAAAATTAAGAAATAATGTATAAAAACATAAAACACTATCCAGATTGTACATGCAATTTGGAGCAAGAAATTGTAAAGGATGCATATTTGTGTTGGATTATTTTATCATTGAATCCTAACACATTATTTAATGTTACAGTTTATTGAAAACATAAGTTCTCGCCTAGGATGGAACCTAATGTTATTTCATGATGGAGAGTACTTAATTTGGAGAGTACAAAACATGGAGTTCTTTTATAATTTTAGGATTCAATTAGTATAGTTCTATAGTTGTTATGTTCAAGTTATATTATCCTTTAATATCTTAATAATTTTAATTTTAAATAATAATTATTATCAATTTTTTTTTTCTTCCACAATTTCATTTAATTTATATATTGAACTATTAACAATTTATAAGGAACAATAATTTATTATCTAAATTCACATACATTTTTTAGTCAAGGTCTACTAGAATTTACTGCAAAATCATGCATATTAATTTTACAACATTATATTATTATCTATATATCATTTGATTTCCAAGAATTTATTGGGAAAAACCCATCTTCTATGGTTTGACATATTTTCTAATTACCAAGTTATTTCCTCTTTAAGATGGAAAATCTATAAATAATTATTAATTACCTTTTATAAATATTAATCATATCATATATACACTTAGGCATATTGTGAAGATAGATACAAAACATAATTTATATACATGTCTTCTCTCCTTGAGAAGTGTACTTTTTTGCATTTTATGTTTGTATTTTATAGATGTGATTTTAAATGCTTAACATATATAATAAAATTTATTTAAAATTGATTTCTTAGTGGAATTTTTTGACAAGATTATTCTTGCAAACCACTATATGATAAATCTATATGTCAACTATTCTATAATGATATTTTCCTCTCTAGAGTTCAAAATTCTAGCATTTAATATATTAAATCTTAGTTCATTACTTATCTTGGTGTTTAATTTCTCTGAACATCTAGGTAGTAACCTGATCATAAGAACACTAGACATTTTTCTTCCTATTATCTAACACGGAGGAATTTAATCCTAAAATAAGTGTTGAAGTCAACTGCAAGAGTTGGTATTTTAGATAAAAGAGACTTGAACATAAAGAAGTTGAATTCATATTCATGTTAGTTCAAGCACTTTGATAGTCACTATGTATTTCAATTGATGGATGTTTACGATCCTTAGATGTGTAAAATTTTCTTGTTGATTAAGTTATTTTATTTGTTAGAAATAAAAAATTGATCATGTTTTAGAAATTAAAAGAAGTTAGAAAATGGGGGTTGACATGAAAGAACAAAATGCTATAGAAAAGCTACAAGTGAAAAGAGACCAACATTAGCCTAACCCCCTTTTAATTCCAAAAATTCTCACATTAAAGTATCCCAACATCTAGCAATAAAAATACATATAGCATGTAACATACGATGTACAAAAACCATAATATCCAAAAGTATATTAAAAAAACCATGAACTGTGCCCACAAGGGTTGAGTGTTGAAATAAAATTGAAAACAAATGTAGAACTAGTTATCTCTATTCTCTTGCTTTCCCTATTGTTTATTTAGTAGTAATTAGAGCTAGTCATCCATTAGGAACTTTTAGAGTGAGTGTTCGGTGTCCACTCCCACCACTAAGGTGAGACCTTCTTTCTTCACACAAGAAGGTAGAGGGTAAATATAGTCAAATGCAACACCTTAAGTGCAAACTAGTTAACTTCATCAAACTTTTACTCTAGCATTTCCCATTTTTAAGGTTCTTGTTAATGACCCCCAACCTTTCAAGCTTATTCTAGTTTTCAGTAGGAAGGGACCATAGGGAATCCTTGTTAAGTGCATGTTCACCTTTTTTAGTTAGTTGAGGGGGGAGGTGAGAGTTTCACCCAGCTCACCCCTCAACTTTTCAGCTGTATCATTCTTCAGTGTATTAGAGAAATGGGAGAGAAGAGGACTCAAATGACTACTATCCTCACCCTTTTCCTCACTAGAAAATTCCTTCTCCTCAACCATAACATATTTCCTTTGGGAACTCTTACTCTTCTATTCTTTTGGGTGATGTTTGTGTTCACTACTTCCAATGGAGTTAGAGCTAAGGGGGGTCTCAATTTTGGGTCCAAAGTCCACATTAACCCATTTTTTCTAATTTATCACATATCTCTACCTATTGGCCTCCATTTAGACATCTAATTCAACAATCTAGATATTTTTCTCCATTTTAATTTTCTTCAAAATATGGTGTAATATAGGTTTCAAAGTTTTAAGCTTCCATAATCATGTTACTAGTAAAACATTTATGTTTTTCAAAGAGATTTTCAAAATTAAAAACCCACAAGTATTAATGTAGATATCTCTCATTTAACATATAGTCTCATATTATTATATCAAATTTTAAAACCCAGACCACTTTCATCTTTCTAGATTGTGTACTATGCAGTTAATCTCTCTATAATATAGAATATGCACATTCAACCTAATATGATAATCTTCTATCTCAAATCTGAATCATTTATTATTTGTTTTCTAATAGTTAATCATTTTCCACATTGGAATTGGCGTATTCTAAATTTTAATTTGTTAAAGTAAAAGATATATTAATATTTCTATAAGGATTAGGTTTTACATTTACTTCACTATTTTTATTTCTTTTATGAGACACTCTTAAATATTACACATTAATAAGAAAAAAAAAGGTTTGAACAAATATAGGAAAGATATGTCAATTTTAACTATGTAACATTTTCAATGTAGGAATCAAGACATAGCGTGTAATGTTTTGTCTCTTTTTTATTCTTAAATTATCAACCTTAAAATAAATAAAGTTTCATATTCAGCTTTTAATATCCAAATAATTTTATATCAAGACTTAGTGCTTGATGTTTGGTCCCTTTTTTATTCTTAAATTATCAACCTTAAAATAAATCAAGTTTAATATTAAGCTTTTAATATCCCAATAATTTTATATCAAGATTTAGTGTGTGATGTTTTGTCCTTTTTTTATTCTTAAATTATCAACATTAAAATAAATCAATTTTCCTACGAAAGAACATAAACATTTGATATTTGATTAATCATCTTGTCAAACAATATATAGTGTGTGGAGGGATATCAATTATTTGATAACTGTAATAATTGATAACTAGTGAATGTATTACCATTATTCCAGCATTCTCCCTCTTAATACATTGATCCTAAGAACATCAAAACACATGACCCTAGGGATCCCCCTTAAGGTTTACATAGAAAAAAAAAATGTTCTGCTTAAATAATTAGAATACATGTATATTGATAAAATGTTCTTCTAAAGTGGCAAATCTTGAATATAGAAAGTCTTCATCAAGTTGTCTAGTGACCCTCAAAAAGGTGTAACTTTGAGTTGTCTTGAATTATTCAACAATAATCCCTAAGATATGTGATAGATCTCTATCATTGTCTGGTGACCATGAAAGTGTATAATTCTTGATCATATCCTTTGAAGCTCACTCAACAATACTCCTAGAGGATCATTAGTCCCAGAAGGTTTCCCTTTGGTTTCAACCTAGTTTCTACCTTTTTGCAAAATAATTACTCCTCTCTTAAGGAAAAACTGATATGGAAGAGCTTTCATGATTTTTTTATCATGGAATGTGTGAGGTGTTACAGACCTCTCTGGAAAGTACTATGTTTGGTATACTTGTCATAGACTTGCCAATCTACATTTCCTTTGCATGCAAGATGTTTAAATCTCTAGTTTCATGTTTTCGTCTCCTTTTCACATCATTTGGCTAGATGACATTATATTTTCTTCTCAACATGAAATTGGTACAGGTGGTGTAGTTACTCTCCTATCACCTCATCTTCATTTTGTTATTATTTCACATGGTTCTGACCCCATGCAAAAAATTATTTGGATTTTTCTTTCTATCAATAATCATTCCTTTGGTATAGTTAATGTTTATGCTCTCAAAGATGGTGTGGAAAGATCTCAACTTTGGTGTTGGATGGATGACAACATGCCTCCAACTACTTAGGTTATGTGCAGTGATTTTAATATGGTTGTGATGGCTTCTAATAGGGAAGGTATTTTTCTTTTTAACTGGACAACTAGGAAAAGGGAAGCATGGTACTATATGCACAATAAATTGGGCCTTTTTATCCCAATGCTAACCACCCCCAACAGAGTGGGGTTTGGCATACGTGGTCCAATTTTTGAGCTGGCTCTAACCATATATCAAAACATCTTGATCATGCCATGATTACTACATAATCCTTTTTCTCCTTTTCTAAATATCAAGAGTTACCTATCATTCCTCTACTAGATGTGACATTATCAAACCTCTATCCCATTTATTTTACCATTTCTTGGGAAACTGTTATCTAGCAATCTATTAGAACACAATTTTTCTTCAACATGTCAGTGTAGACATATACTTCTATTATTGCTCACATCCTATGTGTCTTGAATTTGAAGCCATGACCCCATTCTCAAATAATTTGGATTCAATGGTGGAATGATGATGTTACTAGAACCACTAGATTTATTTGTATCTATGAGAGGCAATTGGATATTTTTGGAAAAAGTTCTTATGAGGCCAATACCAAGGCTCTCAGGAAGGATTCTGAAGCTCGTACCCTTAACCCTTTTGATTCTAATTTGTGTGTCAAGCTTGCCAAGTTCCACTATGATAAATAGATTTATGATAACTATGCTACTTAGGGTGCCCAAATCAAAGCTCACCTCCAATGGTTGGAGGCTAGTGATAAAACTTCTAAAGAATTCTTAAAAGCTCTCATAGCCCATCATACTAACTTTGGGATTAAAAATATTAAATAGGGCAATACTATTCTTTTCAATCTCTCTGACATATTGCAAGCTTTTGTGCATCATTATGAATTTTTTTTTACTTCACAGGAAATTCAGTTGCCTAGGTGGAAGATCTTAGAAAGTGTATTTATGTTACTACAAAGAACCTAATAGTCGAGCAACGGGCTTTTTGTGAGTAGCTTCCCACCATTAGGGAACTTAATGAGGTTGTCTTTTCTATGGTAGATGTCAAGTCCCCTGTGTGTGATGGGTTCCCCTGTGAATTTTACAAGCACCTCTAGGAGTCTATTGGGAAAGACTTGCACAAAGTCTATCTTGAAGCTTATCAAACTAAGAGTCTAGGAGCCATCATTAACAAAGGAAACATTAAATTCATACCTAAAACTGGTGAATTTGATGATATTTGCAACTAGTGGCCCATCACCTTGCTGATTATGTTATGCAAAATCATTTTTGAGGCCTTATCTCTTAAGATTAGACATCTTCTTCCCTTAGATGTGCAACCGGAGCAAACCGATTTTGTCAAGTCTAGGTATATTCTTGACAACATCATTTTTTTTAAGGAAGGCATGAAGTGGGATCACAAGTTCAATTAGTAGACTTTTTTCTAAAGAATTGATTTTTCCAAATCTTAAGATTGAATTGAACGACCCTTCATTTTGGCTATGCTCTAAGGCTTGGGTTTCGACCCTAACTTTCTTCAGTCTATGGAAATGCTGATGCATGTATTACCATTAATAGTTCCCAATCCGAAGCCTTTGGGATCTTTTGATCTATTTGGTAGGGATTCTCTTTGGCTCCGGCTTTGAATGTTCTTGGTGTTAAAGGGTCCAGTTACTTACTTTCCCACTATATTTCTTTTGGTTTGGTTATTGGCATTTCCTTGCCTAAATCTTCTTCCCAACTCATCAATGGTCACTTTTTTGATAACTATTTTCTCACTCTCCTAGAGGATGAGGAAAGTATCACTAATGCCTTACAATGCTTGGATGCATTTTATCAAGCTTTTGGTTTGGCTATTCAATGACACATGAAACTCTATTATCTAGGCAATCTTTTCATCCACTGTGGCTCCAAATTTCTCAATTCAAATGCAAAAGCATTACTCATGGGGAGATATTCCACTTTCTAGGCATCCCCTTCACCTTTCAAGCTTCTCCAGTGGAATTGTGGAATGTTGTACTCATGAAAATTGAGAAAAAGCTTGATTACTGGATTACTAAACCCCTTTGTCTTGTAGGGATATTCCAAATTTTCTCGAAGATTTTGGTTGCTACTCTTGTGTATTACTCCTCTTGTTGGTCTTATTCCAAAGCCTCCTACCTCAAGTTAGAATGTTTTCTCTGTGACATTCTTTGGGCTTCTAGTTTTGATCATCATGGCTTTCATAGGCTTGCCTAGAATTTTTCGTTGTCTCCCCAAAGAGTCTAGAGGTCTTGGCCTTCTTTCCACATAGAAGCAAGGGCTTTCTCTTTATGCTAAGTGGATTATTCATGCTCTCATTAGTGATAAAGCTTGAAAAGTGTTTGTTTGACATTGTATCTCTTCTAGATTTCCTATTAATAGGCCTTCATGGAAAGGGATTGCTCTTCAAAGCCTTCTCATCATGCGGGAACCTATTCATATCTAGGGCTCTTTTGTTATCAAGAGCATTTGGAAAGTTTGGGAAGTTGTGAAGCCTTGGATTCATTGGGATGGTGATGGGTTTCATGATGGGCTTTCTTTGAATTAGCAATGCCTTTGGTTGTCCCCATTGTTTTTTGTTTAGGGTACTCATCTACCAACACTCAAGGCACTAGTGCTTTGTGTTTTTTCAAACATGACATCAAGACTCCTAAGGACCTTTTTTTCTAGGACCGTTATGAGTCTCAGATCTTGGGAGGATATGCAGGTCCAGTTGTAGTTTTGTCATGCTAGTCTAGAATGACACACTTTTGATCTTCTGCTCTTTTCCATTATGAATCATTTGATTCACAAGGTGGGAATCCAATCTATGTGACCTTGGTGGAAAGACTGGAGATGGTATCCTACCATGCCCTTCACCAATTACAAGTCTAGCTTAGGATATTGTTGGCTCTCTCCAAACCTTCCTATGGTGGATACTTTCAAGCAATGCTAGCATCTTCAGTCTTCTCCTTATCATTGGAGGGTGCAATTTGATACTATTTGGAGTGCTATCTGTAAGAATTTGCCAAAGGGAAAAATTCACCCAAGAACTAAGAACTCAAACACAAGCACAACTATATACCAAAAATGGAGAGAGTATGATCAGAATAACAATGTATTCAATAACTTGATGCAAGAGTACCCTAGGAGTGCCTGAATATAAAGGCCTCAAGAGAGCTTTTAGAATGCATAGAAGTTAGCACCATGAAGTGTCATACAACCAAGCACATGTCCACCAGATATGGATTATCCTCCATTAAGAATGGAAGTAAGTGCGGTGATGAGAGGATAAGCCTACAAGGGTGAGACATGCAAAATAGTGTTGTAGACACCATGTGCTCAAATAAAGTTGCGTACTCCTGTGTTGTCAACATGACAACTCAAAAAGTGTGAAAACTCCTAAGTGTCTCACAAATAAAAATAATAAAATATGTATTTACACCAACACCCCGCCTTAAGTGCAACTGAGGGGAATGCCCTTAAGCTTACAAACTAGGATGAAGATGCATAATGGGTCCCGACTACTAGGCCATGTAACGTACCCATGTACATAATAAAATGCAATCTCTCATAAATTTGGGAAAGAGGGAAAACCTAATGGGAAAAAACCCTCCCCCAAAAATAGAGATAAAGAAGGATGCATCGATGGATGGAGTAATCAAGACCCCCCCATTATGACAAGCATCCAATATATACAAAAGAGAATAAGAAAAGGAAGAGAGACAGAATAGGCTCCCCCCCGCCCCCCCCCCCCCCCCCCCCCCCCAACCAAAAAAAAAAAAAAAGACGAATGAGAACAGGTGAAAGTTGCTACGATGAAGAAGTTGGTCCAAGAATGCATAATGGAGTTCCTCACCTTAGGAAGAAACAACGGAAAAGGTATAATCCTGAAGATGTATGGTGGTCCTAAAACCTACCCAAGTATCCCTGTGCTAATGCTGAAGTTCACCCCTTCCAACTATGCTAAAAAGAACGAATGCAAATCTGGCAAGGATGTCTGCTAAACCTGTTCCACTGAACCATCTGTCTCCTTGACTGACAAAGAGACCTCCACTAATTTCTGTTCATAAGGATCCACAATCATGCCAAGCTGTATAGATTGATCATGTAGAGAATGGACATGAGGGTCAGAGTGAACCCTCGCAACAACTGTAGAAGAATCATCATCAATGAGAAGATGTAAGTCATCAAGTCTATCTCCCAAGTCAAGTGAAGCTAGAGCTGGAAGATGAGATGAACCATGCTATGATGGACCTTTCACTGTGGCAATGTAAGCACATGGATTGGACTGATGTGACCTCTCACTACAACTGTAGATAGAACCACGCATGTATGAACCTATTGAAGGACTATCACTGGTGTCACTATCAGTTTCCTCTATGTATGTTGTGTGAAGAGGAGTAGAGGATAAGCTTGGTGAACTTTCCTCAAAGTGAACATCCTTCTCCACAAAAATCTCGTGTGTCTCTGGATCTAGAAGTCTGTATGCCTTTACACTGTCTTCATAACCAATAAAGGTACAAGGCCTAGGTGTCAGTGCCTTGCAAATCTTGGAAGAAAGATTTGCCCATGCTGGACAACCAAATACTCTAAGATAACTCACAACTAGTTTTCTGCCGCACCATGCCTCAAAAGGAGTCTTGCCATCTAAGGCTGGATGAGGAGATTTTTTAAGTATGTGAGTAGCATTGCTAATGGCTTCAACTTCAAGTGTAGGATCGAGAGACTTGGCCTTGATCATGCAACTTGCTATGGTCTTGAGAGTCCTAATCCACATTGCTGCAACATCTGTCTTGTGCGGACTGAATGTAGGTGAGTTCTGAAGATCAATGCCCTCAATTTTGCAAAAGTTCTTAAGTCTCTTATCAACATATTTGTTCTCATTTTCCACCCTTAGTACTTTTATGGCTTTCCTTGACTTTTGTTCAACATGAGTCTTGAAGTCTTGAAGCTTATTAACCAATTCATTCTTATGATGAAGGAAGAAGACCCAAGTGAATCTGGAAAAGTCATCAACAAATGTGAGTATGTAGTGGCCTTGGCTGACTAAAGTCACTGCAAAGGGTCCTGCTAATGAGAAGACTTCCCTTTATCATACTTCTCCTTGAGATGCATATCCACTAAACAAGATGAATACTCCCCCTTAGAAAAGCTGATGTTGGGTAGACCTTTGACCATGTTTTTTGAGCAAAGTTGTTGTAGCGAGCGAAAGTCAAGGTGACCAAACTGCTCATGACATAAGTTATTTGAAGTAGAGTGAGTTAACAAGGCTTGAGAAGGACTGGCAAAAAATGGGAGAAGGAATAAAGCCTCCTATCATCATTGACTTTCCCAACTGCTACCAATGAATCATCTTTTAGATTGCACACCATCATTGAATCGAGAAAGAACTCAACCTTATGACCATCTCCAAGGTGAGTGATTTAGTAAACTGATAGTAGATTGGAAGTTCGATTTAGAACATAGAGAACATCTTTAAATTCCCCATCTTCCATTTCTACATGTCCTTTCCCTTCAACTTCCATTTTGGCATCATCTCCCATGAAGATGTGTGCTACCTGTGACTGCTTCAATGAAGAAAAGTCTTGCTTTGAAGAACCCATGTGGTAAGAGGCACCTGAGTCAAGTATCCATTCCGAAGAAGAATTTGTGTTGGCCATAAGTGCTTGACCTTTACCCTTTGAAGAGTTAGAAGTAGAATCCTTGGAAGTACCTGGCACTTGAACCTTGTTCTTCTTGAGTAGATTTTCTAACTCATTGATTCTTTTTGTCTTGCAATGATGCTCGTCATGATTTGGCTTTTTATAGTATGCACAAAAGATTTGTCCTTCTTTTCATTAGTTCCTTTCTTGTTTGAAGAAGAACCACCTTGTTGAGAGGAGTCATGTTGTGTCTCAGATTGTGTTTTCTACTTCCACTACTTCTTTTTCTTGTTGCCTTTTCCCCCTTGACTAGATTTATGATCATCACTAGCCACTAAGGCTTTGGTCTTAGATGACTTGAGAAGGCCAAAATCCACCAAGTGAGATTGTTCAACAATCAACATGTCTACAAATCCATCAAAGGAAGGATTCTGGTAAGTAGATCCCATGGTCAACTTGTGAGTATTAAAACTTGAAACAAAGTTGGCATACTCAGTAGATAGCTTTTTCAGGATGTGATGTATCAACCTATCATCCTTAATGGGATTTCCACAATCATTTAGAAGTCCCCTATACTCATTGACTTTGATGAGATAATCCTAAATTATGGCATAATTTTTAGGATCTAAGAGAAGTAGATCATCCTCAATCTGAAATCCCTTTTCTTCATCCACTTGACCATATAATTTTTCGAGTTTATCCCAAGCTTCCTTAGATTCTGAACAATTTTTAATGTGGAAGAGAAGATTGCTATGTACACAACTTCTGATAACACCTAAAGCTTCATTGGTGTTGTCTTTTCCAATCAATGAGTTCTTTAGCATCAGTAGGTTGGGTAATTGTACCATCAACATATAAACTATATCCTTTTTCCATTAATCTACTCCATGAAATATCTTTCCATGTAGAATAGTTGCGTGAAGTTAGAGGAGGACATTTAAAACCCATGATGCAGAAATGAAAAGAGCACAAAATAGAGACACAAGAACATTGTACACACCCCCCTTTTTCATTCAATCAAAAGACCCCACAAAAAGAGATGCTTTTGGCACTTTATAAGTAGTGCGTTTACAATGGGCCACTTGTCAAAATGAACAAAGTGGAATTTTTGATTTTTCTTTTACAACTACCATATGAGGCTTAAATCTGTCACTTCAGCACTGTAGCTTAGATTTACAACAATTTGAAAAAGAATCAAAGCTTAACATTGCCAAAGAAGGCCTAATTCTGAAAGTGAAAAATTTGTCCACACAACCCTAAAATTTTACTTCAGGTCTAGAAGGTAGACAAAAAAAATGCACTTTAAAAAAAATAGAAATTGAAAAAGTGACCAGATGTGCCCGTACGGAGCTTCTGAAGTTGCAAAACGCAGGAGTATGCAGGTACAGTCACCAAAAAATGCAAATTTTGCAAAATTTGTACACCAAAACTAGAAAACAACACCACCATTGGAAAATTCAAGAAATTCTACCTGATTTCAAAAAAAACTGCACTTGAATTGGAGTCTAGATGTCCAAGATACGAGCTCATGAAGTCAGGGTGCCAAACTAAAAAGCAATCTAGAGAGGGGTTTGGAGGAGAAACTGCGATGCTAAATTTGATGATCAAATGGCCGTCAAGCAGTTATAAAATGCCTTGGAATGACTTCCAGATAGGCATCAATTTTAAGATCGTGTTCTGCTGATGTCAGCAAAAAAATTGCTCCTGGTTGACGTGTCAGCTGATTGTGTTGTATGTACTGATGAAAAGCATATGCGTCAGTCCGTATGATGAAGTGGCAAGGTCCACTGGGTCCCATGTGTGATGTGGTAGTCCCAAGTTTGATGACTGGGCAGTGTGTGTAACCTGCGTAGGTGCTACGGGGTCCGTTGCACAGGGTGACGTGTGGAGGTCGGGGTCATTGCCGTGTGGATAGATTTACCTGTGCGGGAGAACCTTGCTAGAATTTTTATCATTGTCGAAATATGCTCACTGCAGACTAGTTGGAAATACTGTCAACATTCACTCCGGCTGCCAAATTTCGTGCAAACACTATGAAATAGGAGATTGAGATCGCGAGGCCAAAAAGTTACAAACCCTCACTGGATATGTTCACGTCGTCGCTGGACTCCACATGTATGACAACAATGTGGGCAGGAGTTTCAAATTTGCGGTTGCCAAAATTTGACTGCAGTGGGTGCTAAAGATTACAAATCTCGATCAAAAAATGTCTCACAAGCCAGAAACCTCCAACGCGAGTGGAGATCAGAAACCCACAGGAGTCTTCGTAGTGGCCAGAGGTACATTGCCAAAAAAATGTGCAAATGGTGCTTTGATTGCCGAGAGAAGTCTGCGGACTTACTGCCCTAGGGACTTCAAATAAAAATCTCACATTAATTGTTGCCGTGTTTTATTATGCTAGGGACTTCAAATAAAAATCTCACATTGAGTGGGCAAAGCGCAGTATGCGCTAAATAAAAACAATCCTTCGCAGAATGTAAGCAAAGAGCGCCAATGGAGGATTTTGCCAAGCTGGTCCGTTTGATCATTGGAAGGATTAATTTGCATGTATTGCCCGTTGACTTAAATCTCAATATACCCTACAAAAACAATAAAAATCCTCCAAACAATGGCAAATCCAAGGTGTCATTGCCTTGGTCTGTCTAATAAGATTTTCTCTGCTAGTGACTGTAGGGCAAAAAAAATTTTATGAAAAATTGCAAGAAAATATGACCGAAATTTAGGTAAAATTGACAGATCCAAAAATAAATTCATAAATCTGTAAAAGTGACCATACCCATACCACAAATCGGGCCTTTGAGTTCTGATTTGCAAAAAAATTTTGCCTCATGGTCAACTTTGGGCCAAGGTAGGCATGCTTATAGTCAATTTTCACTAGTTTAGCATTTCAGATGCAATGGAGAGGTCATATCTAATGCTGGACACTCTCAATTTTTGTAGCACTCTGGATTCAGGCTGAGGTGATGAAGCACGCAAGAAGTCTCGAATGGCTTGTGATGAGAAAATCTCCAAGTTGCTCTAATACCATGTAAGAATTTTTCAAAGGGAAAAGTTCACCTAGGAACTAAGAACTCAAACACAAGCACAACTGTAGACCAAAAATGGAGAGAGTATGATCAAAATAACAATGTATTCAATAACTTGATGCAAGAGTACACTAGGAGTGCCTGAATATAAAGGCCTCAAGAGAGCTTATAGAATGCATAGAAGTTAGCACCATGAAGTGTCATACAACTAAGCACATGTCCACCAGATATAGATTATCCTCCATTAAGTACAGAAGTAAGTGCGTTGATGAGAGGATAAGCCTACAAGGGTGGGACATGCAAAACAGTGTTGTAGACACCATGTCCTCAAATAGAGTTGCGTACTCCTATGTTGTCAACATGACAACTCAAAAAGTGTGCAAACTCCTAAGTGTCTCACAAATAAAAATAATAAAATAATGCAATATAATTAAATAATGCATTAACCTAAGTAAACTTAAGTAAGTGTAAATAGTAAAGTACGTATTTACACCAACACTATCATTGAGCCTAAAATTGCCCATTTTTCTTTGTGCCTATTATTTCAAAGGTTTCCACTTGTGTTGTGACTCAAGCATGTTGGTATTCTAGATCCCCAGTGTCCTTTTTATGCGCATCTTGAGTCATTTTTGCATTTTTTTGGTTTTTTAGGTCTGCTCATAATTATTGACAATGGATACATGATTTCTTCATGCCCTCTAGGAAAGAACCAGTTTAGCATTTCAGACACAATGGAGAGGTCATATCTGATGTTGGACACTCTCAATTTTCACCATTTTAGCATTTTAGATGCAATGGAGAGGTCATATCTGATGCTGGACACTCTCAATTTCTGTAGCACTCCAGATTCAGGCTGAGGTGATGAAGCAAGCAAGAAGTCTCGAATGGCTTGTGATGAGAAAATATCCAAGTTTCTCTAATACCATGTAAAAAATTTTCAAAGGGAAAAATTCACCCAGGAACTAAGAACTCAAACACAAGCACAACTGTAGACCAAAAATGGAGAGAGTATGATCAAAATAACAATGTATTCAATAACTTGATGCAAGAATACACTAGGAGTGCCTGAATATAAAGGCCTCAAGAGAGCTTCTAGAATGCATAGAAGTTAGCACCATGAAGTGTCATACAACCAAGCATATGTCCACCAGATATAGATTATCCTCCATTAAGCTAAGAAGTAAGTGCATTGATGAGAGGATAAGCTTACAAGGGTGGGACATGCAAAACAGTGTTGTAGACACCATGTGCTCAAATAGAGTTGCGTACTCCTATGTTGTCAACATGACAACTCAAAAAGTGTGCAAACTCCTAAGTGTCTCACAAATAAAATAATAAAATAATGCAATATAATTAAATAATGCATTAACCTAAGTAAACTTAATTAAGTGTAAATAGTAAAGTACGTATTTACACCAACACTATCATTGAGCCTAAAATTGCCCATTTTTCTTTGTGCCTATTATTTCAAAGGTTTCCACTTGTGCTGCGACTCAAGCATGTTGGTATTCTAGATCCCCAGTGTCCTTTTTATGCGCATCTTGAGTCATTTTTGCATTTTTTTTGGTTTTTTAGGTCTGCTCATAATTATTGACAATGGATGCATGATTTCTTCAAGCCCTCCAGGAAAGAACCCTTTTCTTGACAAATGATTGTGTTGGGTGATTCCTCCATGATTCTTAGGCAATTTGGCCAGATCTGGCATACTGTCATCATGTAGATTTTGTTTACTTTCTAGAAGGATAGGAATGTTGTTCATTTCACTCATAGATTTCCTGATATCAATGTTACTATGTACACTAAAACATGAATGTGTAATAATGTCATGTTGTAGATTTAGGTCCAAGCCAACAAGGTGGCACTAAAGGTGGCCCACCTTTAGAAATTGCTCAATTATTGGGGTAACACACCTTGCACAATCACTAGAGTTCCTCAAGACTACTTGAATGATCACACTTTTTCTTGGGGTGATCATTGGGGTCATGGTTCTTCTACTCACTGCTCTCATACACCATGCTCGTAGGCTCCCCGCCACCATTCTCCTAGTGATGGCGATGCTGGTTGGTGGTGTCACTCAGCTTCTCTACCTCACCGCATCTCTAGCTAGTTTGCAATTCCTATGGCATCCCATCATGTTGCTCCTCTTCACTCTCATGGCTCTAAGTGGTCTTTCCCTTGCCTATATTTGGCTATTTTTCTACCATAGGTAGAGGAGAAAGATAAAGAAAAAGTTGTTGATGATGACACTGTTGATGGCTAGACTATTCCTAGTCCTCCTACCAATCCTAGGAATTCCTAGGGTTATAGTGACCGTGAAGATCCACCTCCCTTGATTGGCATTGGTTTGGCAGCCTAGGGGAGCTACTTATATGTTTTTTTTGATGAATAGTTATTTATTTTGACTTTGACCCTATGAACTTTCACAGGGTGATTTGGTATCCGTTACCACTTTTTTGTGAACTCTTAACTAGTATATTAATTTATTAATTTAAAGATACTATTCATCAAAAATAAATAAATAAATAATAATGTATAATTCTTAATAGATAATTAGATAATTAGTTATTAATCACCCATTACAAAAAAAAACCTATATATTTTACGACAAGTTAGATCTTAAAATTTCTAAAAAATTATAATTAAAAGGAAAAAATCTTAAACAAACCATATTCATTAAAAATTAATAGAACCATAAGCTTTTCCTCTAAAACCATAATTTTCTAATTGCTAATCATATAATACAAAAGAACCCCATCATCAAATAATAATGTGTTCCACATATATTATTATTATTTTATTTATTAACCAAGAGGCTCTTCAATCACATAAAGACTCTAAAATATGTCAAGGATCATAAATCCATGTAAAACTAGAAAATATTTAAACTTATCGATGAGAAATTTATCAAAGACCAGAAAACGATGAAACTTAAACATTTGTAAAATAGTTTACAATATATTAATTTTTATTTTTATGTGCAACTATGAAAGTGGGAACATGCCTACTCTACCCATAGGGGTGTTTCTCTAGTCAGCTCCTAGGGGTTTTTCCCTAGTTAGCTAATAAGGAGGTTTTTTTAAAGAAAATTTTTTCTATATAAATATGAGTTTCATTTTTTACAATTTGCATTTATGTGAAATCAAGTTATTGGGTTTTGAATTGGGAAGAAAGAAATGTTTGACAAACTTCAACCTATTTTTGAATTTTGGAGGAAGAATTTACAACATGGGCAATAAAGATAAAAGAGCAAGTAAATATGCACAACGAAGAACTAAGGAACAAGAAGATGAAAATCATCGAAAAACACTAGCAAGATACTATCTTAGATTAGGTACATAGGCACAATCATTTTTCCAATGTATTTAATTAGTTTATTTAGTTAGGATTAGGGTTTAAATCCAATTAGGAATATGATATTTATTTTAAATTAGCATTACTAGATTAACTTAATATTAAGAGTTTATTTGAAATTATGTTCATATTTAGGCCATTAGGGTTTATTCAATTATGTCCATATTTAGTCCTTAGGGTAAATATTACATTATGAATATATTTAAATTATGAATTTATTTAGGATGGGAATTACCTTGTTTATTCAATTATGTTAATAATTTATAGTCCATAAAGGTTTATTAGATTATGATTAAATTTAAATAAATGAATTTATTTAGGACATAGTCAACCAGGACAACCTACCAACATTGGAGATGCTTCATCCCAAGTTCAAACAGGTACATGTGCATCTCTTGCAAGTATATAATATAGATCTCTCTAGATTTCTAGGTCTCTATCAAACTTTATATCTTTAATTTTTAAATTTAGTGAGTGATATTTCCCCTTATAAACTTACTTGATTTTATTTGTTATATCGTGCACATGCAACTCTAGTAGATGATGAAAATGTTGGACATGAGAAAATTGAAGATGAAGCAATGGATATTGAAGAAGGACCATCTAAAGGTTAGATAATTTAATCAAGTACATAATATTTCACTCAAGTTAAACATGTATATATGTATACATATATGTCCCCTAAAGAGATTATATCTTAAGACTTTGTTTCATTTTTTCTTGTGTAGCCTGAGATCAAACGACAAATGAGAATGATAATTTCACTCAAAGATTGAAGAGAAAAATTAATCATAGAAACATAGATCATTTAATTGAAATGGATGTAGAAAAATTGAGAGAATATGCTAATCAACCTACACATACTACAAAGAGGAAATTGAATAAAAAGTCTAAAGACATAATTGCACATTTTGAGAATCTATCAACAGTAGAGAAAACTCAACTATTATCAATTTCACTTCTTAAAGATGGATTAAAAGAGCCACTGAGACTATTGGGTATAGATACAAGTATAAAAAATAGGACTTCTAAACTAGAAAAAGATATTTTTGAAAGTGTTAAGGAAGGGTTACATTCCATTGGGAAAAAAACTAGATCTACAGATAAATCCATTGCATGAAGAGTGATACTGACATCTATTTTAAATAAGAAAACATCCCAAAATAGATAGATCTCTTCATTATCATCTCATTTCGAGTATAGTTGGAAGACAATATTACATTATCTGAAAAGGAGAAGCAATTTGAATGATAGTACATTAGAAGGCAATTGGACACTAATGTGTATAGCTCCTCAATCTGACAGGATTGGGGAAACAGTTAAGAACTTAGTTATTCAATTTTGGATTGATAATACTCATCCTTCACCAAATAGAAGAGATATCATCAACTAGAGGATTGGGCCTAAGGAATATATTCAGTACACAAAACGTTGGTTGGATGTCACTCAACATGAATTGTATCTCTCATTTTGTAATTTAAATCCTAACATAAAGATGGGACAAACAATGTTTGAAAGATTGAAGCCCTATTTTGTGAAGATAAATAAATCTTTTGAAACATGTTGTTGTTGATATCATGTTGAATTTGATCTATACTATGAAGGGTTTCAAAAGATGATAGAAGAATGTGGTGGAACTTCTCAAAATACTTTTCCTAAATGATTGAGTCAATTCATAATATCAATCTTATGTGACAAACCAAATGATTGTGGAATAGTTGAAATAGATTGCATAAGAGGAACTTGTGAAACATGTGGTAACTTGACTAAGTTTCCTTTGAGAGAAGAAGATGCTAATACGACAAGGATGGTAAAATGTAAGAGATATAAGTACATAAAGTCAAAAACAAAAGCTAGAAAAGAATCAACAAGGGTAGAATATGTAGAGGATGAGATATTGGCTGGAGAATTTATGTCAAATTTTTGTAAATTGATTCAACCATATATATGCCATGCATTTTTTGCTAAGTGGCAAGTAGAACAATTTCAAACACTAAGAGAAACTTCCCCACTCGAAACAATTCTATCTGTTGTTGACTTTGCAGAGAATTACTCTTTCGTATCTCAAAAACAACTTCAAGCATAATACTACTATACAGAGAAGGTTACTATTATGGTTCAAGTGTCTTATTGACATGCACAAATTGATATAGATGGTGTGGAAAGTACAGATCAAGCATGAGTCATTAAAAAAGAGTATCACTTTTACATTAGTGATAAGAAAGAACATGACACACATTTTGTGGAACATTATTTTAAGACATTTTTTGAATATTTGAAAAACAAAAACATTAAAATAGAAAAACATTTTTTATGGTCAGATGGATTTGTAGCACAATTTAAATCAGCTAGACCATTTTATGCATTATGTAGATATCATCAATACTTTAATATACCACACATTTGGAGTTTCTTTGAGAGTGGACATGGAAAGGGTGAGCATGATGGTTTAGGAGCTTGTATCAAACATGCTTTAAGAAAGTATCAAATGGACTATAAAGGATATCACATTACTAATGCTCATGATGTGGTTGAGTGGTGCAAAACACATTTTCAGTGCCAACAAATATAGATAAGACATCATCACAAGCAAATCGTGTCATACCATTTAGAGTGTTTTGGGAGGTATCAGGTATATATAAATTAATTTGTTCATATTTTTAAATTGAATCGTAAATATATATTTAATATGTTATCTTAGATGATCTCTAACTAAATTATGGACCTTGTGTACATTCAGGTGTTGATAGAAGATCAATGCATGCATGCAAGAGGGTAGAGAAGACATGATCTTTGCATTCAATTATGACTACAAATAGTAATGTGTGGTCATTGTACACAAGAGAATACTCATGTTTTTGTCCTAATTGTATTGATGAAGACTATGATGGTTGCATCAATAAAGAATGTGGATATGTGGGTGAATGGACTTTGGTGCGACTAGATGTTATTAATATGAATGAGTTTGAGGAGGAAAACTATGATGATATTCCATTGATTTCTAGTGATTATAACCATATTTCGGGATTGATCAAAGTTTGTATGTATGAACTATATATATACCTGGACCATGTACATGTATACATTTTTCATAATTTCGGTTAATTTTTATTATATATATGTACTTATGTACATGACGTGTATCCAGAATTTTGACATATATAAGTTTGTGTAGGAAATGTTTTTACAATCATGGCAGAATCGAAAAATGTAGAAGGTGTTAGCTATTATTTATTATGTTGCACCATGGAAAGAGAGAAGCTAACAAAGACTGAAATAAGTGATGAAATTATTTTTCCCACAGGTTAGTATATAGTTGAATTATGTATATATGTATGTCAAGTATCTATGTTTTTAATGAATTCAAATTGTTTGACTTAAATTCAAGATTGATGTATTTTTTAAATGTGTACATGTGTAGGTTCTATTGTTGTACAAGGAACATATTTGAAGCAAATAAAAGTACTTAAAAATGGGATTCATTTCACCGATTATCAACCTAACAATAAGGTATATCAATATAGTAATCATGTTATTGCCACTGGTATAACTCTTCAACCAGTCAAAGGAGCTGGAATACGTAAGTGGAGGCTCCATATTGATAATCATGAGAAAATATTAAATGTTATCCAAGAACGAGCTGATCCACTTGATATGAGATAGAAACAACTCCTAATTTGAAACGTAATTCAAGAACAATTTGAAATTTGGTTCAAACTATATGAAATTTGGTTGAACAATCATTTGATCCATTTGAAATTTGGTGGAATAAATAATTTCCTAAATTGAACTTTTACTCTTTCATTTTTAACTTGATGTCTTGAATTCAAATTGACATAAAGTAACTGATTATAGAAATTATGAACTTATATGTATGTGTGTACACTAATTACCTGGCATGTGCACCTTGAGGGAAAGAAATTCGAACACCACTTGTCTTAAGGGGATGAAATTAGGAGTCTGTAAAATTAATTATATTGAACTTTCTATTTCACTTAACTTGTCAATTTTAGGACACATGTATGCTTTCAATTTAACTAATTAGGACATGTGCTTTCAATTTCAGGACATGTGAGCTTTCAAGTTCAAATTGCGATTTGTTTAACTAAATTTTGAACATGTACATGTTTTAAGTTGGACTTGAATTAGAACATTGGGCTTAACAGGATAAAATTCTAGGATACATATGTATAAATTAAAATTTCACTATGATTAAAATTTGAAATGTAACTCAAGAACAATTTGAAATTTGGTTCAAACTATTTGAAATTTGGTGGAATAACTAATTTTCTAAATTGAACTTTTACTCTTTCATTTTTAACTTGATGTCTTGAATTCAAATTGTCATAAAGTAACTAATTATAGAAATTATGAACTTATATGTATGTGTGTACACTAATTACCTGACATGTGCACCTCGAGAGAAAGAAATTCAAACACCACTTTTCTTAAGGGGATGAAATTAGGAGTCTGTAAAATTAATTATATTGAACTTTCTATTTCACTTAACTTGTCAATTTTAGGACACATGAATGCTTTCAATTTTAAGAAATGTGAGCTTTCGATTTAACTAATTACGTGACAATTGAGCTTTCAATTTTAGGACATGTGAGCTTTCAAGTTCAAATTGCAATCTATTTAACTAAGTTGGACATGAATTAGAACATTGTGCTTAAGGGCCCGATAAAATTCTAGAATATGTGTACAAATTAAAATTTTACTATGATTAAAATTTGAAATGTAACTCAAGAACAATTTGAAATTTGGTTCAAACTATTTCAAATTTGGTTGAACAATTATTTCATCAATTTGAAATTTGGTTGAATAACTAATTTTCTAAATTGAACTTTTACTCTTTCCTTTTTAACTCAATGTCTTGAATTCATTTAACTTTCTATTATATTGAACTTTCTATTTCATTTAACTTGTTAATTTTAGAACACATGTACACTTTCAATTTAACTAATTAGGACATGTGCTTTCAATTTTAGGACATGTGAGCTTTTGATTTAACTAATTGCTTGACATGTGAGCTTGCAATTTCAAATTGCAATTTGTTTAACTAAATTTTGAACATGTACATGTTTTAAGTTGGACTTGAATTTTAGAATATTGGGCTTAAGGGGATAAAATTCTAGGATATGTGTACAAATAAAATGGATGAGTTCTATAGATTTACTCGAGTTAGGAATTATGTACAACTAATTACCTGATACTTGAACATTTAATACATGATATATTACTAGACATTTAAATTACATGAACTATTTATATATATATATCTAAATTTAATCAATATATTACATGTGTACATATCTAAATAAATTACTTACATATCTTAGATAGAAACAATTTATAATATACTAGATCTAGATCTATAATGTACATTAGATTCCACAACATAATGTAACATGTATCAGTCATCTCGAGAACAAATAACAAAAACATGTATCTATCTAGAGATCTATCAGAAGATAATATCAAATATAAATAGCGTACATACATGTAGACATGTAGATCCAGGTACATCTATATCAAATCAAATATAAATATAACATGCATCATGTGTGTATATAAAGTGTCTATCTAATATATGAATGTCTCTCTGGATGAAAGTCTAGAAAAAATCATCTAGATAAAAAAAACTATAGATCATCAGGTGCAGGACTATCATCTTCACACCTCCTCACAATGGGGTCTGAAGGCTGACTAGTATCAAGGTGCTCACTAGGATGTGTTGACCCCTATATATAAATTCAAGAGAAAGTGTTATCAATACATACATACATTTAATCAAGAGAAAGTGATATTGAAATACATGTACACATAATCAAAACATAAATAAACATTACCTATCCACTACTGACATCATCCAATGAGTCTTGACGATGTACACGATCTGGCATCAAAGCTAGAGTAAAAAGAAGCATGTCCCCCTACATTGTACATGTGCACATTCAACACATCAAATTAAAATTTCTCTACATGATTACATTTGAATCTATGTGCATGATATACATACATGTGCACACATGCACTTGTCTAAATTAAATTAGTTTCGAATGATTGAAATTTTAACATGAACAAAAGAAAATTTACTTGTGTAGATGATGGCATCTAATAATACTCGAACTACCTAGCATCGATCGTGTCAACTAATGCATCCAAATTTTGATTTGTCGCATCAAGGTCAATCTCTGCATCTATGCGGGCCCCATGATTGGTGAATGGCACATGTCCTAATAATGATGAGCCAAGTGGACTATGTAGATGAGATGGCATAGAAGTAGAATCATCACATGTCAACAGGTCCATCCATCCTGTGGTTGACAAGCTCAAATCAACATCATTAAGGCCCACATTTGAACTTTGAGCCTGCACTGTAAGACTGGCTGAAGGGTTTGTGGTATGTATATGTCTCTCTGGAGCAAAAGAGTGGTCAATAGGTGGATCATCATGTGCACTACCACCATGACCACTACTTGATCGATGAGAGGAATATGGTTAAGGATGTGTCCTAGTACTACCATGGACACGACCTCGAACATCTGATATGGGTATGCCAAGATGCTTTGATATAAATCTATATGTATCTAATAGATCCTTAGCTAGACCAATCATAGTATCTCATGCCAACACTCCAGTGAGACCCTCTAAGCTAGCCACTTAAGGGATGCCTGCTGCACTGTACAAGTCTCCTGAAGATGAAGCATAGGATGATGATCTGGAACACCGATGAGACATCAAATACTGACTAACCTCATCACTTGAAATAGATCTGACAGCTGCTGCAATCTCTCCAACTCCCTGAATGACCCCACGCAACTAAGTGCTATGCATGGCCTCATCAATTGATGGACCTAACACAGGGGAAAAGCAGGTGCCCTCTCTCTGACAATCGATCTATGTGCCAGTGGGGGATGACTTGGGTGCCTATCAACCAGTCTAGCACGCTCCTATCCTAAATGTCCTAGTAAATCTGTGTAGTTCACTACCCTGCATAAGCAAACTTCTGCATAAAGCTATTGGGAAAAATAGAGTGGAATTTAGTCATTATTTGGATAATGACCATGGGTAGCAAGGAAGCATGGGTATATAAATGCAACCATCTGTGGATATATACACTTAAGGGGAGAATATCCCTTCACATACTTTTGTGAAAGATAATAAAGGAAACATTCCCTCTTGAGGACATCTTTGGGCACAAAGCTCTGCACCTCCTAGAGTGAAAGACTAAAGGAGACCTCTCATCTCTTACTGTCAAGTACAGTCTATATAGTCTATGCAGAATATGGGGCAGTACCATGAATCTCATCTCAAATAAATGTCAGGCTACATAAGATACTCTAGCATGTACCACTATAGACACTAAAGCATGTGCCACTAGTCAGGGATTCCTAAAGTCTATGAATCTCCTGGTTAGTGTGATCATAGAGCTCCTGAGATGGGATAGGTAGCTGATCACGGGGGACATGATGCTGCTTAGGGGGGATAGGCTACTGCTCAAGGCCCGAGATAGGCTGCTCGGGCTCAGGTATAAGCTGATGCTCAGGGCCTGGGATAGGCTACTCGAGCCTGCCTATTGGTTGCTCGAGGGGAATAGGCTGCTCGGGGGGGATAGAAGGCTATTGATCAGCCATGTCAATGTATGTAGGTGTGTGTATAATGTGTAAACCTGAAAAATTTAAATTAAAATGTATGACATTTAATAAACTTGAAATTTATATTAAGATATGTGTGTACAATTTGACAAAATTCAAAAACTTGTATCTAAATTGTTTTAATAAAATTAAACATGTGTACCTATATATAGAAGTCCTAAAACATAAATGAACATATACCTTAAAAAAACTAAATTTTAAAACACACATGTTATATATAATGTTTGTAACTCAAGGACCTTTTAAGAACTACATGTGTGCAAGTTATATTTCTATCTAAGTTAGATTGAATGTTCAAAAGTTTTAGAAATATGTGTGCACATAAACTTGCCAAGTGTAATTTAGGTCCATGAAGTAAATATGTGCATATATATGTATATATAGATATATGCGTATATGTACATGATATGTATATTTGCACATATATCTATCATGTGTGTGTATATATGTGCATATGTGTGCATATATATACACACACATGCACATGATATATGCAAATATACATATCATGACACATATGCATATATATACATCTATATACATACATACATACATACATACATACATACATACATACATACATATATATATATATATATATCTGTGTGTGTGTGTATGTATGTATGTATGTATGTATGTATACACACACACACACACACACACACTCGGATAAAGTTTAGGTTTAGGGTTTTTCATTGAGGTTAAATGGTGTGGTTTTTTAAATCATGGTTAGCAAATTAGAGTTAAAAGTTAGAATAAAAATATAGTTAGGTTCGGGGATGGCTAGCGTAAGTGTTACTACTAATATTAAGCTGTAGGGTCAAGGTCAGGCTTAACATCATGATTAAGGTTTGGGTTAGGTTAAATTGTATTCGTGATATAGTTAGGTTTAGAATTATTCTGAGGTTAGAGAAATACTTTTCTTAGGATTATTGTTAGCATAACTTTGGTTATGATTAAGATTGTAGTTAAGGTCAAGGTTTATGGTTAAGGCTATAATAAAGGCCAGTGTTAGGATTCATATAATGCACCATGTAGGGTTAGAGTTATGGCTTTGATTAGGGATAGGGTTACGATTAGTGTTTATATTATCTCTTAGTTAGGGAGAGAATTAGAATTTGGTTGGGTTGAGGTTTAGATATAGTTTGAAAATATTATTTGAGGTTAAGGTTAGGGTTTACATCATGGTTGGTCACAAATAGGGTTTGGGTTAAAATGACATACGTAGGTTTTATGTTTGGGTTATGGCTACAGTCAACATTAGCCTTTATGGTTGAGGTTTTACATCACATGGTAAGGGTTTGGGTTAGTGATATATAGTTAATTTTAGCATCATCTTAGGTTAGAGAAATAATTATATTGGGATTTTAAAAAATTAGGGTTACCATGCATTTCAGTTATGATTAAAATTGGAGTAAAGCTTATAATTGAAGTTAGAATTAGTGTTAGAGATTTTTTTAAAGGTCATGGAACTATGGCTAGTTTTAGAGTTTAGACTAGGTAAAATAGTTAGAGTGTACTTAAATGAACTTTATTAAAAGATAATATTATATATTTAGATCTAATATGGATGAAAAATATCTTTAAAAAATATCTTATTTGTGCATTAAGAGATCCACAATGACATTAGAGGCTTAAGCAAGAATAGTAAAATAACATATACAAAGAAACATATATAAAAAATAATAAAATATACAAAAAAAACAATAAAATATACAAAGAAACATATATTTAAATACTAAAAACACATAAATTTTAACTAAAATAACATAGGAAGGGAAAAAACAAGTGTTTCATACCTTTTCTGGATGGTTGATGAGGCAGATGTCAGTCTCTCTCTGAGTTTTGATCAAAATAATGAGAAGACAACTGGTTGCACTCCTATTTATTTGCATAGATTAGGGTTTCGATCGAAAGTTTGGACAAGTTTTGATCGAACCTTAGAAACCCGCACGTGAACCCGCATTTCCAAGTTTCGATTGAAACTTTTATGTTACCTTCGATCAAAACTATTGTATTAAGTGAGTTTCGATTGAAAGTAGCATTCGATCGAAACTAGAGTTTTTCGATTGAAACTTTTAATATTAGTTTCTACCGAAACTGCTCGGATGATTTTTGGCTTCCGCACTTTTTTGGAGGGATTTCTTCCTCCAAAAAAGTGTAACCCACTATTGTGGGTTCACCCTTGAATGATTTAACACTTGAAAAAATAGGTAATATAGGTACAATAATTCCTTACAAGGCGAGATTATTGACTTAATTCAATGTTGTAGATAACCTAGAGCCTATTGATGAACTCAATCTTATAAGTCACTATGAACCATCTTTCTATAATGAAGCTAAAAAATCTGAAGTTTGGAGGAAATTTATCAAGGAAGAGTATGATGCAAAAAATGGCACATGTGAATTTATTAATTCATTACTTGGTTGCAAGCCTGGTAGCTACAACTAGATTTCTAGAAATAAATATAAAGTAGTTGGTACACTTGTGACACACATAGATTGACTTGTTTCTAAAGGATATGTTCAAAAAGGTAGAATAGATTTTGATGAATCATTTACACCTACAATAAAATGGACCTCCATTCATGCTTTCTTGAGTCTTGGAGCACAAAATTAGTGGAATATTCACCCTATGGATGCAAAAACTATATTCTCAAATGGTGATCTTAAAGAAATAGTTTATATGACTCAACATGAATGGTATGTAGTTAATAGAAAAGAGAATCAATTATGAAAGCTTGTCAAATTTTTATATGGTTTGAAACAAGCTCCCCAACCTGGTACGAAAAAATCACTGAACATCTTTTGTAGTTGAATTTCAAGCATTTTAAATTTGATGATGCAAGTCTTTTTGTTAGAAATACTGATAATATTTTTATATATCTTTTCATTTATGTGGATGATTTATTTACCATTGGTGGTGATGAGAAGAATATCCAATATATGTGAAAGAATGATTGAAGTGGGGTTTCGATATGACTAATTTGGGCCATCTTCATTACTATTTAGGTGTTGAGATGATTAAAAAACCTCATTATATTTTTACTTCCCAACAAAAAAATATTGGTGATATTTTGCATAAGTTTGACATGGCTGATTGCAAACCCCTTAGTACTCCTATGGAGCAAAATATCAAACTCACATTAGATATCTCCCAAGTATTGGTTGATGTAAGTATATATAGAAACTTGTTGGTAGTTTGATCTATGTTGCAATTGTTCATCCATATATTTTCTTTTTTGTTGGAGTTCTTCTAAGGTTTATGCAATAAAATAGACAAAGCCATTGATTAACTGCTAAAATAATTCGTGTATATCTACAAGGTACTCAACACTATGCACTTAAATACTCTAGGAAAAAAGAGTGTTCTCGAATTGGCTATTCTGATTCGTTCAAATTATGTAGGTGATCCAATAGATGAAAACTCTACAACTTGGCTTTTAATGCATCTTGAATCTATTGCAATCTCTTAGAAGTCTAGAAACAATTAGGCCCAACTATTCGTTCTTGTAAAGCTAGATATATGGTAGCATATGAAGCAACATAGGAAATCTTATGGCTTAGAAGGATTCATGAAACCTTGTAGACACCACAAGTTCTATTAACTCCACTCTTCATGAACAATCAATATACTATAAAAATGCCTAAAAATCTAGTATTTCAAGATTACACAAAACAAATCAACACAAAGTTTCATTTGATTCAATGTCATGTAAAATGTGACAATATACGTCTCAAATATTGTCTCACTGTAGATCACCCAACAAATATTTTTACGAAGGCATTGGGTAGAGGAAAGCTTGAAAGTTTAGAGGAATGCTTGTGTAACCCCTTCAAATTGAGGGGGGATGTTGATAATTTATCTATAGGTTTCTAAGTACTATATATTAGATTAGGTTCTCTTTAATATTAGTTTATTTATTTTATGTTCTCTTTTAGTTTTTTTATTCTCACAATTTTGTACAATAGTTACTTTCTAGTTTGTAAATAATTCTATTTCATTTTCATCTTGAACAAACATTAAATGAGTATAAGGGGTTAAGATATGCTATTTAAATGTAAGATATTTAGAATTAAATTGTGTATATTTTTTTAATCATTATTTTCAGTTATATTTAAAATAATTTATTTTTCAATATTCTTTATTTTGTTAATGAAATATTTGAAAAACAAGCTATGAGATCAATTGCATATAAGAAATAGTAATATTATCACTTCCATTCATCTTCAACCAGAACAACTTCTGCTTTATTGATACTTCTACATTAAAAGTCTGTGTACCACCAATCAATGTTGTGGTCCTAGAATCTTTAGCCATCCACTTCGTTACTTCATCTCCATCATGGGATTTTGGAACAGTTTCATTAACAATTTTCCATTGACTTTTTCAATTATTTTAATTTGCCACGTTGAAATTCAGACTCTTCGAATTTAACAATCGTAATTGATTTATCCATTGTCTTTCCTATCTAATAACACTTATGCTATAACTGAATACAAGCTGATATATAGATCCTCTAAAACGATAAACTGTCAATGAAAAAATACCAAGGAAATTACCGTGTAATATTCTTTTACAAATCCGACAGATTTGAAAGACTTTTCTGCGAAAACAAAATCTCTATGATCCATAATACTCGAGCACCGTTTCATAGGAGCGTCACATGTCTTCCACATTGATGAATTTTCCAAGTACCAAAGTGGTGCAGCGGCACCCATGAAATATTTAATTCTCATCATTATTTATCTACTGTTATGGAAAAAATGTAATCATGCAATGGTTCTTAAAGAACCACCAAATAATCATAAATGTAATCGATAGTCGGATAATTAATATGTAACTGAAAGGGAAAACATACAGTTTTGTAACTGTTACAATTGTCTTTATATAGACAAGATTATTCAATCAGAGGGGGCGATCGATAGTTGGAAGGGATAAGCTTAAATAATGGGGGCTCTGGGCTCTCTGGCGGCAGCTAGAGAGCCATGC
Source organism: Cupressus sempervirens (assembly GCA_028749045.1). NCBI lineage: Eukaryota > Viridiplantae > Streptophyta > Pinopsida > Cupressales > Cupressaceae > Cupressus > Cupressus sempervirens. The sequence goes on from CM053785.1 coordinate 911,173,225, forward strand.
AAAATGTAATAATTGCTGTGTTATTATAACAGTTTCTTTTATCTTGTGTTTTTGTTTCCCATCGTGTCGTCCTCTCTGTAGCTTTCATGGTTGGATGTCTTGTAGTTTGTTGTTGCAGAGTTATGATATAGCATTGAGTGACAGTTGTTTTTGTTACATATTTCGAATTATTTGTTTCAGAATGATAATGGATCATGAGCCTTTATTTTGTTGTTTAAAGAAAGAAATTAAGGAAGAGATACAGATTGAAGCTTGTTTTGTACTCTCCTCATCAGATTGGTATCAGAGCTCAGAAGATTTTGAATGTGTAGAAGGCAATCTACACCAGGCAGAGTTGGGTATATGATTTTTGTTAGTGAAGTTTTTGTGGTTGCAGGTGCTAGTTCACTCGTTGCAAATGGGTGGATAGGAGGTCTACCAGGTGAAGGCCATAGGAGATGGTCTAGGGCCAGAGAAGATGGTCCTTTGTGTGTCGCCAAAAGTCTTGGGGAGAGAGGCAAGAGGGACTCCCAAGTGAGGGACAAAGTGTTGGCGTTTGTGAGCAGCATGGAGAAGTGGACAGTGGAATGGGAGAAGCACCTTGACGGCAACCAGTTGAACTCCATTGATGGGAGTCAGTCTCTGAAGAGTCACAATTGAAATCGCTAAAGAGTGGAAGTAGTAGAGGCATCGATCAAGTGAAGACATTTCCATAGAGAAATGGAAATTTTGAAGCTGGGGAGTATGGTGCAGTGACACCCATGAAATATTTAATTCTTATCATTATTTATCTATTGTTATGCAAAAAATGTAAGCATGCAATGGTTCTTAAAAAATCGCCAAATAATCATAAATGTAACCGATAGTTGGATAATTAATATGTAACTGAAATGGAGAATATACTATTTTGTAACTATTACAATTGTCTTTATATAGACAAGATTATTCAATCAGAGGGGACGATCGATAGTTGGAATGGATAAGTTTAAATAATGGGGGCTCTGGGCTCTCTGGCGGCAGCCAGAGAGCCATGCAAAATATAATAATTGCTATGTTAATATAACAGTTTCTTTTATCTTGTGTTTTTGTTTCCCATCATGTCATCCTCTCTGTAGCTTTCATGGTTGGATGTCTTGTAGTTTGTTATTGCAGAGTTATGATATAGCATTGAGTGACAGTTGTTTTTGTTACATGTTTCGAATTATTTGTTTCAGAATGATAATGAATCATGAGCCTTTATTTTGTTGTTTAAAGAAAGAAATTAAGGAAGAGATATAGATTGAAGTTTGGTTTGCCCTCTCCTCATCACAAAGATGGGCGCATGCCAGTACTGCTAATGTTCTTGCTACTGAAAAAGCCAATTATGTGATAACTCAAATATCATATGAAACTGCAAGATTCAATCAACAATCAACAACTTCCCACTAACATTTAGTTTATAATCTATTAATGCAAATATTCCAATTTCATAAGATATAATTTTTTAAAGCTAATTTTATCAAAGATCCGTAAAATTATTTATATATGGTTATATAATTATAAAAAATGACGATGTAAAAGATGAAGTATCATAGAATTTATGTAATTCTAATATAATATTTTTTTGATGAATAATCTTTTCTTTATATTAAAAAAATACAATAAAGTTACATATTCACAAAAATATTATTCCATGGTGACATGGAAGAATATATATGCTTTTATAAATGTTTATTTAACTAAATTCAAATGTAAAATTAAAATTTAATTGAAATTATAACATTCATTTAATCTAAAATTATTTTTTATTAAAAATTAAAAATTATCATGAACATATATACATTTTCTATTATTGATTTAATGATTTCTCAATTTCAAATTTTATATTTATACCAAAGCACACCTATAACAATTGCTAATTTCAGAATTCAAAATTTGAACTTTAGGCGCCCTCCATCATTAAATAACATTAAGTCCGATATACAATAAACTATATGAGACGAATTTAAAGTTCCAATACGTGTGCACATTGAACTCATGCTATGGAAAGTCATGTCAAATACCTTATCAACTTAATGGGATAATACTTATGTAAAGTTATGTCAATTTAGAATATTGAGATATCCAACAATGAATGAGGAAATTTGATTCAGTTAAAGGGTGACAATTCACCGCTTAAGGGTGATAATAATAATGGAGTAGATGCCAAATCTAATACGAATAGAATAGAAGGAATGATGCTGTTTCTAAGGTTCTGTTTGGTTGTTGGAAGATGAGGGCTAAAATCGGGTTATGTGGGTTAAAATTGGGTTTTGGAGCTAAAAACGGGCATTTGGTTGGTTAAATTTGTTATCCGGTTTTTACTTTTGTCTTCCATTTTTTGACCAAAATTGGATGAAGCGTCTTCCAACAAAAAGGTGGAATTCGAAATCAAAAGCAGGTTTTTGTGTTTTATGAATGTGTTTTAATAAAACTGTCGGGTTATGTGGGTTAAAATTGGGTTTTGGAGCTAAAAACGGGCATTTGGTTGGTTAAATTTGTTATCCGGTTTTTACTTTTGTCTTCCATTTTTTGACCAAAATTGGATGAAGCGTCTTCCAACTAAAAGGTGGAATTCGAAATCAAAAGCAGGTTTTTGTGTTTTATGAATGTGTTTTAATAAAACTGTCGGGTCCACGATTTTTTGCGGTTTCTTGCTGGGTGAGTTTCTGGGCGAGTTTATCTTTGACGATGACTCTGGCTTTGGGTTGGGTTTCTCTGCAATGTTTCGATCCATCTTCCTTATTCCTTCACATTGTATTCTAATTACGAGGGGATGATTTGAGAAAACAGGCATTGAAAAACAAATCAAAATTGTATCTAAAATTTGCGCAACCCAGCTATATACCTTTGTAAAGGATAACAGCAATGGATTTTGAATTGGCAACCAAATGAAGAATATGGATTTGTATATTCATCTTCCATGTCAACCGAACGGTTCAACTATCTTACAAAAATGCAAAACCAGATTTGTGAAAATCTGGTTATGAGATAATAAGATTTTGAGCCAAATTCCTCTTCCCCAACCAAACGGGACCTAAATGAAATTAGAATTAGCGATACACCAGACCACTTGAAATGTGGAAAATAATGAACAATTAGAAAACGAATTGTCAATTAATCAGATTTAAGATATAAGATTTGAGTCGGCTGAATATGCATATTCTTGATTACAGAACGAATAATTACATATTTTGCAATCCACATGGCCGAAAGCGTTCTGTGTTTTAAATTCTCTCAGTAATTAGCGTGGGAATCGCTATAATATATTCTTCCATGCCACCACAGAGCTGCAAAAAAAAAAGATAAATAAAGCCTCGATTTATCTTTTGCGGCAGTTAGGATCTGTAATATGTCTCCCACAATTAGATCCCGATGATAACATCTCCACAACTTCAACTATGTTGTCAATTGATTTATTGTCGGCCATGCCTGCAAAAGTATTCACTTTTGCCTTTATCAATATCGGACGAGCAGATGCACCGAGCGAAAGAAAAACGTTGAGGAGGAGCAGCACCGCCATAATTTTCAAAAGTATTGTCGATCTCGCCATTGTTTATCTGCTGAATAGAGAAATGTGAAGAAAGGAAAAATGAGAATATGTTTTTTTTGGGTGTTAGAGAGCAAAGATATTGAATGGGTATGAAGGAGGAAAGAATATCATATTTATAGAGAGAGAACATATTTTGTTTGAAATGGTCAAGATTGAAATTTGCTAAGGAATGGTGATGTTCAAAGTAAAAGTATGGCGTGTTGAATTGCAGCATTTCGAAAGGCCACAAACGGACTTTGGAGGTGTTTTCTATCTTGACAAGTGTAGTTATTTTTGGTATTTTACGAGGGCAGCAATTTTATAATTTGTTGGTTCTATTGTTCATTTATCTACTTTTAAATTCTACGTAACGGGTAAAATTTATTCGACCATATAAAATGGTAGATTACATTTTTATACATCAGTCAATATAACACAAATTCAGTACAATCAATAAGTCAATACAGACAATAATTTTGAAAAATAATATAGAGTTTACCGATTAAGAGGGAGAATGGATAAACGGAGGAAAGCATATTTTACGTAGCAAGAAATTCAAAGTAAAACTATCACGCGTGTAAAATGCAGGGGTTATGGACGTGGCAGTTAACCACTTTCACGGTATTCAAAAAGATTGTTTATTAATTTAAAAAGGGACCAAACATTCAAATTAGAGTTTCATGTATACGGTTTTTCCGCTTTAACCTTTGGAAATTTTGAATTGATTTTATACACTAATTAGGGTTTTAAATAAGTAAAACGTCAGTTTTTAGAAAGGTTTGAAATTTTTCCGTCAAGAAATTAATGGATTTCATTTGTGTGAATAGTATTTATAGTAGTTCAAATATGAAAAAGATTTGTCTAAGTTATCAATTGCAATATAAAATTTTAAAAATTAAAATGAGTTATTAAGTAGTGAGAATAAGGGAGGGAGGTGAACGTGAACGTGAACATGAGCTGTAGTCATTTAATTTTATTCATATATCAATAAAATCTAAAGTATTTTTTAGAGGTGTTTTATTATCATTTTATTTATTTATAATTACAATTTATCTATTGAGAGATTTTACCACCACAAATTAGAGAACTAGAGCAATGGTAAGTGAGATACAATCATCCTTATTGTGAAGTTCCTATTTTTGAAAGTGGTTGAGAAGCATGACAATAACCCATCTAATTGGTATGAATACAATATTTGTATTATTGATGATCCTTACAAGGTGGAAATTAAATCTACTAGTAATATGAGTTATCACAACAACGATTGAGGTCTAACCACATTGAACCAATAGACTTGAATGGGAGAAACTTGAAGTCAAAACTTTTGGGCAGGGTTAAAGCATATGCGTGATGTGATATTTTTAGTGTCAACCAAAAGAGTTACATGAAACAATTAGGAAACATTCACCAAAAAGTGGAATAGAATAGTTCAAACTTTAGTGTCAGCCAAAGCGATAGGTTTTTGACTAACAGCTCCACTAAGAAGAAAATATTTATGGTGATACCAAGAAGATGAAATATCACAAATCACAAAAGAATGAGTTATAGTCCTTATTTATATTCACAAAACTCATTTTATGTAGAATAATTAAAATATGAATACATTTGAATTTTTTTTTAATAGTTAAATCATATGTGTGATTTGATTACACTATATTTTTTCAAATTTGAATTGAATTAAGAAGATAAACAATTGATAATTGCATTCATTTTAACAGCTTTAAAAGATAAACAAAATGAATATTTAGAAACAAATGTATATAATATTTGTCTTTGACTTTTAAAAAAGACTAATTTTGACCAATGAGCTTTAACAAATTATTGAACACTTTTGAGTTGAACACGAACTATTTAACCATTGAACTAGCTGGTAAAACATGTACACAATAACACTCTAACGATATGACAGCATAATCGTTTTGACATAAATCATGTGTACCAATGAGGTACGATCTTTTCAACAAGACATAATAGTGAGCGTTGGCGCTTCTTGAATGGGCCAATCTCTGAATTACAATGTTCAACTAGTCTGATCGTTTTTTATCTGTAACTTCCCACTATAAATATATTGTATTGTGCATTGCAGTTTCATTCGACCTCGCCATAACACATTGCATTTCACCCAGCTTTTCTCTACGCCCAGTTATTCAACGAACACCATCTCTTTCTTCAGCAGTTAAAATGGCGGGCTCAAAGCTTATAACGAGAATAATTATACTACTTGTAATTCTAAACGTTTTATTTACCCTGCAAGTTTCTGGTCGATATAACCTTAAGACAGGTGTAAATAAAGATGCATATGACATCTCCAACAATGGAAATTACAATCTGTTTCAAGTTGTGGAAAAGCTACCATCATGTATCAACTGCGCCAGCCATATTCCAGATCCCAAGTGCTGCAAATAATAATTTGTACTATAACACTGATATACAAGTCCAAAAACCTTATTCATTTTATTCTTCTAAATGAACCAAGTGATATCTTCAATTAACTCTTAACTCTTGTATAATCTTCAGCAATTAGAGAGCAACAAAATGAATTATCTTGCTCTGTTTTGCAGCTCAATTTTCCGACGTTAGGTGCTATGTGATAAAATTATATTTGAGTTTCTATTCATCTTCAACAACAATAAAATTTCAATTACGTTGAGAAAGGTTTTAAAAAAAAGTGATTGTGAATGAATTAGTCCGATGAAGAACAGTAAAGGAACATCTCATATTATGATCTGTAAAAATATAATTAATCTCATCTCCTCCTGTCTTCTTTGACTGAAAAGGGTGACCAACTCAATCTTCTGTGGAACGGCAATGCCTGCGTGGCACTAGCGCGTGCATTCCATTTTATTTGTAATTTAACTAAATTTCTCATAAGTAATGTATTTTGGTTTCTGTTGTCACTTACGTTTGCACCCTTGTCCAAGGCCTATGCGCGAGGACAACCTAGTGAAACATGGAAACAACCTCCAAGCTGTGGGACTTGAACTGCGAGGTTGAGTCTCCGGAGAAGGCCGACTTCCTCTTACTATCAGGGTGCACCTATCTACTTCTTGAAGAAGAAAAGGGAGAAGGAGAGCATGAAAGAAAATCTACCTAGTCTAATCTAAGGAGGTGATGCGCCAAAATAGAGTGTTCGGACTTATTCTCTGCCCATATATGCACTACTGAACCAGAATGAAACTAAGGATATTACACATCCAGACTTGCTTTAATCAAATAACCACATATAGATCAGAGAACCAAGACGAATGACACAAGGAAGAAATTCACTTATATATCATTCACAGGCCAGCAGAGATACAGTCATGCAAATTACAGATTTCCACAAAACAATGGCACAACCAAATAATTCTTGCACTTTAATACCAATGGCTGAAGGAGATAAGTGTAGAATCAGATAGTTTAGAGGCACAGGGGAATTCACACTAGGATTACAGAGCAAAAGCAGAAGAAAATCAGAGAGAGGGTCCCTTTCAAAAAACTACAAAATCTGCCTTTATAGTTCAGGCATAACTGGGATCTTTTGCTGCTGAAGTGACCCTGCAGCTACCTACCATTAAGTGCTGTGGAAGACAATCATGAGAATCTAAAGAAAATCAGATCTTTGTTGCAATAGGTGTCCTGAGAGGACAAAAACTACACCATAACTATGCTCTGACCAGGTAGATGGATCGACTGAGATGGTGGAGTGTCTTTCTATGTTTCACATTCATCTCTAGCAGTTTGGATCGATCACCGAGATCAGATCCACGAGATAACCCTCGATTTTCCTTTTTAGTGCATGAATCAGCAGAGCCGGCAAGCCAACGTATCCTTGGCACCAGAATGAGCCACGTGGACTAATAGCTTTTTATCTCTTTGCCACCCTGCTAAGTCTTTCTATGTTGACCACCCTTTTATTAAACTAACTGCGCCACCCTTCAAACTGTTACATTAACTATAACGATCACACTCCTGACCGCGACACCAACTGCCAGCCGTCAACCTTGGTCGGGCCACCAAGACACGTGTCAACAAGGCACTATGTCGCCATGGTATCCGTCGTGCAGCTTCACCATAGCGAGATAGTGCCTTCCGTTGATCTGCCCTGATCTGACGATCATGAAGACTCGTCGTATCACTGTGCTATCCTTACCCCAGGCCCATCATATTTGGTGCCACCTTAGCAACCGCATCACACTCGAATGACACCTAGTGTATTTTGGTGAGACCTGGTCCTGTTGATCCACGTGGCGGATGGGCGTTATGTCGCTATGGTAAAGATCACACAACTTGACCATAGCGACATGGCGTCATCTGTCAATTTGAACTGATTTGGTGATTACGAGCGACCCAAACCCTTTACTGCACTGGCTACATGAAAATATGGTCCCACCAGGACACGTGGCACCTAGGCGCTATGTCGCTGTTGATTTCTCCCGAGTAGTTCCTCATAGCGCGATGGCACCCATCATAGATCAATCTCAATTTGACGATCAGAACCACCTCATACTATGCACATCCCCTGAAAATCGATGGGGCCCATGAACCACATATGCTCTAACTCATACACTTAGCACCTCCCTATTGGCCTTTGAAGCATCAACTTGGCAGACCCAAGACTTTGACCCTATAGAATGGCCACGTGTCAACAAGGCGCTATGTTGCTATGAGGAAATCGAGGCCAATTCCGCATAGTGCCATAGTGCCCAACTGATGACATGTTGTCTGACTTGCACGTGTCTTCAAATAATTTGCCACCATGGCACCAGACTCCACCAACTGGGCAGATGAGGTGGGACCCAACCACTTGCCTAAAGCTCTCGCCGTGGTGACTTTTCCGTTGCTGCGAACCTTGCCTGCTGACCACTAGGACTCACCGTAGAAACACCCTTCGATCGGCCGGGCACTATGTCGCTATTGAAAAACTCATGAATTTTTCGATGGCGACATGGTGCCTTGCCGCCTTTTGAACTATTCGGCCCGTGAAGTTGACCGCTCGCCGTAAGACATTTTCGTCGGGCGCTATGTCACTATGAAGATTTTTCGGCCAACACATGATAGCGACATAGTGCCCACGGTGCCGTGGAACTTTTTCGACCTGCCAAAACATGTTGCTTGGCTCGTTGGACCCACCGGACACATGTCATCAGGGCGCCATGTCGCGAACATAAATACCGTAGATCTTCTCGAATCTGACGAAGGAGAACTTGCGAGCCACAAAAAATATGTTATAAGGTTCAAAGCTTGGTATTTTTATATTTCCATGGGTATTTGATTATGAACATTTCAAAGGCGGGAAGGGCAATATGAATTATGAATTTTGGCGGGAAGATCAAAATACAACATTTCTTGCAACCCATAGGGGGCATGAGCTTGTTTGATGCATGACCAGTGCCTGTAAACAATCCATTGGGCCACAGGGTCTGAAAAGTATGAATCCGAGAACCGCAAAACCCTAACCCCGTTTGTGAGGAGATCAAAACATTGAAAACCATAGCTCTACAACTACAACTGGAAACAAAAAAACAAGACTTCCTCTGCAACCTGAGACACCTCAAAATATGCTACCTCACAGGGAGATGGTTGTGCTCGAGCACTTCTTGAAAAGAAGGAAACAATAGAAAAGAAACTAAACTACTTATGTACATGGATTCACAAATTTTCAGAAGCAGGGCTTCAGATAGATCCCATTGACTGGAATGGGCAAAATCTCTCCATTGGGCCGGCTTAGCTGGAATGCATTAGCCTGTTTGCAACTGGCAATCAGATAGGGGCTACTCCATATCACATCAAATTTGGAATGTCTTCCTGGTTTTGCCCTATCTGCATCCCACTTTAGAACTAAATCTCCTTCTCTAAAGGTTCTGACCCTAGTTTTCTTATCAAAACTCCTTTTCATCTGCTATTGATGCATCTCTAGGGTCTGCATAGCTTTATTTCTCTTCTCTTATAGTTCAATTAGCTCTTCCATTCTTACTGTCATGGCACTATCTTCAATCAATTCAAGCTGATGGGCTAACTCCAAGGATGGGAATTCCAATGAGATTGGGATTCTGGCCTCCCTACCATATACCAGCACAAAAGGTGAATTCCCAACAGATCTCTTGGGTGTTATCCTATCAGCCCACAGAGCAGTTCTTAATTTCTTATGCCAGACCCTCTGATTGTCTTCTATTGTCCTCTTCATGATTGTGATCAGATTATTGTTGGAAGACTCAGCCAAACCATTACCCTAGGGATAGTAATTTGATGATGTGCTCAGGTAGATATTGTGATTCATTGCCCATGCATAGATCTGGGTTACAACAAAAGACTTAGCATTGTCCGAGATGATAGTAGAAGGAGCACCAAACCTAGATACAATTCCATCAAGGAATTCAAAAACTGATGGTTCTGTGGCATCCTTCAAGGCAACTACCTCTGTCCACCTAGTGAAATAATCAGTAGTAGCCAAAATGCATTTGTGACCTGCAAGCCTAAATAGGATGAAGGGGGAGAGCTGTAAGCCTCTGTTTGCTTGAGAAGAAAGCACATTTCTCACATTTTCTCACATATCCATAACAATCATGGAACAGAGATGGCCAATAATAACCAGCCCTCATGATCTTCATGGCAGTTGTTCTTGCAGAGAAATGGCCACCATCAGGGCCATCATGAAGTTCCTTAATCATCCTCTCAGCCTGATCCTCTTCAATGCATCTCAACAGGGTCCCATTAAAATCCCTCCTGAATAGGATACCATCAATTACAACATAGGGAATGGACTGCAGTCTATATTGTCTTCTTTTAGCTATGTACAATCCCTGAGGGTATCCATTCCCTGATAAGAAGCTCTTCATATTATTTATCTAGCTCCTTGGACCATTAACATTTCCTTCCTCCTGCTGCTCTATTATTACCATAGCTCCTTGGACCATTAACATTTCCTCCTCCTTCCATCCAGCTCTCTTTTCACTGATATCCTTGCTTAACAGAAAGTCTTTTACACTGGCATGGGGCACCAAAAAATGGATTTTATTATGGGATAATAGGTGCTTGAATTTTTTCAAGGCTCTGATGATCGCAAGTGCCTGCTTCTCAACAAAGCTGTACTTATTTTCATATTCCTTAAGCCGTTCACTGAAGAAAGCTATGGGCTTCTCCTCATCCTTGTCATTTGTTTGAGTGAAGACAACAGAGATACTTGACTCACCACTTAGAGTGTAGAGGATGAAATCTTTTTCAAAATTTGGGTTCATGAGAGTAGGGGCTGAGGCTATGGCTGCCTTGATCTCTTCAAAACTCTCCTTCCCTTCCTTGGTCCATGAGAAGATCGTACCTTTCTTAAGCATAGCTGTAAGTGGTTTCACCATAGTAGCAAGATTAGGAATAAACCTTCTTACAAAATTTATTCTACCAAGGAAACTTTGCAGCCCCTTCTTGTGTTTAGGAAGAGGAATGGCAAGTATTGCCTTTGCTTTTTCTGGATCAATGGTCAGCCCATCCTTAGATACAATGTGCCCCAATAATTTTCCTTGGCTTGTAGCAAAGACACACTTGGCTGGGTTAAGGGAAACCCCAAACTCTCTACATCTTAGAAATACCTGTCTTAGATGATCAAAATGATCTTCTACACTTTTAGAATATACAGTTATATCTTCAAGGTATACTAAGACAAATTTGTCAATTAATTTTTTAAAGGCCATCTCCATTGCCTTTTGAAATGTGGCACCTGCATTTGTTAGCCTAAATGGCATCTTGCAATAAGCATAGGTGCCCCATTTAGTAGTGAATGATGTCTTATGTCTGTCAGATTCTTTAACCAACACCTGGTTATAACCAGAGAATCCATCAAGAAAAGAGAATCTGCTTGACCCACTGACTCTGGACAGAATTTGCTCCATGGAAGGGAGAGGATGGTGATCTTTAAGAGAAGCCTGATTAAGATCCCTAAAGTCCACACACAGTTTGATTTCTCCATTCTTCTTCCTTCCATGGACAAGGTTAGCTACCCATGATGAGTGTTTGATGGGAAAATTATATTAGCCTCAATCAACTTGGATAGCTCTTTTCTCATTAGAGGTTCAATCTTAGGATTTACTGGCCTCTTTTTTTGCCTTACTGGTTTGGCTCTATCAATTAAACCTATGGTATGCTGAAACAAACTAGGGTCAAACCCTTTTAAGTCATCATATGTCCAAGCAAATAAATCATTAAATTCTTGACATAACTGAATGAAGTTTTCTTGCTCGGTTTCAGAACATACCTTCCCCATATTTAGAGATTTACAATCAGCACTTGTAACAGGGGCATGATCATCCTTTTTTGCAGCTAGATTCATTCCTTTGCCTCTTGTTTGATCATCAGGATTAAAGACACTCTCCAAGGTAATGAGACCCTTGGGCAACTTGTTAGAACTGAGATGAATGATCTGATCACCATACTGATCTTGCAGTCTTGACTAGTTTCTATCTGAGAATTCTGCCTCATTCTATAAGAAACTCACCATTTGCTCATTAGAATCAAACACCTACTAATGAGTGTTGTTGTCAGGGATGGTAGGCCTCACTACCACCCTTATTTGTTGCTTCTTCTTCTCCTCAAGATTCTCTGGTACATCATAAGATGCACCTATTGCTGCAAGTCTATCAACATGTCTATTTTCTTTCCTAGGAATGCTCAGAATATTAAATGCATTGAAGCCCTCAAGAAAATCCCAGACTCTATGTTTGTAAGACTTGAGCAGGCCATTTTTGATGATATTCTGGTTTCTCACTTGGTTAAATACCAACTCACTATCCCCATATACTCTCAAGGCTTGAATTCCTCTCTTTTGGGCAAGTAAGAGACCTTGAATCAAAGATTCATACTCAGCCACATTATTGGTGCAACTAAATTGGAACCTAAAGGAGAAGTAGTATCTTATTTGTGCAGGAGAGATCAACATAACACCAGCCCCTGATCCATTTCTATTCCTTGAGCCATCAAAGTACATACTCAATGTTCCATTTATATCATCATTAGTCCCAACAAGATCAGAAACTTGAGCATCTTTCTCTATTATGCAATATGTACTAAGGCCTGTCTCAAGAGTCTCTAACATAGGCTCAAAATGATATGCATTTGCCCACTCATCCAAGAAGAAATTAGGAATCTCTGCTATGGAAGTGGCAGGCTCATTTACCATGTCATTTTCATCCATCTCTAGAATAGGGCAATTCATGTTGATGGGATTGGGGGTGTAAGATTCAGTGTGATGAAGGGCTTGAGTTCTGCTCTAATTGAGGCATTGGCTCCATATCTAGTCTTAAATGACATATATGACCAATTAGCAGATATGAATCCACCAATTTGAGCAGTGAAGTCTCTGGAAAGATAGATAGCAAAGTAGGGCTTGACTTCAGCAACAGATATGTCTTGAATCATAGTGCAACCAGTGCATGCATGTAGGGCCATCTCCACATTCCTAAGGGGGTGAACCCACAATAATGGGTTCCACTTTAGTGGGACGAAGAAAAATGAAAAAAATTCAAAATGAGAAATTGACTTTACCATATGTTCGCGCGAACATATTTCGTATGTTCCCACGAACATATGTGATATATATGTTCACGCAAACATGATTTGCATGTTTGCGCAAACATAGGTTCACGCGAACATGGTAAACGTGTTCGCGCGAACGCCATGTTCGCACGAACATGCAAAATCACAAAAATTTTAACCTTTTTTTCTTTTTTTCTTTTTTTTGCTCTTTTGACTACCATAATTGTAGGAGAATGATCTCCTACTGTAAAATAAAAAATGTCAAAATGTGCTTCACAGAGCAAGCTTTCCAATGACTATAATTTTATTACATAATTTAATCATTAAGGCTTTCAAATATGAGTTTAACTCATTATAGGTTCATTACCAATTGAACATCAACCGACTTTGACACCTCGGGAAAATTAGTAAATTAGGTCAAAAAAATTTTGAAAAATATGGAGGCACTGGCTTATTGAGATACCTTTCTATTCAAAAATAATAATGGTTTATGATAAATTGACTTCAAATTATCTGTGTCAAACGGAACGTATGTTTGAATTACGGTTTATGTCACTTCAAAACTTCATAAACTATACAATATTCAACAAAAATAAGTCAAACCAAATGCAGACACTGGATATTGATGCTACAAATCCAATGCAGAAAGAATTACTTCATTATCATTTCTAGAAAAAAAGTTATGTGTGTCAAACGGATTGTCACTTTTTAAAATATTGAATTTTATTATGTACCACTTTTTGGAGGAGATAAAAAAAAATTGACATAAATAATTTTTGTTTTTAGATTAAAAAATATGGTTACAAAGTAGGAACAAAGTACTCAAAATCACTAGTTTATGTCATCTTGAAATTATTTATAGTTTTGGAGATATAGTCACTTGACCGTGACGTTTGTTGCAAAAATATTGATTTCAGAGTCAAAATTGGTCAAAAAGTGGAACCCATTATTGTGGGATCACCCAAGGATACCTACAGTTTTGACAGTACTACCATCTAATTGTAACACATCCCTAACAATGGGCTCATATTTCATTCCTAAACCATCAGCAACAGACCTAGGCATTACTGAGCTACTAGCCCCTAGATCTATCATGCAATTGTGGACTAATTTGCCTCCTATAATAAGAGAAACATAGAATGGAGGAGGCCTAACCTTTTTATTTTTCTCCACATCCCCTGCTGGTTGTACTAGACTTGTGGCACTCTCCATGGTAGATGGTTGATCCTTGGGTTCAATCTTCTCTAATTCTTGCCGCAGCATCCTCTTCTGCATTGGTATGGTAGCAATAGCATCCCACATAGAAATATTCACATTTGTCTTCTTCATTTGCTCTACCACACTAAAAGGTGTATTAGGAACTTTGGTAGAAACTTTGGGAGCTGCACTTATAAGAGGTTGAGATGGGGCAACATAAGGATCACTTGCATCTTTCTTTCTAGAATCTTGCCTTTGCTGTTGTGAAGCACTTGTTTGTTCATTTGCTGCATGTGCATGAGGTGCAGCACTTGAAGTTGAGGCCTGCATAGGAGAAGGAGGGGCAGCATGCTCCATAGCTCTTTTCTTACTTCTTGTATTATGAGCAACAAAATCCTGGTTTACATTACAATGCTTCCGAATCTGATGATTCATGAAAGAGCAATCGTCATGTCCTTGAATATATGAGGCCTCCTTGGGATGATCCTCCTTGTATGATTGCTTTGCTGGAGGTTCTTGGTCAGTTAGGGCCAAATAAGATTCTGCCTTCTGGCACATGCAATAGGCATAAGAATAGTTGTAGGAAGGACATAAATCTTGATCTTGGGCCGAGTTATTTTGAGGGGCTATAGCTCTGTTCATATTTGAGCTTGAAGCAGAAGCATGACTATTTTGGCTACCCTGATCAAAAGAACTATTCCACTGATTAGGAGGCCTACCACCATTTGGAGCTTGATATTGCAATTGGGGAGGCTTTCCACCCCGAGCTTGCTGCCTTTCCAAGGCCACGACCTTGTTACTCATTTTTTGTATCATAGAGAAACTATCCCCTAATCTCTTCCCTTGGTCCTTCAACTCCCTCCCCTGCTCTTGCAATTTTTTATCCAGGGTCTTCTCTCTCTTATCTGCATTAAACACTAGACCTTGGAGCATCTCTTTCAGTTCATCTATCCCTTTTGAGGATGTGGAAGCTTGAGGGACTGGAGGAAGGGCTTGTGATGTAGAAGTTGTAGGAAGAGGGGCCATTGCTGGTTGGTGGTTTGGAACATCAGGAAAGAAAGGCATAGGGGGCCTTGGAGCCAACTTTCCTCCTTGTATTAGGATGTTATCAGCTTTTATGGCTATCTCATAAGCATTAGGCAAGGTACCTCCTCCCATAGTTTGGATTGTAGTGGCAATATCACTGTTAAAAGCTCTAAGGTAATGCAAGAAGGCATTACCAGGGGTAAGTTTCACTGTAATAGGTATTCTATCCCATGTCTTTTGAAATCTATAGTTAAAATCAGTCATACACTCATGGGGGGCTCTTTTAATAGTAGTCAATTGCTCTAAAAGTGAAAAATAGTCACTTTTGCCCTCAAAATGTTTACATAATCCTGCTCCTAGTCCATCCCAATCAGTTATAGAACCATGAGCTAAGCCTCTATACCATTGTAATGCTTTTCCTTTTAAAGATGAGGCTAGAAGTCTGATAGCAACATCATCCTCTGTGATACCATGAATATTACAGACATTTGCTACTTCTTGGATATGCTCTAAAGGGGAGATGGAAGTTTCACCAATAAAATCAGGTATACTTTTTAGTGTAGATATTGGTATATCATGTCTTTGGGCTAACAATAGAGGACTTCCACCATTAAAGGTGGCAAAATCATGAACTCTTGGCTGTGCCATGTAAACCAGTGTTCTATTGATGAGTGTTGATGGAAATCTAGGCTAAGTTCGAACAGTAGGAGGAGTAGAGACAGATCTTATAGGTATATTAACTATTATTACACCCCTAACTGGTGATAATGAAGTTCTAGTCCTCCTTCTTCTAGGATTTGAAAGAGAAAGCTCTTGACATTGGAATTTACCTCTGAAAGATGCCCTTGTTTCAGCTTTGGGCATGAATTACTGCAACTTTGGCCTGGAACCAGATTTGTTGATGTTCAGAGTCGCCAAGTACTTTGAAGAATCAACCTCTTGAAGGCTTGAATATTGAAGCCAACACTACCTCTTTAGCATTAATCTCTGAAACTCTTTCTTCTTGACACCAGTAGACTTTAAATTTTTAAAGGATGAGTCCCACCAGGCGTACCAAAAATTGTTGTCACTTAGGTTTGCACCCTTTTCCAAGGCCTATGCGCGAGGACAACCTAGTGAAACATGGAAACAACCTCCAAGCTGTGGGACTTGAACTGCGAAGTTGAGTTTTCGGAGAAGTCTGGCTTCCTCTTACTATTAGGGCGCACCTATCTATTTCTTGGAGAAGAAAAGGGAGAAGGAGAGCACGAAAGAAAATCTATCTAGTCTAATCTAAGGAGGTGATGCACCAAAATAGAGTGTTCGGACCAATTCTCTGCCCATACATACAGATCAGAAAACCAAGACGAATGACACAAGGAAGAAATTCACTTATATATCATTCACAGGACAGCAGAGATACAGTCATGCAAATTACAGATTTCCACAAAACAATGGCATAGGCAAAGAATTCTTGCACTTTAATACCAATGGCTGAAGGAGATAAGTGTAGAATCAGATAGTTCAAAGGCACAATGGAATTCACACTAGGATTGTAGAGAAAAAGCAGAGGAAAATTAGAGAGAGGGTCCCTTTCAAAAAACTACAAAATCTGCCTTTATAGTTCAGGCATAACTGGGATCTTTTGCTGCTAAAGTGACCCTGTAGCTACCTGCCATTAAGTCCTGCAGAGGACAATCATGAGAATCTAAAGAAAATCAGATCTTTGTTGCAACAGGTGTCCTGAGAGGACAGAAACGGTGCCATAACTGTGCTCTGACCAGGTAGATGGATCCACTGAGACAGTGGAGTGTCTTTCTATGTTTCGCATTCATCTCTGGCGGTTTGGATTGATCACCAAGATCAGATCCACGAGATAACCCTTGATTTTCCTTTTTAGTGCATGAATCAGCAGAGCTGGCAAGCCAATGTATCCTTGGCACCAGAATGAGCCACGTGGACTAATAGCTTTTTATCTCTTTGCCACCCTGCTAAGTCTTTCTGTGTTGAGCACCCTTTTATTGAACTAACTGCGCCACCCTTCAAACTATTATCATTAACTGTAATGATCACACTCCTGACCAGCACACTAACTGCCAGCTGTCAACCTTGGCTAGGCCAGTGAGACACATGTCAAAAGGTGCTATGTCACCATGGTATCTGTCATGCAGCTTCACCATAGCGAGACAGCGCCTTCCGTTGATCTGCCCTAATTTGACGATCATGAAGACTCGTCGTATCATTGTGTTGTCCTTAGCCCCAACCCATCATATCTGGTGCCACCTTAGCAACCACATCGCACTGGAATGACACCTGGCATACTTTGGTGAGACTCGGTCCTGCTGATCCATGTGGCAGATGGGCGTTATGTCGCTATGGTAAAGATCGCACAACTTGACCATAGCGAAATGGCATCATCCATCGATCTGAACTGATCTGGCAGTTACGAGTGACCCAAACCCTTTACTACATTAGCTACATGAAAATATGGGCCCACCAGGACATGTGGCGCCCAGGCACTATGTCGCTGTTGATATCTCCTGAGCAGTTCCTCATAGCACGATGGTGCCCATCGTAGATCAATCTCAATCTGACGATCAAAACCACCTCATACTATGCACATCCCCTAAAAATTGATGGGGTCCGTGAACCACATCTGCTCTAAGTCATACACTTGGCACCTCCCTATTGGCCTTCGAAGCATCAACCTAGCAGACCCAAGACTTTCACCCCACAGAGCGGCCATGTGTCAACAAGGTGCTATGTCGCTATGAGGAAATCGAGGCCAATTCCCCATAGTGCCATAGCACCCAACTGATGACATGTTGTCTAACTTGCACATGTCTTTAAATAATTCATCACCATGGTACCAGACTCCACCAACTGGGCAGATGAGGTGGGACCCAACCACTTGCCTAAAGCTCGAGCCATGGTGACTTTTTCATTGTCGTGAACCTTGCCCGCCGACCACTGGGACTCACCGTAGAAACACCCTCTGGCCGGTCGGGCGCTATGTCACTATTGGAAAACTTGTGAGTTTTTCGATGCCGACATGGCACCTTGCCGCCTTTTGAACTTTTTGGCTTGTGAAGCTGACCGCTTGCCGTAAGACATTTTCGTCGGGCGCTATGTCGCTATGAAGATTTTTCGGCCAACACATGATAGCGACATAGCGCCCACGGTGCCGTGGAACTTTTCTGACCCACCAAAACATGTTGCCCAGCCCATTGGACCCACCAGACATGTGTCATCAGGGCGCCATGTCACGAACATAAATCTCGTGCGGCTTCCGATGGGGAGATAGCGCCAACCATAGATCTTCTCGGATTTGACGAAGGAGAACTTGCGGGCTGCAAAAAATATGTTATAAGGTTCGAAGCTTGGTATTTTTATATTTCCATGGGTATTTGATTATGAACATTTCAAAGGTGGGAAGGGCAATATGAATTATGAATTTTGGCGGGAAGATCAAAATACAACAGTTTCTAATTAATTTGTTAATAGATTCAAGTGTACATTATCTCTCCCTTTTTCAAATTTAAAATTTTTATCAACATTTTTTAAGGTTGAATATGATGTTTTGTGATAGTAAAAAATAAATAGATAATTTCATGAGGCCAAATTAATTATTTATATAATAGAAAAAATTAATGTAAAATAAAATAGTCTTTTGAAAATTATAAGTTCAATATTAAATATTTAAATGTTTTTTTAAATAATAAGTAGGCACAAATTTTTACAAGGTTTTGAATAAATATGAAATATATAGTTACAACTTAATAAACTTAAAAATATCAACATAAAAATTAGTCTTTTCTTTGTATAATGATTTTTTTAGGTGATTTATATAACAATTGAAGTGTCACTAATACCACTTTATGTATGTTTTAAGCCTACTTAAAAAACACTAACACTTAACTATCTTAAATTTATTAGCATATGGTTGCTCAATTTTTTCCTTATTCAGAGAAATAAAATGTGAATGCATACTATAAGATATAATTTATTTATAGGAAAATACACCAATGGGGCATCACTCATTTTTATATGGTATAATTGATGAACACTCTAGTGAGCTCTTTAATCACACTCTTGTTATTAGGGAACTATAGATTTCAATATTCTTCATGAATTATAAGATATTCAAATGTTTTTTTCTTTTATTGGTTTATTTTGAATTGAAATGTTTTCATAGTAGTTTTTTTATGACTATTCTATTTGTCATAGGCTATACTATTGTAATCAGTTGTACTTAACTAGTTATTATTTTTTTTTTATCTCAACCAATTAGATGTAAGTATTTTTCATTTTAATTTGAACTTTCAATTTTTATAATGTTTATTTGTGAGAATTTTAGATTTTTAAATTAAAAAATTTATTTTATTGAATTTATTGCCTTATAAATTTGGGGTCGTATAAGAGTGGATATTGAGGAAGCACTACCCATATTTTATGTAAAACTATTAAAATTTTATATCCTACAATTGTTTTAATAATATAATTTTCTTTTATAATATCTTTTTATTATATTTTATGAATAATATTTTATATAATATTTTTTTACTTTAAATAAAATATTAATACTTTAGTATCCAACTCAATTAGTTATAATATTACAATGACATTTATATTTAACTAGAAATTATTTTATTAAAAATATATTTTTTCAAGCATTTAAATATTCAAAATAAAATAATGATTTTTATTTTTTCAGCATTAAAAATTTAATTTTAATTAAAAGTATCATTTAATTATTTTTTTAATCAATTAGATTTTAAAATATTATTTAAATATTAATAAAATTATATGAAATTTTATCAAATGTTTAACTTTACTACTCTATCTAGCTATTTTAAATTATGGAAAATACATGTCACTATGTGGCACTTGTTTAAGAGTTCTAATCCTCCAATTTTAACCATTTGAGAGTTAGCAATATTCTTTGTACTTTTAGGTTACATAAAATGTTTGTACTTTCCCTAATATAATATATATATAAGGTTTTATTAAAGTCAAATAAAATTTATTTTAATATTCAAAAAAGATGTTACATTATAAAAATATAGTATAATATTAATTAATTATAATTTAGTTGTATATAAAATTTTATTTAAATATTCTATTTTTAAAATTATTTTGTTATTAAAATTAAATATTACTAAATTATATGATTGTAAATCTAAAATAATATATAACATTAATAAAAAAATATTATTATCAGTAAACAGCCAAGGCCTTGATAATTTTTATTAATTTAAAAATAATTACAATAGCTTTCTTCATTCAAGCGGGCACTGGAAGGAAAGAATGGAGAAGAAAACCTCCAATCTTGCCTGGGCCATATGTCCTATATTATTACAACTTGTAGTTGGATCACAATATATTTAATTACATATTATTTAATAACAACATAAAAGGGGCATGCCCTAGTCGAATTACTTTATCTTTTTAAAACCATTTTATCAGTCCACTGGTCTAGGACTAAAATGCCATTAAGCATAGAGTCAAGCATTTCCTTTGTGCTAACATTCTTCCCAATCTAAACAATGCACTCATCCTACCTTCTTAGCTTGTCAATCAGCATGGTTATTGGTAATATATTTGAACTAATAAAAGATGGTCAAGCTAAAACACTAGCATAATCTAAATAAACAATATTAGAAGAACATTTCCTACCAATTTACTTGAATATAAAACTACAATAAACAAAACACCAAATAATAGTAGAACAACACTAAAACATGGCATAAAATACTAAGAACAATAAATGAAACAAAGAAAAACAATACATGTTCTTGGACTAAGCAATAAGCCATAATGTCAGAAGTAATTACATGATATTAGGATATCTCTATAATTTTTCCAGACATCAATTTTTTATCTCTGAGATTGGACTAACATGAATATATGCCCAACCCATCCTTTTGGGAAGCCACATAACATAGATCTTGCTAAATAATAGCAATTACTTAGTCCAAGAAAAATATGAAATAATGTATTAAGAAAAATAACTACTCTCTAAGCACTAAATGAACTACCCTGAGCTTACCTCATTGATTCATTATAAAAACATAATTAAACAAAGATACATGAAAAAAAAAAACAAAGTAACTGGCAAATAAATTAGTTCACAATTTCAATAATCTGACAATCATTAAACTAGTATTATCTGATCCTAGTTAATATATCATGGAATACTTCAAAACATCTTACTATGAGATGAACCAAAATATCAATTCAAATTGATACTATCTTGACCATATACAAATAGAGCTATAGTCTAAATTAAACCGGATGATCATAACAAGTCTTATAAACTGGAAAACAACCTTCTAAAGAATATCCATATCAGCAAAACTTAAGTACGAATACAAATTTAAACCAATGCCAAATTAATACAACTGATATTCATCAAAGTACAAGTCTATGAATAAAAAACAGCAATTTAAGGAAGCCACCACAAATATAAAGCCATGCACCACATAAGTAAGCAATCACAATAGCTCTATTAACATTTAAACCAATATACATTAGGAAATTTACAATATTGTCTTTAACCATAATATAATAAAACTGACCCATCTTTAAAAACCATCCTATGCATATACAGACAACAAAAACCTAAACCAAAAAATGAATTAGATGCCAACCACATTAGCTACTGATGCAGAAATAGAACAGACCGTTAAAAGAAATAGCTCTAACAATAGCTACCTAATGCAGGGACTACTGCTTAGATGAAATGAGAAAACTATAACTAACCCTAGAACATGAAAGATAAGAAAATGAAGCTATTTGAACTAGTTGCAAATTGAAACAACCTCTCGTCCTCTCTACATCCATCCTTACTTTATCTAGTAAATCATAATGACCTTGATCACATCATTTTGATTTTTCACCTTATAGAAAGGAGGAAACTCAAAAGTCGACTTCTCTCTGCTAGTTTTTTCAATGTTTGGAGTGCAAAAATCCACATTATCCAAGTTATCAAATACCACATTAGGATGAATGTAAGCATTATGAAAATTGAGGTAGTTTAAAATCCATCCATTACCAACCACAGGAGAAAACTTTCTCCATTCCATTAGAAAATGGAAACATGATTCCATTTTACGCCAAGCCATATTAAAGGAAACCTTGTCGCTGATAATCAAGGCTGGCCATCTTGGAATGTTGGCTATGTTAAGGCTCCCCGAGGGATGCTCCATATACATCTCTAGGAGAGGAAGACTATATTTTCATCTAGGCCCATGATTTCTTCCTCTATGCCATTGCACTAGGTAGATTGCAAGATGTTTAGACAAAGTTGAATCAAGGCCCATTTTCTAAAGCCAACTTTCGCCATGCAACCTATGAAGAGGCCTATAACATCACTATTCATTCTCCAAGAATGATCATATTGAAACACCCCTTCCCCAATTGCCCTATTGACAATAATTCTTTTCATGCCATGCATTGCTCTCAGAATATTGTTCCACCTCTCAGGTTTAACATTACCTAGGAATGTCCTTGTTCTCACTTCTGAAGTATGGAAGACATAGATATTAGTGTCCATATCCAAATACTGCAACCTTTTCTGACAGAGATAGGAGAAGATATAAAAAGGCAACACTCCAAAATTGAATTCATGCGAAGATCCTAGAAGCCTATTTTGACAAATGAATTTTTCATCATCACATCAGAATTAGTGAACAGACTATCAATACATGACTAATTTAATAGGCACTACACCCATAATAATGATCTAACTCTACTTCATGGGACATTGTTCACCATGAAAATAAATGATGAAGATGCAGACCTAATGATCAATAATTAATAATAGGGTGCCTCAAAAGAAACCCTAAGCGGCCAACAAACTTGTTTCTAGTTTAAAACACAAGGAAAGTTATAAAAGATAATAAATCTAAGTCTACTGACTAGATCACTGAATTGATATCATACCTAAAATATGCCTATGCTAAAGTACTCATAATAACTTAAATAGATTAAAGAATTATAGAAGTAAGCTAATAATATTAATATAGTTAACACCCTTGATCTAATTTCAAATAATTAACTTCATCCACCCAAAAATTTGCTAATGAGTCTGCCTTGAAATTACCTTCTCTATAAATATGGCAAATCCTTGTGTCTTCAAACTTATCAATCAACTAGATAACTTCTATTTTTGAATTGAGAATCCAATTGGGGGTTCCTCTATTCTTGATAGCATTTAAAACAATTTGAGAATCACCCTTGATCATAAGTTTTGATATCCCTAGTTGAAGGCAAATTTTAAGCCCTTCTTCCAAGACTATGAACTGAGCCAAATTGTTTGTAGCAGGATTGATGGATTTTTCCATTTTGGCCAACCACTTTCCAAAGTCATTGTTGATGATACAACTGATACCAAGAACCCCTGGGTTTCCTTTTGTTTATCTGCCAAAGTTAAGCTTAGTCCAACTCTTCAAGGGAGGGGATAATTTGCAATTACTCCTAGCCTCCTTATTTTTTTTATTGTAGACAAGCAGAGGATGGATCAATTTGGACCAAATCTTTTTGATTAGGCAATCCCATATCAAAAAGGACCCTTCTTCCATCTTGGATTTCCTAAGAAAGGAATTCATATTTTCGACAATACTAGCTTTATTTTTAGAGTAAGCTCTTCAATTGTCAGCTCTGTACCACAAAATATTTTCTTATTTCTTTCTTTCCAAATCTCCCACATGAGGATAGAAGGGCTTAAATTCCAAAGTTTTCTATAAATGCCCTTACAAGACTGAGAAGGCCATCCAATAAGAAAACCCTTAAGGCACTTGGGGAATGGAGAATGCCAACCAAAATTATGTATAAGCTATTCCCAACACACTCGTGAGTAAGGAAATTATAGATAAGATGATCGATGTTTTCTCCATCATTTTTATAAAGAGCACATATTGAAGGTCTAGCCAAACCAATTTTGTTAAGCCTGTCTACCATCAGGATCCTATTTTGAAAGCTAACCATGAAAAGAAGTCTGCTTTTGGCAAACAAGCAGGGTCCCAACACAAATGAAGAGGAATTTCCATTTCGTCACATCTTTTAGAATTTATTAGAGCATTATAGCCATTTTTAACATTGTATTTACCGTCATTTGATGTAGCTGAAATCAATATGTCTTCCCTCTCCAATTGTTTGACTTTCCTAGTGGATATGATCTCTTTATAGGCCATAATCTCCTCATGATTCAAATCAATCCCTTTAATGGATTTCCAATTCCAAGATGAATGATCCTCCGGATAGGACTTAATTTTATAATCACTAACTTTCCTCCCCCAACAATTAGATAGTTTATCTTTGAGAATGAGATGGAAATGATTGTTATCTGTTGGAGGGTGTCTGTCCCAAGAGTTTTCCCAAAATAGCGCATCTCCACCCATGCCAACATCCCAAGTGAGAAAATTACTTACTAGATGGAGACACTTGACCATGAAATCCAACTTTTAGATCCCTTCGGTAGGATCTTAGTTCTAAAGAGTGAGCTAGGATCTTCTGCAATAAGATACTTATTGTACAATAACTTGGCCCATTTTTGCTCTCTTTTTTAGTATATGCACCATATCAATTTACTCCCTAGTCCTTCATTTTTCCATAGGAGATTCTTGATGCCTAACCCATTGAACTCCTTAGGTTTACAAATGTTGTCCCATTTAATAAGAGCCAATTTTTTTGATTCCTCATTGCCATTCCATATGAATTCTCTGAGCTTGACTTCGAACTTGTGATGAAGATTCTTAGGAAGAGGAAGAAAAGAAAGTGGATAAGTTGGAATAGTAGATAAAATCGATATGATCTTGATGAACTTACCTACTTTCTAAAGCCATTTATCTTTCAAACTTCCAATCCTTGCTTCCGATTTTTTGAGAGTATTGAGCCATACCTTACCTAATTTAGTACTCTTTTCTTATTCTATACCGAGATACTTACATGGAAAAACACCTTTTTTATATACCATAATCTGACAGATTTGATTTTAAACTTTGTCATCCGTGTTGATAAACAAATTTTCCTATTTAGCTACATTTAATTTTTGTCTAGATGCTTTCATGTATCTATCAATGATTATCTTTAAATTAACTGCCTCCTTTTGAGAGCTTTCTCCTGGTAATATTGTGTCATCTGCATATTGTTGATGAGTGATGTTGGGAATATTCCTAGCAATGGTTACTCTTTTAATTTCTTTATTATTATATGCTTTCATTATAGCTCTCCCAAAAGCTTCTGCCATAATGACATATAAGAATGGGAATAATGGGTTCCCTTGTCTTATTCCTCTTGATATCTCGAAAAAACCTTCAGGTGACCCATTGATAAGAATAGAAATCTTAGTTGTTGAGATACACTTAAAAATAAGATTGATCCATTGGCGAGAAAAACCAAATGCTTCTAAGGTGTTGCATAGAAAACACCAATCTACCATATCACAAGCTTTTTGAATAACCAATTTCATAAACATACAAGCATCTTTGTTCTTAAGGACCAAATGGATAGCCTCTTGAATGATTATGATGCCATCCAAAATAGATCTACCTGGCACGAAGCCAGTTTGTTCCTCTGATATGATTTTGGATAGGATTAACTTAAGTCTATTTGCTAAGATTTTAGAATTTTTTTTATAAATGCTATTGCATAAAGAAATAGGCCCAAAGTCACCTGGAATTTTAGGCATTGGCTTCTTAGGAATTAGTGTAAGAAAAGAATGATTAATTTATGTTAGTAACGAACCACCCTTTCTTGAGGCTTCGATCGCCTCCCACAGATATTAATCATTATAATAAATAAGAAAACTAATAAATAAAATCTATAATTAAATAAAAATAAGAAATATCTAAACCAAATTGTAGAAAGATTAGCCCTCTATGTCCAATAGAATAGAATTGTTTTGGATAATAATAAATATTTTAAAATATATAGTAATTATAAATATAATTTAATAAAAAAATCATTGAAAATAAGTATACTGTAAAATATTTATTTGGAATTTCACTTTATTTCTTTCTATAGATGCTTAGAAATAAATTAAAAATTCACTAAATCCTTTCTTATGTCACTTTGTCCAAATTGAGAAATTGAGCATATAACACTCAAACTTTCTTGAATTTCACTTTATTGCATTCTATAGAAGCTTAGAAATAAATTAAAAATTCACTAAATCATTTCTTATGTCACTTTGTCCAAATTGAGAAATTAAGGATATAAAACTCAAAGTTTTATAGCCAATCACATAATCAATAAAGAATTTTCACAATTTATTAAGTTAAAAAATGTGATGTAAAGAAAAAATAAAATAAAAATTTCACCTACAAATAAATATTTAATTTTATTTGGTAGACATTGGTTGGAAAAAATATAGTTAATAACAAGGTAATAAGTGTATTCAAAAATTTATACAATGACACTTATCCTGTGTACTAATAAGGGCATTCATATGACTCTCACTCAACTTACAAAGTGTGATATACTATCCAATTGAAAATCTTACTTAGAATTTGAGAATTTAAAAATTCAACTCAAATTGATAGTATTATTATTTCTTTTTTAAATCTAGTATTTAATCAACAGCATAAATATTGTTAAGAGAAATAAAATTCAATTTAAGACAAATTAACTTTAAATGCTTTTTGACAATTGAAGTAACCTACCTTTTTCACTACCTAAAATTCAATTAAATATTCTTCCTACAGTGACCTTTCTCCTTTTAGGGTCCATTTGGCAACAAGAATATAAGTAGAATAGGCATATGTAAATTCTTAAAATTTTAAATTCTTTGTTTGGATGCACCAGACTAGTCGACTACCAACAGATTACCAAAACATAGTTAATAAAGTATTAGTAGGCTTAACCAACATATTGCTTGTTTTAAAACTATAAAAATTATAGTAACTTTTAAAACAAAGGCATAACATCCTTGCAACTATTCAAGTCCATCAACCAATAGATAACTAGCAAAAAAATAAAAAGGAGGGAATCCTTAAGACTTCTAGGCCTCCTTCCTCCCTAGGAGGATGTTAGCACAATCTTTCGCTAGGAAGTTGAACAACATCTTTGAGTCCTCTTTAGGCAGGCCTACCCCCAATAACTTACAAAACAAAAACAAGGCTTAGAACCATAGTTAATAAAGTATTAGTAGGCTTAACCAACATATTGCTTGTTTTAAAACTATAAAAATTATAGTAACTTTTAAAACAAAGGCATAACATCCTTGCAACTATTCAAGTCCATCAACCAATAGATAACTAGCAAAAAAATAAAAAGGAGGGAACCCTTAAGACTTCTAGACCTCCTTCCTCCCTAGGAGGATGTTAGCACAATCTTTCGCTAGGAAGTTGAACAACATCTTTGAGTCCTCTTTAGGCAGGCCTACCCCCAATAACTTACAAAACAAAAACAAGGCTTAGAACCATAGTTAATAAAGTATTAGTAGGCTTAACCAAAATATTGCTTGTTTTAAAACTATAAAAATTATAGTAACTTTTAAAACAAAGGCATAACATCCTTGCAACTATTCAAGTCCATCAACCAATAGATAACTAGCAAAAAAATAAAAAGGAGGGAACCCTTAAGACTTCTAGGCCTCCTTCCTCCATAGGAGGATGTTAGCACAATCTTTTGCTAGGAAGTTGAACAACATCTTTGAGTCCTCTTTAGGCAGGCCTCCCTCCATGCCTTTGATCAGGTTCAAAGTGGTAGTAGCCACATGTATCGCTTTAACCATAAACTTTTTGGGTAGGCACATTGTCTCTTCTAGCACATGGATTCTCTCCCACACCTCACTACCAACCTTTTGCATCTCACGAGGCCACCTTCAATTTGTGTCTTAGGAACTTCTTCAAACACCTCCTTATTCTCCTTTCTCCCCACCCCCAAAACTAACCTAGAAGAGTCTAAAATCTCCTCTTCCTCCTCCTCCAATCTTCCAACCCCAAAATTTTCCTCCTTTTCCTTCATTCTCCTACTTGGGGTAGCCTGAATCCTCCTAATCTGTCTCCACCTCCTACAAAGCCCCAACTTTGAATTTCCTCTTAGCATTAGATTTTCCTAACCTCCCCAATCTCCTCCTACCCCCTCTCCCCTCCTCCTCTGATTCCTTAAGCTCCTTCTCTTTCCATTTATCTTGTTTCCCTTTTTTCCCTGTGGGGGTGGACTTCACAGGGGACACACTAGGTGAGGGTTGTGGGGTAGGGGTTTTGCAACCTGTGATTGTAAGGGGAACCATTTGGGGCCAATGGTTTGGGTGGGAAGGGATGTAAATTTCCAAAATCCTAGGGGGGATTAAGGTGAGGTGAAATTGATGCAATGTGAAAATTAAACCTTGGTCTAAAATGGTAATATTTGCCCCCTTTCTCATTTTTTCCTTCACATTAATTACAGTATTGTCTAACTCATGCAATAGAAAGAATGGAATAGAAATAAAATCCCAATGGTAAAAATCATTAAGGAGAGGAAAGTGGTAGTAGTAACAGACCCCATACCTTCTTTCTAGGGTTAGGTACCTCATCAAAACCAAACAGACCTCATTCCATGGCTTAGGGAGCTTCTCCTGCATGAAACCACCTCTGTACCAAATAGGTTCCTCATCATCCACAAAGAAGCATTGCAAGCTCACATCATCCACCACCCTGGTCACCTTCTACCACTTCCTATCGTTCATGGCCAAACCTGTCACTAGAGAAATCACTTCCTTAGAGATATGGAATGAGATACCATTTATCGTTACTCTGCAGTCCACCCAAGAATTGACAAAATGCATGGAACAATTTTTTCGTGGCCATTAAGTACCTCCATAAATGAAACAAAACCACCTTCCTTTAGAAAATACCACACCATGGGATTTCTCACATTTTCCTCAATCATGGCTGGCTCAATGCACATTAGATCACCACCCATCTCTATAATTTTTTTCTCTCCTCTCTTCTTCTTCATAACCCAGACATAATTTCTAAAAAAGACTTCACATTTAAGCTGAAAAGCCCAAGGGTGAAGATAATAACCACAATTAATAGTAATAATAGAAGCCTCCTTATTAGCAAGAGAAGTCACATGTCAGCCACCACTATCTTTCTCCCAATCATTTCCATAATTCGCAATGCACACTAAGCATTTAAAAATTAAAACTTTTCTCTATATGATGCATGAGAACATGTATAATAAAATTATTAAAAAACCCTCCTTAAACTTTTAAATTCTTGGGCCATGCTAATTTATTATTGTCCATACCCATACTATCACTCCTTGCCATCTATACATCAAGGCCTTGTCCTCCTCACCAACTCAACAACACAATGCAGAAATTCCAACTAAGACTCATCATTCTTCTCTTCTTGACTCACTAGCTCCCTTATCAACTTTGGTAATGCATTCAAATCCCTCCAACATCTTAGTCCCTTCCCCATTAAACCTGACACCATGATACGATCTGCCACACTATTTCCCTCCCAAAATATATGATTCAAATCAAACCTATTAAGAATAGTTAATAGGTACCTAATGTCTTCTATCACACATTTAATGGCCCATCCCTCCCTCATATTACATTTAACAATTTCTATGATGATTTTGGTATCACCTTCAATTTCCACATGCCTCCAACCCACACTTATGACCAATTTTAAACCTCAATATAGGGCCATCACCTCTGTGGTATTATTTGGCACTATCCCTAACTATCTAGAATATTCCAACAACATCTTACCCTTGCTATCCCTAAGAATTCCTCCACCTACTGAGCCCTCTATTCTCACAACACCATCCAAATTGAGCTTAACCCAATTAGTTGGTAGGGGTTCCCATATAGTTCTTTTCATAGCTAGTAGATTGGAATTATCAATCTCCATTATGCCTTCCACCATATTCCAACTCTTAGCCACTCTAACCTCTAGCATAGAAGGGGGAACACTAGTTTTCTCCACTTTCTACAACTAATTTTCTTAACCAATAGTTTGTAGATCATTTCCACCACAATATTCTCTTCTCTCTCTTCATTCCTAAATACCCAGTTATTTCTCACCTTCCAGATGCCCCAAAAAACATTGGGGGGATGACCTTCCACAAATAGATAAGGAGTGGGTTGGTAAAAGGGCCTTTCCAACACACTGCAAATTGCCCCACGCCCATATTGAACACCCAGTTCACCTCTAGCTTATGAAGAAGTCTCCCCCAAACATTAGAAGC
Source organism: Cupressus sempervirens (assembly GCA_028749045.1). Taxonomy (NCBI): domain Eukaryota; kingdom Viridiplantae; phylum Streptophyta; class Pinopsida; order Cupressales; family Cupressaceae; genus Cupressus; species Cupressus sempervirens. The sequence goes on from CM053785.1 coordinate 911,203,649, forward strand.
ATAACTATAATGCAAAAATAAGTGGGTAATATTCTCTTCATCCATCTTACACATGTGGCATCTATTGGGTAATTAAAACCCCCACTTCATAAGGTTATCTAAAGTGAGAATTTTCCCATGGATGGTGGTCCACCAGAAAGCATTGATCTTCAAGATTAAATAGTTAAAGCATACATTCCCCTAGGCATTAGGTTCTAAGTTTTTATCAAACAATAATTTATAAGCAAATTTAACCAAGAAATCACCAGTCAAAGTTACCTTCCATATGAACTCATCATTCTGGTCCCTTCCCAAGATTCTATACTCTTCCATTATAGAATTTAGCTCTTCTATTAGCCCTCCACCAACTAAAGCATTCTGATGCAACTCTGCCTTTTTCCACTTCTTCCCTAGGCTGATAAAATCAACAACCATTCCTCCCCTTGGTGCTGAAGGTGATGCCAAAGAGACCCAATCTTCAATTTTATTAATGGTTTATCCATAAGCCATGGATCCTTCTAGAATTTAATCTGATTACCATTCTCCACCAGCCACCTAATAGCCTCCTTCAGAAGGGTTCTATTCTTCACAATATTTCCCCTAATCTTGGATCCCATAGGGAGATCATTTCTCCAAGTACAATGTGAGAACTTCAAATTTCCAAGGTATTTAGCTTTCATGATGTTACACTTGTTAGATTCCTCCTTCATTAGATTTCACCCGATCTTCATAAGAAGTACATTGTTCAAATCTGTTATCTTCCTTACTCCTAATCCTCCTCTACTTTTGGGTTTACAAACTATTTCCTAGCTAACCAAATTTAGCCTAATCTTCTCACTTACCCCAGACCAAAGGAAGTTATGTTGTATTTTCTCCAATTTATTATCCCTACACTAAGTAAATTTGAATAGTGATAGGAAGTACACTAGTAATCCCTAGAGGGAGGACATTAGAAGTTGTAGCTTGCCAGTATTGCTTAGAGTTTTACCTTTCCATCGAATAATTTTTTTCTCCATCCTTTCTAGAATACTATTCCAGAAGTTATTACTTACAATATTAAAACCTAAAATATTTACAATCCTCCATTATAAATTGGGGGTTGTGTTAAAGAAGAAAACTTTACTTTTATTAAAATTAATCTTTTGTCTTGCATTCTCTGCATATATCTCCAGCATCGACTTCCAAGCTCTAGCTTCTCCCACCATGGACTCCCCACTTAGGAAAGTGTCATCAACAAGTTGTTGTATCACCTCAGGGGGAAGCGTGGAAGTAGGTTTAATTACTTTAATTACCCCCCATCCAATTTTCTCAAGAATGCCCTCCCCAAGATTTTAGCAACCATGATAAAAAAGTAGGGAGAGATAGGGTCACCCTACCTAAGCCCCCTCTCCCCACCAAAATTACCCCAAGATGACCCATTCACCATCACTAAATAGCTAATAGTCTCCACCATCAATTTTACCATCCTTATAATGTTTTGACTGAAGCCAAGTTTATCCATAACTTTATACAAGAAAACCCAATTAATTCTATCATATGCTTTAGAGATGTCGAGTTTCAAGGCCATACCAAGATCACCACTCTTCTCCATTGAGTACAAAAATTCATGTGTGGTTATAGCAGCATCTAGAATTTGGCATCCTAGAATAAACCCACTTTGGGTTTTCCCAATAAATTTATGTAGCAATGGTTTAACTCTACTAACTAGAATTTTTGAGAAAATCTTGTAACTAGTGTTACATAGACTAATTAGGCTAAAGTCGGTGAGGACCTCTAGGTCTTTCACCTTTGGGATCAAGGAAATAAAGCTTTTTATAAGTTATTTAAGAAGTTTCCCAATTCTAAAAAAGTCACAGGCTAGTTGAAGGATCTCCAACCTAATAAAATCCCAGAAGTGCTAGAAGAACATTGGGGGGAAACCATCAGGTCCTGGCAATTTATAAGCTTTCATCAAGAACACAACTTTGTGGACTTCCTCCTTTATCACCATTTGAGCTAGCTCCTCATTCTCCTTAGCTGAGATCATTGTGGGCATGGAATTAATCAACAATTTTCTATCCTCCTCCTTGAAGTTTATTTGCACCTCCAAATAAGAGTTCTTGAAATAAGCCATTACCTAGTTCCCTATTTCTTTAGGTTTACTAAGCTTCACATCATTATCATCTTTGATATTATCAATAGAATTTATTTGTTTATGAATTGAGGCTGATCTATGGAAAAATGCAGTGTTCCTATCACCCACCTTGAGAGATAAAACCCTAGATCTCTAATTCCAGTAGGTCTCCTCTCTAATCATCATTTCTTTCCAAACCTTTATACATTTATCCTCCTCCTAGATAATATCATCCATAGCGAGGCCTTCCGCCATAGCTTTATGAAGTTCTTCTAACTTACCTTCCACCTCTACCTTAATCTTGAAGATATCACCAAAATGTCCTTTTTTCCAGGGCAGCACATTTCTTCTAACATTGTTCCATTTTACAAAGAGTCTGTACATAGAGGTCCCCTCTATTCTAATATCCTACCACTCTACCACCTTATTTTTGAAGTTAGGATGGGATTTCCACATAATTTCATATCTAAACATTCTTGGTCCCCCTAGAAATCTTCCTTCCAATTAAAATAGATGGGAGTGTGATTCGAGACCATCCTAGGTAATCTTGTGAGGGAGAAGGAGGTTAAACCATCCCAACCAACTGAGACTAAAAGTCTATCTAGTTTGACTTGATAAGATCAACACCCTTCCTATTTTCTACCCATGTGAACTTCACACCATGCATCTCCATATGCATTAAATCATTATTATTAATAAAATTATCCAAATCTTTCATACTATCATTAAAATCAATCATTCCTCCAACCTTCTCTAAAGGGTACAGGGGTGAGTTCAAATCTCCCATACAAAAGGTGTTTCTATTTCATGAGAGGTAAATAGACTACTCTTCCCACAAACTGTGTCTACCTTGTCTGGTATTAGGAGCATACACATTAACAATATTTCATATCTTATCAGCCTTCCTATGTTCAGTTATAAGATAGTTTTTGGCACTACGAATTAAGCTTCCCTTACCAGTATTTGGGTTAAATAAAGTAGCCACTCCTCCTAAAGATCCCTTTGCTTCATTATAACAAAAATTAGCCACTGGCTAAACATAACTTTCTATACTCTTCAAATTAAACATAGTCATTTTGACCTCCTAGATGTGAAGGATATCAATTTTTTAGTTAGACAGTTGTTGTTTAAGTGAAAACTGCTTATGAGGGCTATTCAACCCTCTCAAGTTCCATGATAGAATAATCATTTTTACCCTTTTTCAGGGATGCCAAAGTGAGCTGCCTACCACTTGCCACCTCCTTTCCCATTTGCTTTGTTCTTCTACTCTTCTTTCTAGACTTCACTACATCCATCTTTAATTGCACAACCATCTAGGATTTCTTCGATACCCTTGTCCACCTTCTCTAAGTTTTCCACTTCCCTTCCTTATCCTCTACCCAGGAAAAAGGATCCACCAACCTAGTTGGTGGTTCTTCATCATTCCAACAAAGAACTCTAGTGACCTCCCCTTCTACTGAGCCTTCAGTTCCTCATCCTCCAAAGCCTTCTCAGTACCTTCTCTAAGAACTTCCTCTAACACCAAGTTCCTTGAAGTGGTACTGAGGAGATCCTCAATACCATGTAAAAAGGGTAGGGAATCATCAAATAAAAAATTTCCCCCTTCCTCTACTCCCACAGACTCCCCATCTAGCACACAATGCTTCTCAAGTTCTTGTTTCGAGCAAGACCTCCCCACAATCTATTAGGACTCCAACTCTTTCATCCTATCCCTTCCCACCTCAAATCAGGGGGAAGCAAGCTTTCCTTCCTAGGTGGGGATGTCACCCACTTTGTCCTCTTAGCTCGAGAGTTATCATTCTTAACTACTAGCTCCTTCCTAGGTAAGGGGGTCGCCTCCTTACCATCAAGTTCTCCATCCCCTTTAAGAGAAGGTCCAACTCCCTCCTCCCCTAATTTTAGATGAGAGGCCCCTACTACCTTATTCCCCACTATGTCCACCTTGGCCATTTTACTCAACTTCTTACAATCTATAATTAGATGTCCAAATGATGAGCATTTTTGGCAAAACAACCTAACATTTTCATAAATGATGGGTTGAACTTTTTTACCCCATTTCGAGCTTAGAGTAATAGACTTAGGCAAGGAAGTACCCATAGCTACATTCACACTAAACCTTGGAAAGATGAACCTAGAGCTCTGTAAGGTAACCATATCTGTAGCAACAAAGTGCCCAAAGGTGTTACCAATGGATTTTAGAATTCTCTCATCCAAAACTCAAGTGGAAGTCCTAGTAGCCTAACCCAGACATGAGCCATCCTATTCTATTCTTTCACCAGATCCAATGTTGGGTGCCACTTAGCCACAACAAGACTATGCTTTCCATAATACCAGGACCCTACCATCACCATAGTCATATCTTCAGCTACTTTAAATTTGAAGTAGAATAGACCCCCTAACATAGCTGACACTAGCACACTCCCCTTCAACTTCCATCTCTAACTTACCCACTTCGTGACCATCTCAATTAATGGATGAAAGGAGACAAACTTGCCAATAAGGCATAGTTTCAAGTTGGTAGACACATTGTCAACCAAGCTGTTTGAAACAACTATTTCCATGCCCTTGTCTCTGTTGATCACTCTAGGAGCTTCCAATGGGATATGAGCCTCCTTCACTCCAAGGACAACATCCTTCCAACCAAGAGCCTTTGTATGACTCAATTGATTCTCTTGGCCCACCAACGGAGCCGTTGACTCCACTAGAATCCCCCCAATAGGACAAACAATGTTAACACTTCTCTAGGTTACCTAGTCCCAATTAGGACCAGTTGCAGGTCTAGGTAGGGATCAGAGACTAGACTCGGCCTCTTGAGGCCAACCCCAATCATCCAAATTTCAAAATACCAACCAAGCAGGAAAGAGAGAAAAGTTGCAAAGCTTTAGTCCTGCCTAATAATGTTGAGTAAATAATTTGTACTTAACTAGTTATTAATATTTTTTATCTCAACTAATTAGATGTAAGTATTTTTCATTTAAATTTTAACTTAAAATTTTTATAATGTTTATTTGTGAGATTTTTAGTTTTTAAAATTTTAAAATTTATTTTACTTGAATTTCATTGGCTTATAAGTTTGGGGTCACTACCTAATATTTTAGATTGAAAAATATAAATTATAATATGAAAGATGGCTATCAACTATATACACAAATAAATAGAATTATAAAAAAAAAAGTTATGTAAAACTATTAAATGAATAAGATGTTATTATATCATACAATTATTTTAATAATATATATTTTTTATAATATCTTGTGATTATATTTTATGAATAATATATTATATAATATTTTTTTAGTTTAAATAAAATATTAATACTTTAGGATACAACTAAATTAGTTATAACATTACAATGACATTTATATTTAATTAGAAATTATTTTATTAAATTATTTTTAATATTTAAAATAAAATAATGATTTTTTATCCTTTCAAAATTAAAAATTTGATTTTTAATTAAAAGTATCATTTAATTATTTTTTAAATGAATTAAAATTTAAAATATTATTTAAACATTGATAAAATTATATGAAATTTTATCATTTTTAAAACTTTACTACTCTATCTAGGTATTATAAATTTACATGCCACTCTGTGGCACTTGTTTAAGAATTCTAATCCTCCTTCAACTTTAACCATTTGAGAGTTAGCAATATTCTTTGTACTTTTAGGTTACACAAAATGTTTGTAACAAGCACCATAGAGTGGATAAGTACTTTCCCTAATATTATATATATATATATATAATTTAATTATAATTTAGTTGCATATAATATTTTCTTTAAATATTCGAATTACTAAATTGTATGATTATAAATCTAAAATAATATATAATATTACTCATTATAATAAATAAGAAAACCAATAAATAAAATCTATAATTAAATAAAACTAAGAAATATCTGAGCTAAATTGCACAAAGATTAGCCCTCTATGTTCAAAAAATAGAATTTTTTTGGATAATAATAAATATTTTAAAATATGCAGTACTTATAAATATAATATTCTTAACACCTAAAAATATAATTTAATAAAAAAATTATTGAAAATAACTATACTCGAAATTATTTTTTTGGAATTTCACTTTATTACATTCTATAGAAGCTTGGCAATAAATTTAAAATTCACTAAATCCTTTCTTATGTCACTTTGTTGAAATTGAGAAATTGAGTATATAACACTTAAACTTTCATAGCCAATCACATAATCGATAAATAATTTTCACAATTTATTAACTTAACAATGTGATGTAAACTATAAAAAATATTAATTTTTGCACATACAAAAAAATATTTTATTTTATTTTATAAACATTGGTTGGGAAAAATATATTTAAGAATGAGGTAAGGGGTGTGATTCAAAAACTTATCCAATGTCACTTAGCCTACATACTAATAGGGGCATTCATATGACTCTCACTCAACTTACAAAGTGTGATATACTATCCAATTGAAAATTTTACTTAGAATTTGAGAATTTAAAAATTCAACTCAAACATTGAAGTGTTATTGATAGTATTATTATTCTTTTTTAAATCTACTATTTAATAAAATGCATAAATATTATTTAGTGAAATAAAATTCAATTTAAGACAAATTACCTTTAAATGTTTTTTGATAGTTGAAGTAACCCACCTTTTTCACTACCTAAACTTCAACTAAATCTTCTTCCTACAATGACCTTTCTCCTTTTAGTTACCCTTTTTGTAAGAATTCTAATGTCAATGAGCATGAATCTCATGATAATAACTATAGAAGTAGATGCTATAGAGTGTATAGAAAATTTATGTTTTCTTATGAACCTTAAACTTATTAATGTAGGCTTTTCTATTTGTGTTAATAATAGAAATTATTTTCCTTTATTATTTTAAAATTTCTTCATCTATTATTATTACTAATTATATCACTAGCCCACTCTATTAATGTCGAGGTGGATCCTTTTGAGGTGGGTTCTCTCTTGGTTCTTATCTAAGGGGTATGTCTCTTATTAGTGTCGTCTCTTTCATTTTTGTCACATAGTCCTATAGATGTTGTTTTCTATGTAAGTATATATATTTTTGATAGCACTATAGTTTCTCATCCTAGATGTAGCTATATGTGTATGTATAATCTCAAAGGGTTTCCTCCTCTCTATGTACTAGATTTTTTTGGAGGTCCTATGATTTTTTGGCAACAAGAAGTTATTTTAGCCCAGTTGTCTTATCTTTCCCTTCTTGGTCTATATATTTTCTCTTAGCTTAAGGGTAAAATTTAGTTTTCTAGGAATTAGCAAGAAAATTACCCAAAAAGGAAAATTTTAAAATTTGTGAAAATTTTCCAAAAGGGTTATTTTCAAGTTTATAGAGATTTTTGGTTATTCAAGTGTTTGCAGAGAACTATACAAGTAGGTGGTGATGAATGGAAAAATAATTCAGCCATAAAATCTATGTGTAATCTCAAACTATGCATTATTATGAAGTTTAAGCTATGTACTACATAATTTGGTATCAAAGCAAGAAGGTGGATTGGAGATGAAGAGGAAGAGGAAGAGGAAGAGGAGCTATCACCCTAATGCAAAAGTTAGTGCTAGCTATGTAGAGGAAGATTGAATGAATCAATGAATGAATGGATAAATAAGGAATACAGGGAGGAAATGAATCTAATGAAGATGAAATTGAAGAGGTTGATTAAAATGAGAAAAATGTAGAAGATATGTTCGGAAAAATGAGCTATGAAGATAGAGTGCTTAGGGCCTTAGAAGGTAGAAGTGAAGCAATCAAGATTGAAGTTTCAAACTATGTTGGTAGTATTAAGCTAAAAGAATTGTTAGACTGGTTGAATAAGAGGGGGGGATTTTTTTCAAATGGAAGCCTATGACAGAGGAAAATAAGATAATTTTCTCATGCACAAAATTAAAACAACATGCAAAAGGAACAAACCAAAAAATGAATGGAAAAGATCAAGACATGGAGCAAGATAGAGAAAAATCTAAGGGAAAAACTCTCACCTTCGCATTATTCGCAAACCCTCTTTCATAGGCTCTAGAATTTGAAGCAAAACTTGTCTTTTGTGCAAGACTAAATGTAATTCCCACCCATAGCTTTCTTTTTCATTATATGTATCAAACTCTTTATGCCAATTTCATACATATGTTATCCTCAAGGAGATTAGATTTATAATTATGACATTATTTCATGACATGGATTACATTTATATCAATAAATAATTAGTTAGTTGACTATAATTCACATGTTGATTGATGATTATTATTACTAGAAAATTAATGATGCTTTAATGGATCTTAGTTAGCAAATGTGGTTGCTTTCATGATGATATCAAATGATGAGTATTATATATTCACAATGGTGAGCTTCCATGTTTGAATATGTGATGATTTGTACTCAAGATTTATTATAGTATTTATCCCATAATTGCATGTGTATGGTGTGTGTGTTTGTTTTAAATTTCTATTTGAAGTGTCTGATGTGGTTAAGGGAGGGAGTTGTAGTTACCCGCTAATTGGGATCTACATAATGCATCACTCCCTGCCATTTCTTGTTTAGGTTAGATATATATGTATATGTACATGCTTATATTTTATGTAGATTCTAGGTATTAATCATCAACTTCCCTAAATTACTAGGATGAGTGTGCCCTATTGCAATAACTCAATGGTAAGAATGGGGAGATAATGTTCAGGTCCAATCCCAGCCATAGCCGAATTACTCATCCTGAGAAGGAGGGCATGTATCTAATTTTCCACCCTTTTTAAACCCATGAGTTTATATTTGTTCATGTTGTTTACTTTTGAATTTTGGTAATGTTTCTTTTATGTGGTTGAATATGCAATTTATTTGATGAATGATTTAATTATAATATTTGGGTCAATCATCTAATATTGACAATTATTTTATTTAATTTTATTAAAAAGAATATATTTAAATAATTAAAAAAAATTAAATTTATGATTTGATTTAAAGGACTTAATTTAGAAGTTTAATTTAGAAAATTGGTAAAAAAGAGAAATTAGAATATGATAATATTTAATTAATTAAATATGTGCTTGAGTTTAAAAGATTTAATTTAAAAGTCTAATTTAAGAAGTTGGATAAAATAAGAATTAGAATATTAAAAGATCAAAATTTTAATATTTTTACTTTATAATTATTTAATTAATAATAATTAAATTAGAGTTGTATTTAAATAACAAGCTTTAATTATTATTAGTTTGAATAATAGACTACACCTTAAATAATGCTTGTACTAATTAATAAAGTGGAGGAAAAGAAAATATAAAAGAATATTGTAATTAAAAAGTTCTTTAAGTGTGCATGAATGGATTAAATAATAAAAGTTTATTTTAAGAAGAGGGCTTTGAATGTTCAAAAATTGGAAACCCTAGGTAGAGTTGAACTCTTTATTAGGAGATTGAAGCTCTTTCTACATACAGGTTTTGGGGAGCAAAATTTGGAGTTGGATCAAAAGAATAATTGAAAGTTTCAAAGGGTTTGGATTGGCATGTGTTCATAGACCGTCTTAGAATTTAGCTATAGTTTTGAGGTAGGGTTTGACAACCTCTTATAAAATTTTAGAGAAAGATTTGTCTGCTTCATGTCTTCCTAGGTGCTTGCATAATGTTTATTAATTTATTGTATTGAATCTAGATAAAGAAGTATGTTGTATTTTTTGAAAATGAAAACTTGTTGACCAAGTAGACCTGGCTGATGAAAATTGTAGAAAAATCTAGAAAATTATTATTGGTTGTATTATTTTAAAACCCTTTCTAATATAACAAAAAACTTGATTATAGAAAATTGAAAGAAAACAACAAATTGAAGAGTTTGGGTTTCAACTCTAAATTTTCCATTACAACTATGTGATTACCATGAATTTTTTAAATAAAGATAAATATTATTCTTACATCTAGAATAATTTAATTGCAAAATTTATTGGTAAAAACAAAAGAGTAATTAAGAGGAAAGAATGTTGTAATAACATTATACATGCATGTGAAAAAAAATATACTAAAAATAAGAAAACTAAGTATATTATGGTTGCATGATTTGAGAGATCAAAGGAATATGAAAATGCTAATTGTACATTTATTTTAATTTTATAAAAGTATAATTTAATTTTCATATTTATTTATAAGAAAAAAACTTGTTTTATGATTAATTATTAATTTTGGAATTAAAAAAAAAAAATTAAGAAGTTATAAAATTTCTAGAAAAAAAGTAATTATTATCTATTAATTTTGAAAGGTAAATAGATATTATTCATTTAGTTATAAAATGAATGTTATTATTAGTGATTCTTTAGGTCTAGTTAAACCCTTATTTGCATATAAATGATTTTATATTTATTAATGCAAGAGAGAAGTTAATAACTAAATTTTTATAATTTTATCATATTTTAAGAGAAGTTTTGGCAAAGTTCACTTTGTAATCACCTAGGTAATAACTATTTGATTTTATGAGAGGAATTATAAATAATTCATTTATATTTTTATTTTTATCTCTACTTGCATTATGAATTAAAGAAAAAAAATATTAATATCAGACTTAAGTAGAAGTCAAATTAATATTTTAGAAATAAAATTGATATTAACATTTAGTCTAATAATATACATTTATGTTATTAATTAAATCATTTATGATTGAAGATTATTTAAATTAATAACGTGTTTTAATATTTCATGATATTTTATACACACAAAGAGATTTGACGTTTAAATAATTGTTTACTTAAATAGATATATTAGCCAAACTATCTATGTAAACATGTGTATTGTTACATAAATGTTGAACATATCCTTATGAACCAAAAAAAACAAGAGAAATGATGGAATTAAGTCATGCAGTTGAAAACTATGTGTTCTCTAATATTCTATATATAGTCTTGTGATGTTTATTTTCATGATGGTTTTTCTTTGTGGGTTGTTTAGTTGACCAAGTTAAGATGTGCTCTAGAGGTGTTTTTGAGATTCATTTTATGATTATTTGACTAGATATCATGATGAACTATATTATTTGAACTGAGATTTATGTTTTATGAGCTTTATACTATTGAGTATTTATGAGAACTTGAGTTTTGAGAACCAATGTATTTTTGGGTTGCCTATTAACAAACCAAATTTGATCAATATTACTTTTGTGGTATGGGACACAATTGTGGGTTTTGAGTTTTGGGAAGGTAGTCTAGGTACATGTCTATGGGAGTGGCTTGTAATGGGGGTCAGGGCCCAAAGTTGATGCAAGGATAACTAATTGTAAGTTGTGTAACAAGTGATAACATAGTAATTAAAATGCTTTCCTTCCCCATGCCTTGAGATAGATTAAAAAGATAAGTTAGAGATTTTTCGTCATCCATGCCTTGAGTGCTTGTATAGACTAAGGATGTGAATGAGATGATATCTTGAGAAGTATGACTAGTCTCATCATCTTCACAAGAGGGTATTCAAGTTCTGCATAGAGTCACTAGGGGGCTGGGGTCTTGAGAGACTTCTAGGGTAACTTTAGAGTTGGCTCATGCAATGAAACTCTATAGTATATAGTCAAAGTCTCCTTCATGGTTTTTTTAATATTTGCCTCTAGTGGTGTAGTTTTTGGATATTACTTTTGATGGTGTATTTATTTTGAGTTGTTACTCATTGATAGGATGTCATTTATTATTGACATTTGAATTTTATTAATGAATGATCAATTATTTATTTTTTGTTTTTTTATTGTTGGAGTTAGCGATTGGTGGTTACTTTGATTGAAAATAGTTGTAATTTGTTGGTTATTGTACTTGTGACACTTGACATTAATTTGGAGGTGGTTGTATGTTTTTGGTTTTGATATTTGATTTGTACTTGGTATTAGTTGTCGATTTTGGTATGTGATGTTGGTTTGGATGAGTGTCCTTTTCATTTTGATTATCTCTTCTTCTTGCATAGTTTGTATTACCCTTGAAGTAGTTTTGGCTATCGGGATTCCTTGCTTAGTGGGAAAAGGGAAAGAAAAGAAGGGTTCTAGCAAAGGATCAAATTCATAAAGTGAGAAGAAGAAGAAGGACCTTTCTAACATCAAGTGCCTTGGTTGTCACAATTATGGTCACTGTGTCAGTGATTTCCAAAATAGGAAGAAGGAAAGAAGTAGGTAGAAACTTTGGCAAGTGCAGAAGAGTTCTCTAGTAGAATGGAAGATGAGTTTGCACTCATGGCCTATACAGTTAGCTCAACCTCATAGTGTGTTTGGTATATAGATAATGGGGCATCATTTAATATGATAGGAGCAAGAGAGTACTTCTCTAGTTATAAGGAGGAGAACACATATATCGAAATCTATATGGGAAGCTTGTTCAAACTCAACCTGATTGGTAAAGGGACTATTTAGTTTTAGAAGGAGAATGGAAAGATAATTCTACTTCATGATGTGTTTCATGTATGAGGCTTAGATATTAATCTAATTTTTGTATCTGTTATTCAAGATAAGGGGTATAATGTACTTTTTAGAGGGACACATGTGTTGATTAAACATAAGGATTGGAAATCACCCATAACTATTGGAGTTAGAAGTTGTCACCTTTATAAGTTGTAGTGTGATCCTCCTAAGGAACTCATTGGTAGGAGTAATCCTAGAGATTTTGGAGAGCTATGGCATAGGAGGGTCCATATTCATCATGGAGAACTTAAACTGATTTGTGAGATGGTGATAGGTGTTCTAGAGATGAGCACAGAGCATGATGATGTATGCAAGGGATGTGTGTTTGGGAAGTTTGCAAAATAATATTTTTCAAGGAGTGACATCAAATCTAAGGGTTTCTCCACTAAGGCCTAGATATACTTATTTAAAGCCTGGATATACTTCTTTAAGAGAAATGATGAGGTTTTTTTTAGATTCAATGAATTTAAGGCTCTTGTGGAGAAATAGACATGAAGGAAGATAAAGAATATTCGATCAGACAATGGAGGTGAGTAAAAAGGAAATAACCCCCAAGACTTTTGTATGAAGGAAAGAATTAAGAGATAGTGGTTTATTCCTTATAATCCATAATAGAATAGAGTAGCTGAGAGGAAGCATTTTTGTATATCGCAGGCAACAAGGGCTATGATACATAAATTGGACATGCCCTACTAATTGTGGATAGAGGCATACAATACAATAGTATACATTTAGAAAAAGGTTCCAGATAAGGTGCTACAAAAGATCACATCAGAGGAGGCTTTCATAGGAAAGAAGCTAGATATTGATCACTTCAAGATATTTAGGACTTTGGCTTATTGTCATATTCTAGGTGACAGACGTACCAAGTTAGATCAAACTATAGAGGGGGGTGCTTTGTTCAGTATAGTGAAACCTTAAAGGCATACCAAATTTTTATTCCAGGTGTCGGTATATCTAGCTATTTTTATCTATTAATTTCAAACACTTAGTCATTTACAAGGTAGCCTCAGATGGTCATCAGTGCAACTGATCTACTCTATAAAGGTCAAGTCATGTAGATAAGAAAGTACGTACCAAGCTCTATAGGAGTCAAGCAAGTGTATAGTCACCAATTGATTTTTATATGAGTTGAGTTCAACATCAACCAAGGAGCTTTGAGCATAAAAGTCTCGTGTTACATAGTATGTACCAACCAACAACAATGCCAAGTGTCAAAAAATAGTAACGGCCAAGCAATGTACAGTTTAGATTAAACTCAGGAAAGGAATAGATTTTGAGGTAAATCATTTTTGAGCTAACATGGAAGGAAAATTTAATATTTTTAGAGCTTGTTATAGAGACAGTAGATGTGAATGATGTGGATTGTAGATCAGTATGTTTTGTAATCAACAATTTAGATGGAGAGGCTATTATGGAAGATTCTAGAAAACTGTTTACGAAACTCTTTGAATAGATGAGATCTCAACCTAGATCATCTAATATGGCATGGAGATGAGAAGAGAAGAGTACACATGTAAACATGGAGTAATATGTGATTAGTGAAGTGAAGGATCAAGATTGGAGGAGAAGTCAATGAGAGCATTCTATTATCTATTAATAGAGGAAGATAAGAGTAGAGGATTAACTAGCAAGGAGAAGACTCAAAGTTAGTTTACAGAGAATACTGAGAGTTAAGTACTAAATTAGTTATAACTGACTTGAATCATGGTAAATCTCTTAATAGAGTTTTCTTAACAGATCTTTGTAAATCTTCGAATAGAGTCCTTACTTTTTTGTAAGTGTTAAATATTCTAAAAATGTGAGAACTAGTATTCTCTTAGCCTTTTAATAGGGAAGACCCCTCAAAGCATAGATCATATTTTATGATCAAGCATTATAACCATAAGAGGTTAACTTTATTACTATAGTAGTGATGATTTCTAGGTGTCATCCCCACCCTTGTTTTACCTTCACCTTGGAGGGTTTCTAGGTAAAACATTATGGTATTATGTGTTTATTTTCATGCACATGATAGATCATATTTACATGATACAAAAAGTTCATTATTACAAGTTTTACATGCATAGATTAATTAGTGAACATGTGAATGAATTGATGAAAAGTAAAAGTACTTAAGATTCTGATTCCCAAACCCCCACCCCCCCTAATAGTATCTTGTTATACTATTTATACCTCCATTAGTTAACAATTGGTATTAGAGCATTGGTTTTTTGAGAGAAGCTTAAATACTTGGATATTAGATCTTGGGGATGGAGGCTTTTACACTATACAAGGTTATTGACAATCATGTGATTGGTATCCAACTTATATTGTAAAAAATCAAGAAAGAAAGACAAGACCTAATGGATTTCCTAAAAAGGAGAAAGTAAATTTCTATCCAGATAAAACAATTTTATTATGAAGAAGTTGAGACTAAAGTATTTTTTTAATCAATCAACCCAAATGATAAAGCATCTATAGATCTACTTAAAAAGAACAAACTTTTGAATGAAGAAATAAAAGGACTGAAAAGAAAACATGAAATCCAATCAATATTATGTGAAGTGACTGAATAAAAGAAGAAAGTTGAAGAAGAAAGGATTATGGTCAATTAAGACAAAAGAGTAATGGCTACAAGACTTGAAGAAAGGATATATAATGTGCATAAGCTCACAAACACACAACTAGACATGTTAAATCAAATAATGCTTGAAAATTAGGAATTGAATCACAAGGATGTGGATATTGAAAATCTCAAATCATAGAAGGACATACTAAAGAGTGAACTAAAAATAGAAAGAGAATTTATGGAAATATTCAACAAACCTAAATAGGAAATAAAGTACTTTGAAGAACTTATGAAGTCTAGTTGTTCTGATAGGTTAGGAAAATCATGCATTATGCAAGGAGGATCATCTAGGAATGAAGAGCTAAGGAATGTAAAGCCAAAGGACAAACCAACATGTTATCACTATGGAAAAATTAGTCATATTGCAAAAATTTGTCGAAGAAAATATGGTATGCAAAATCTTAAACCTAAGTTTACTAGTTACTATTTTTACTACAAGAAACAATGGCATCAAATACATGAGTGTAGGTCAACAATGAGCAATGCATCTACTACACCTAGATTTGAAGGATATTTCTATAACTATCAGAAGTATGGGCATAGAACATATGAATACAAATCTCAGAAAAAAACTTACTGGACAAATCTAAGTAAGAGTAATGCATATAACAATGCATATTCCAAATGTCACAAGTTTGGACATCTAAGAAATAATTAATAGACTCAAGTACATTCAAAAAGAAAAACAAAGGACAAAGGAAAAGGAAAAGTAGACATTGATAAAATTAAAGAAGGAAATCAATAAAAAAATGGAAAAAGAGAATAGAAGATGGAAATAGTGGAGCAAATGAAGTAGAGGTCACCTAATCTAATGGAAAAGGTGATCATGTCATCTCAAACTAAGCAAGAAAGGTATTTATGGAATTGTATATTCAATTGATATATCATAGATCAGTTCCTTACATGAAATGTGCCAAAGTTCATATTTGCATATATGAATATGCATAAAAATAGATTTATGAAGTATTTTCAAACATCAGTAAAATTGTCTATTTTGACTAAGTATTGCAACATAGACTGAGCACTTCAGAAGTGAAGTGGTAGAGACTAAATGAAATTGAAGAGGCCAAACTAAAAATCATATACCTAGTTCAAAAGGAACCAATATCAATGAAGACAACTTCCTTCAACCTACCTGAGTACACAATATTAATGGAGATTCTAAATTGATCAAAAAAAGGTATATATCAAATTTTGAAAATATTATCTCATACTTTGCATATAGATTTCAAGAGCACAAAGAAATTTGGTGATTTGAGTGACTAGAAAATGATTTCAAGAGTGATTTGGATGAGAAGCCTAAAAAACTAAAGATTTCATCTGTGTTGAGTAACTAAAAGGTGGAAGAAAAAACTTCAAACACTAACAGTGAAGATGATAGCTTTATCTACCACTAGAATGAAAAAAGGGGTTAGTAAAATTCAATTTGTGAAGGGTGACACTTGTCCTCCACCAATGTTTCATGCTATTCTAGAAATTGCAATGAAAGGAGACTAAATGGGAGTACTATCCTAAATACTGCTTAAAGTTATTATGATCCATGATGTTAGGAGTTGTTACATGTGTAAGATTGGAAAACGAGGAGACTATGAGATCAAAGAAGCATATAAGAATTTATGCAATGAAGTAATCTCAAAGGATGAATATAAAGTTGTTGAGAGGAAAGAATTAACTCGTGCCCTAGAATTTTTGAAGAATTTAAAGATTGGATGGATTTAGATTGTTCTGAGTAGAATCCATGATATGAAGTATTGGTTACAAAATGGACCCATGGAGATCATGAAGAAAATGATTCACAGAGTGACAAGCTATCCAACCCTAGAGCATAAGAAAACCACCTGATGTCTGATTCATGAAGAAGTTGAGGCAAACATTGGAGCCAAGTGGAATGGATGAGGACTATCCATTACAAACATTTCTGATCCACTAATTGAATTTGCAGTAAAGGTTATTGCTCAGAAATTTCACCAATCAAGTAGATTGAGTAGTGTGTCATGTATAGTGGATCAAGCATGGATGCTAGTGATGAAAGATCATGAATATGATCTAGCTGAGCTACAAAAAGTGAAACTAGCATAATATCTATCATCTATAAGGAAAGAAAATAATTCAATGTGTAAGTTTGGATCCCTCATTATATGTATTTTCTTTTATATAAAGGAAGTATTTTCCTAGTGTTGGTGATATCATTTGCAATCAAGGAAAATGAGTTCAACTAGATAGATAAATGAATACATTACTCAATTAGGAGAAAATCCTAGAATGTTATGTATGCTTACTTTGAGGAATTTAAGAAAATAATGAAAATGAGGATGAAGATACCAAAAGAATTAGTCACAAGGTATTGTAGTGACATTTATTTTCTTGTAGATACAAACAACACATTTGTGTAGGTAATAAAGTCAAGGAAGGCTTTACTAAAAATATTTGAGTATGAAATTGATAATAATTTAGTGAGTGTAAACATTGTTGCACTATTGAAATAAGATATAGACATTGAGGCTAAACCTTTTGGTAAATATGAGGAAGTTAAACAAAGATTAACTGTAAATATCAAGATTGCTTCTAATGAGAAGAAATGGAAAATAATGATTGAAGACCTAGAAGAAAAATTGGGCACCCTAGACAAGGCAAAGGAACCATTATAGTTAACACAAGGTCTTGGAGAGGATGAAGACAAAGAAAATGGTGATGAGGAAGAGGAAGAATAAGGAGACAAAGCTAAATCCCTAGTTGTTGTCACTCTGCCAAACAAGAAGTCTCAAGTAACCAAGAAGAAGCTAGTAGTGACACCCCTCTCCCCCCCACCACCAAATAAGCCAAGAACTAGGGCAACTGCTAGTGTTGAGTAGGTTGCAAAATAGAGTAGTAGATAATACTAAGTCCAGTGCCCCTAAAAAAGAGAGGAGGAGATTGGTTAGAGGACCACCTAAGATACTATCTAAATATATGCAAAAGGTATGTGCAAATCTATGAAGATATTCAAGGTCATCTTGTTTTAGTTTTCTAAAGTATCATAAATTGGATAATACTGACCAAGCCAAAATTGAGGAGGCTATTGTATACATGAGTGGAAATTAAAATCTATCTCCTAGTGAAATTGAGAACAAGATAACTAAGGATTTATTTGAGAGATTAAAAAGTAGATGGTAGTAGGAAGAAGTAGAAGATAAAAATTTAAGGACTAAGACATTAGTCAGAGTTATGCTTGATCTATCACAGGATCCACAGGGCACATTTTTAGTAAATTATAGGAGCAAGTTTGTTCCTAAATATAGAATTTTTTTTATCCTATAGAAAAATGGAAGTTGCAGCACAACAAGATGAATTTCTTTGGAGATGATTACAATTGTGGAGAAATTTTAGGTGTGCCAAATCTACAAGGCAGCATGTCACCAGTTCATGCCAACACCCCTGGCACTCTAGAGGTTGAGCAATCAAGGATCACAAACATAGAGGTGGGAGGCAAGGAAAAAGAAAGAAGTGTAGATAGTAAGACTATTTTAGCACCTCACATTGAGGGAGAAAAATGAAAAGAATAAGTAGAGCTGAACCAAGTGCGACCATTGTTTTCTTTAGCACTGATGGACTAGCACAACTGAGTGGTGAAACTGCTTCACCAACTCCCAAAGCAATAATAAGAAGAAAAAATCCTTCGCTAAGTAGAAAAGGAAAATAGATAAAGGCTATATCACCAGATATTGAAGTTAGTTTGAATGAAATAATTAAGATGCCACAATTAGACTTGGCAAATCTCACCTTGGAGAAAATAATTTTGCTACAAGAGGTTTTGTTGAAGAAGAAATGACAAGAAGAGCTAAGAATAGAGAAGAACCAAAAGCACATACTCTATGATGTGAATTTTTTTCAATGCTTTTGATTTACAAAAGTTTGATGAAGAAGCCCCAATCATCACTCAACTTTTACATATTGTTGAACAAGTTAATGCTAGTAATATGAAGTTAAATGAAAAATTGATGGATTGGTTTGCAAGAAGATTCAAGAATAAGGTTGTGGACAAAGTTTCCATAACCATTTTTGAGCATAAAGTGTAATTTCAAAAGAAAATATAGGTTATGAAAAATCATACAGAAGGTAAAAAATTTGTACAAAATTTTGTCAGATGTGCCAAGATTTACAAGTGGTCTTTAGGCACAAATAAACAAGATTTAAGCTAAGATGAAGAGATCCACCAACATTTTTTTTAGTCAGCAGGATCTAGCATAGATCATTACAATAATTTATTGAATGCTCAAGGCACATTGGTTGAGATTCAATCAACTAATAGAAACATGAGATTGAAATGGAGATCTATTCAAGAAATGTTGACACCTCAATTGGAGTTCATGCAAAGGGAATTGCAGTCAATCTAGGATCTTATGAAACAAGATCACAATCTTTTAGTGGCCACTAGCTTAATTTATTTTCTTGCAAGACTATAGTTGCAAAGTCACATTTTGGGAGCAAGAAGAACCACATGGGATCATCTATTGTCCATGATTACCCAAGTTCATACAGAATTCATTGACAAATATGGATTACTTCTACCCATTCAACCCCAGCATCTGTGACCTAAGTGTTTACAAATAAGGGGGAATTGGTTTTGGGAAACAAATTTGTTACAAGGAGAATTTTTTACATTGTTTATTCATTGATTAGTTTTGGCATAAGTCATAAGACTTAGGCGAAGAGCTTATATTAGATTATATTTGTAACAATGTAAATATAAAAAAGGTTATTTTACACTAATGTCAAAGGGGGAGATTATTTGTATCTCTAACTATTGTTGTCTATTAGTGTCAAACACTTAGTCATTTGCAAGGTAGAGTTAGACGGTAATCACTATGACCGAGCTACTCTATATAGGCTAAGTTATGTACATAGAAAGTATGTACTAAGATTTATAGGAGTGGATCAAGTGTATGGTCACCAATTATTTTCTATACAAGTCAAGTTCAACATCGATTAAGTAGTTTTGAGCATACAAGAGTTATGTTACATAGGATGTGCCAAGAAACAACAATACCGAGTGTCAGAAAACAATAAAGGCTGAGCAATGCAGAGTTTACATGAAAGTCAAGAATGAAACATATTTTGAGGTAAATCATTTTCAAGGCAACATGGAAGGAAAATTTAATATTTTAGAAGTTGTTATAGAGATTTTTGTGGGTGAATGACATGGATTACAAATCCCTATGTTTTGTGATCAACAATTCAAATGGAGGGGCTATTATGGAAGCATCTAGATAACTCTTTATGAAACTCTTTAAATAGATGAGATCTTAATGTAGATCATCTAGTATGGCATGGAGATGAGTAGAGAGGAGTATGCATGCGAACAAGGAGTAATGTATGATTAGGGAAGTGAAGGATCAAGATCAGAGTAGAAGTCAGTGAAAGAATTATATTATCTCTTAATAGAGAAAGTGACCTAATAATAGAAGTAAAGGGGAAGAAAAGTATTATTAGATTAGAGGAGAGGATTAGTTAGCATGGAGAAGACTCAACATTAGCTTATAGAGCATACCGAAAGTTGGGTATTAAATTAGTTCTAATAGACTTGAATTAAGGTAAATCTCTTAACAAAGTGGTCTTATTAGATCTTTGTAAATCTCCTAATAGAGTCCTTACTTTTTTGTAAGTGTTAAATCATCTAACAAGGTCAGACCTAACAATCTCTTAAGCTTTTAACAAGGCATAGCTCTCATAGGGTAGATCATGTTTTATGATCAAACATTGTAACCATAATAGGTTAACATTATTATTATAGTAGTGAAGATTTGTGGGTGTCATCCATACCCCAGTTTTACCTTCACCTTGGAGGGTTTCTAGGTAAAAAATATTATGTTATGTGCTTATTTTCATACATGTGATAGATCATATTTAAATGATATGGCAAGTTCATTTTTACAAGTTTTACATGCATAGGTTAACTAAGAATGCATGAATGAATTGGTGAAAAGTAAAAGTGCTTAAGATTTTGATTCACCCTCCACCCCCCTTCTTAGCATCTTATTATCCTATTTATACCTCCATCAGTTAACACTGGGAACTAGAAGAATTATAGTCAAATGTGCTATTAATTTCATGGAAGAAAATATATTTAGAAGGTCCAGAGATTTTCTAGAAAATAATCAGTGTGAGCAGCCAACAAAAGCTCCAAGACCTAGTCAAGGGAACCAAGGCCCAAGTACAGTTACTAGTACAAGCATAGAATTAGGTGGTAAAGATTCATAGAGTATGAAGCAAGCGGTGCAAAAAGAAATGCATATAGAAGACTTGGACGTTTATAATTCATCCTCTACAATTGGAAATAGGAACTGCAAGGTTCAAGACACACAAAGGGATACTCAAGAGTTTGTGGAAGCTCCCAGGAGTAATAGAGAGCAAAGACAACCATCCAATTTCAATGATTATGTGGCATTACTTAGTTGGTAAATAATGAGCCTTCTGACTACCAGGAGGTTGCACAACATCATGTATGGAATGATGCTATGGTTGAGGAGTATAACTCAATAGTGCAAATTGATGTGTGGAAGTTAGTTCCTAGATGAATAGATAGAGCAGTAGTTGGATCATGCTAGATCTATAAGATAAATCATGGGGCATATGGTAGCCTCGATAAATACAAGACAAGTTTTATGGAAAAGGGGTTCTCTCAGAAGGAGGGAATATACTACAAGGAGACATTTTCTTTAGTGACCAAGAATACTTCTATACAAGCTCTAATCTCATTTCCAACACATATGGGATGGAAAATCAATCAAATGAATGTCAAGACAACATTCCTTAGTGGTGAGTTAAAGGAGGAGGTATACATAGAGAAACCAAAAGAATTTATAGCACACAATAAAGAGATCAATGTGTGTAGATTGAAAAGAGCCTTGTATAGACACAAACAAGCTCCCAAAGTGTAGTATGAGTGCATTGATAAATACTTGTAGGAAATAGGCTTTGTAAAGAGTGAGGAAGGTGCTAACATTTACTACTTGGTGGCTAGGTGTGAGGTTCTCATTCATGTTCTATATGTGGATGGCTTGTTTCTTATAGGTTCACTAGGGCTCATAGAGGATTGCAAGAGGGACCTTGCAAAAGAGTTCAAGATGAAGGATTTGGCACATATGCACTACTTTCTAGGCATGGAGGTGCAGAAAATAGATGGAGAGATTTTCCTTGGTCAAGATAAATGTTTCATTGAAAACTTGAAGAGATTTGGGATGGAGGATTTCAAATCCATGCCTACATCTATGATAATGAATTGGAGAAAGGTAGATACATCCAAGGAGAAGGATGTAGATCCCACCTTATATAGGTAGTTGATTGGCTCGCTTATGTATTTAGTCAACACCAGGATAGATATAACATTTGTATTAAACTCTGGTAGTTAGTTCATGGTTAAACCAAAGCGAATGCATTGGATAGTGGAAGCACGTGATACATTACTTATGTGGTATAGTTGAGTATGGGATTAGATATGTTCAAGGTGAAGTTATCAAGTTGATAGGCTATACTGATGCAGATTGCGTAGGTAGTACAACAAACAAAAGGAACACTTTAGGGTATTGTCTCAATTTGGGATCAAGAATTGTATCTTGGTTCAATAGGAAGGAGAATTCTATGGTTCTAAGTTCAAAAAAAAAGGAATACATAGCAACTAGCATGAAAACATGTGAAGCCATATGGATTCGTAAGTTGTTAGTATCCTTATTTGGTTACAAGGTTGAGACTACTACGATACAGTACGAT
The DNA here is from genome assembly GCA_028749045.1 of Cupressus sempervirens. NCBI lineage: Eukaryota > Viridiplantae > Streptophyta > Pinopsida > Cupressales > Cupressaceae > Cupressus > Cupressus sempervirens. The sequence continues at coordinate 911,226,500 of CM053785.1, forward strand.
AATCAAAGTTGCATCAAGTTGTCTAAGAAGCCAGTATTTCATGATAGGTCTAAACAAATGCACATTAGATATCACTTCATTAGAGATTGTGTTAATTAATTTGCTGCTTTTAGAAGTGTTAGTACCAATATGGACCCAGTTTTAAAACTTCAAGTGCAGAGTCTTGAACCACTTCGAACTGAAGTTCAAAGCAGTTCAAAGTAGTTTGATGTTTCAAACTAATTTAGTTTATAGGTTCAGTTCAAGAAAAGTTTAGAATTCATCGTTCAGGTGGAGAATTCAAAACCCATTTCAAGAGCATTGATTGAGTCTTCAAATACAGGCCTATGGATCTCATATCCTAGTCTAGAAGCTCATGTTACTGATTCTTGAATATGTCCAACCTCTATAACACATAAGGCTTGTCATGGTGGTCAATCATGTAAGCTAAAGGCACCTTCACTTTCCTAAATTTATGGTATCAATGATGCCAAATATTAATGATTATAACATTTTGAAGTAAGCCTATTAGCATTAAGGTTGTGGTAAACAAGTTTTGTAAATGGGGTAAATTGAAAATGTTCATAAATGCTTGACATGAAAGAGCATCTTTAGGAGAAATGTCAGAGTTCATAAAGGCATGATTATGTAATAATGATGCAATATCCTAGCTTGTAGGCTCATAATTACCAAACTATTCTTTATAGTTCTACCTATTTCGAGAGTGCCCATGAGTGAACTATTCTCTTTGAAGAGAGATAACTTATTCTTATATCTCCCACAACAATGGAATGGATCAAGCATCTCACTGGACTGATTCTCATCATCCATAATGTTCATGATATTCCAAGACAAGGGAACATTTTTTTTTCCTATACTCAAGTCACAATGACCCTGGTTCCAAACACAATGCACATAGTGCACACATGAAAGAGTTGGCATGCATAATATTGATGAAAATAGTTTGACTATCATGATGAGTATAAAGGGGGTCTATGAATCTAAGACATTGAAATAGGAATATGAAACCCATGACCTTTATTTCTTCCATGACAGAGATTATAAGAATATATTAGGCTTGATAGAAGAAAGGCAAACCTGATGATGAATAAAATCCTGCCAATCAAAGGAAATGTCTTGCATCATAAGGGAATGTATGAGATAATATATGGGATGTTAAAAAAAAAGAGAAAAACCCCAAACTCAAATAGAAAAAACTCATGGTAAAAGGACAAGAATCGAGTTTTAGTCATTCAATTGGTAGACAATGGTATTTTCATAGGAATCTTCTCATAGTTGAATTCCCAAGAATGTTCACCATTCTCTTTTTTTAATTGATGGAGCTTGAGGACCCATGGGTTAGGCTCTAGACAAGACTAAGTTTAATCACAAGAGTAGTGATATGTGGTGCCATTCTCAAGCATATTTAGATTGAGATATAAGAATAGCTTGATAAGCATGAGAATTTTATTACACTTGTCTCACTCCACATCACAATACTCTGAAGCACAATACACATGAAAAAGTAATCTCCCTGAGCATTGTATTAGATGTTGCAGCCGGCATGGTAAGATTGTTGATGTTAATGGGGAATACATGTTGATCTATACAACAAATTAATCAATTATGGAAACTTGGGATTCTCACATTTCATGTGTGAAGGTGATATTGAAGTATAGATTTTGCACATCCATGAATTAGAAGGCCATTTCAAAGGCTTAATAAAGGGGCTATATGCATGAAAACCACAAAGAAAATACATTGATCTGTTGTGGCACATTGATATTGAAGGGAGCTATAATAATTGTTTATTATAGTATCCAAAGACACCCAAAGGTATGAGATGAAGCCACATGGTGATTGGTTGGAAAATGAAGGTGTGAGCTTCATCAAGTTTAAAGAATGGAATGATGCAGATCAAAGAAATATATATATCGAACTTTAATTTAGATATTCCATGAAACATATGTGTTTAAAGCATGGTGTAGGAAAATAATAAAGACTGACTTTAGGGGATCCAATATAGAAAGTAGTTATAATTTTTGTAAAATACTCTTATTTGGTAATCAAGAAAAAGATATAAACGCATGATATATTGTTACTTGAAAACATTTTGTTTGCCAAAGAGTGAAAATGTTAGAAAGAAAGGGGGAATCAATAAAGTTTTTCAAGATTCAATTAGGGAAACTGAAAAGCCATGGGAAGTGAAGAGATAAATAAGCCAACAAAAAAAATATAGGGGGTCTCATAATTTCTTTCTTCTGGACTACAGACTGTGTGCTATAGCAGGGAGGGAAATTTTTAGGTTTTATTCCATATTTCTTGTGCAGGTTATGGTAAGCAGAGCTAGGGTTTATTTTCTCTTCTCTAAACTATGTGTTAGAAAATAGGAGAGTTTTGATTTGTTTATGTAATACAAAGAAGGAGTTTTAGGTTTCTTTAATGGTATATCAAAACCTAGAGTTTGAGTGATCCTCTTTCCACTAATCATGATCTTTGTGTCACTTTAGTTTTCTCTAAGATACACTTTTATTGTCACTATTTTGTGTATACATTTTGATCACAAGACATCTTCATAACTTTGTTTCTGCACTTTCTTAAGAAGATGGAAAATATGTTTCTTGATTTTTTCCTTTGAAACATTTTGGGATGAATGGAATTTGTGTCATTTGCACTCTATTTTCATGCAGTTGTTTAGTTTTTTTGCATCTACTTTGTGTCTACAGGTAGATGTTTGAAATCCTTTTGTGCTTTCTAGTTAAAACCATCCATAATTAATTCATTGTATATCTTATAGGGGGAGATGTAAACAATAAAATTTAGAGAAATTTTATTAGTCCAATGATAACTTATGCAACTATTAGTGTTGATTAGTCTTTCCACTTGGGCATTCAAGGTTATATTTGCATGTATTTTCTTCGAGGACAATTTGTTCACTAATAGATTTTTGGAAACTCTACTAGGGATCGAAGCAAGGATTTAAGTGCCTAACATGTGCTTCCTTATTTTTTATGATTATGTCCATGTGTTGGAGATCAGCAACTCTAGACGAAGACCATGTTGGACATAGAAGTCATGAGAAGACAAAGGCTAGACCCTTCTCTCCTAGAACTTTATCAAATTGAAGATAAAGTGTTATATGACTTTATCGATAGTTTTAGAGAAAGTATTTCCAAGGGTATCCAAAAAAATATAAGCTTTGAAGATGATGCAAGATCTATTTCACAAGTTGAAAGACTTGCAAAAACTTGAAGAGAAAGTGGCTCAATTGAAGAAGCATTTGGAGGTAGATGATGATGAACCTCTTATTATCTCAGTCTCACCCATTTATTTCAATCACCTTGTCATGAGTGACCAAGAAGTTCAACTAGAGTTACTCCAGCCTCATGTTGATCCAGTTTCAATGGATGAGAATATATGTGTCAACAATGGAGAAAGGGTAAGAAATAATGGTCAAATCTTGTCTCAAGATCTTTCTTCATCTCATGTAGAAAGTTTTATAGTAGAGGATCATGGCAATCATTATTTTCTTGAAGAGTCTATTGAAATGCTTTTTGGTGATGCTTTTTTTTGAAAATGAATCTTTAAATGTCATGAGAGATTATGAAGGAATTGGCTCTTTGAATGTGAATGTAGGAAAAGATCTTATTCTTGAATCTTTTCATTATGAAGATATTGAAGCAGTAGACCTTATAGGTAATGCTGATTTTAATGGAGGTTCATCTAAATCTTTTTCTCCACATTTTGAAAGTTTTAGTTTGGAGAATATTGATAGTCATCTTATTTTAGAAGTTCCTATTGGTGAGAAAGTAGACAACTTGCCTCTAGAATTTTAATCTTTCACCTTTGATATTGATCATCTTTCTTTGAAAAGTCTTCTTGATGAAATGATTCAAAATAACATGTAGCCTAAAAATGAACTTCCATTTTCGTGAAAAATAAAGATGATTCGTTGTGCTTGAAAACTAGTAATCAACCCATGCAAAGATTTGTTCAGTTTGATGATGAAATATGTAATTATGACAAGGTGAAAGTGCATGAAGAAAAGCTTCTTTCTCATGATAAAGATTCTGAAATTAGTACTTAGTTTTTAAACTATCTAGCTAAAGCATGGAGAGGAACATGACTTGATCAAGAAGAAGAAATTATTGATGAATTATTGTTATATCTTCAGTCGGGACCTCTCTCAATTTAGACTATTTGATGATGATCCATTTTTTTGTGAAAATATGGTAAAGGAGCATTTGAATGAAAATATTCATGTTGATTTTCTTCTTGAGGAAAGGAGGTATGAAACTGACTTCCAATCTAGTGGTGATTCAGCTGAGATGTTGAAAGACAATCCTCTTAATGAGGAAGAAGAGATCATAGACACATTCTTGTCATCACTCAAGCCAGATCATCTCTTTGATGATATCTCAAGTATTTTTTCCAATTAGATTGAGAATTAAGCATTCATTGATCAGTTTTCTTTTCATCCATCTGTGCATAGTTTTTCTGATTTGGATTGTGGGAGAAATTCTGAAACATGTGATGGCATTTTGAAAAGAAAAAAGGATGGAATTTGTGGCATGTTTGATGATAGCTAGTTCCTTGAAAGAAATAGAGAAAAAATATATCCAAGGGTTGATCCCATGTTGAATGAGGCGTCTCTATGGCTGCAAGTTGACCATGACCATGTGCAAGAATTGAATCTTCATGATAGCATTTTCGAGTATTGTGCATCATCTTTTGGTGAGGTTTCTAAATTTTATGTTTTTCAGCTTGAAGTAGAATCTAAACTTGTGAATGTGAAAGATCAATTCTCAAGTGAAGGAGAGTACTATGATGAGTTATGGTTGTTCAGAAAAGAGTGTTGGACTAGTATATGTATGTATGCTATTAGCTTGTTGTTTGGCATTGAAAGAGTCATCAGCAAGCAATGGTTTGGAGATGTTCCATTGAGGTATGATTTGCTAATTCAGAAAGGCTCCTATTTCTCCCAACCAGTAAATGGATTCACATAACTTCTTCTTTCTTCTGGGTCTTATGGTAAGTTTTCTTCCTACCTTCATAAATATTGTAAATATGTTTTATTATGCATAGTGGTAGTTTGAATAATGTGCAAACTTCATGCTTGCTAGTAGTTTTGGTGTTTTGGTTAGTTGGCTTTGCCCTGCTCTGCTCCACCCTCTCTATAAGCAACTCCTAGTTTTCTTGCTGACTCTATTGCCCAATGGATATGGCACTTTTCTTTAAGAGAGATTGCTAGAGTTCTCTCTTTTTTTAGTAAAAAATATCCCCACAGTTAGAGCCCCTATTAGTACCAATATGGACCAAGTTTTAAAACTTCAAGTGTAGACTCTTGAACCACTTCAAACTAAAGTTCAAAGCAATTCAAAGTAGTTTGATGGTTCAAACTGATTTATTTTACAGGTTCAATTCAAGAAAAGTTCAAAATTCATTGTTCAAGTCCAGAATTTGAAACACATTTCAAGAGCATTGATCGAGTTTTTAGATACAATCCTATGGATCTCATTTCCTAGTCTTGAAGTTCATGTTACTGATTTTGGAATATATCCAAGGGTCAGTGCAAGAAGTTGGGTCTCACTTTTGGCCAAAAAGTGGAAGTGTTTCTCCTATTTTTGAAATATTTTGTCAATTGATGCCAAAATTTGAGCCATTTAGAGATTAAATATAAAAAAACTTCAGAAATAAAAATTGTAGTGCCTGGAATCTTCTTTTTGAATATGTAATTTATTTCTATACCCATATGATAGATTATTTTTTTGGTATGGATCTTTAAAAACCACTTTTTGAAAATGCCTGTTTCAGGACTATACCATGCTCATGTACGGACACCATAATTTGACACAAATGAATGAATTTTTTCAAATCCTTTTAAATGGAGTTCCCTAACATAGCAAAGATTGATGAGAATATTTTTCTTGAATTTTTTAATGAATATATTTTTTTAAATTAATTTTTAATTGGCTATAAAAGAAAATTTTAAAACCTCTCGTGTACAAACACCATAATTTGACCAAAATTTCACTTTTTTTTAACTTCAAAAGAATTGAATGTAGATTGATGACATATAAATTATTTTAAGCAAAAATAAAAACTAAAAAAGTTATCAAAGTTTTAGTGAACATTGCTATTTTACATTTAGGTACCACCTTTGATTAAAAAATAAAAATAAAAAGTTAATAAAATCATAACTCTATAAAATTTATATTTCTGAAATCAGGACAGTGAGAGCTCGAATGGGTTTTTGTTTCGTAAAAAAATTTGATAGGGAAGACCCTTTAAAAATTATGGCAAGGCATGAATTTGTCAGTTCAATGCCTTAGCCAATTTTGAGAGGCCAAGGCATAGGCTTGGTCTTACCAAGCCTGTCCCAAACCAAAATCCAAGGCAGGAAAAAAAAATCTCGCCTCATGTTGTAAGAGATGAGCACCCATTATTTGAATTTCAAAAAATGGGTACCCATTTTGAAAAGCTAAAAGTGGCATGTAAAATCCATCGAAAACTTAAAAAATTGAATTTTTAAGAAACGGGTACCCATTTTTTACTTTTAAAAAATGGGTACTCGATTCATAAAAAATAGGTACCCATTTTTTATTTTTAAAAAATGGGTGCCCATTTCTTAAAAATTTAAATTTTTAATTTTTTTAGAAACGGGTACCCATTTTTTGAAAATAAAAACGGGTACCCGATTTTTAAAAATAACGGGTGCTCATTTTTTAAATTTAGGGTTGGGCACCCGAGCAAAAAATGGGTGCCCATTTTTTAAAATCGGGTACCCATTTCTAAGAGGTCTCATTTCGCGGATTTGACTTCTGCGGAATTGCGACCCAACTTTGTGCATTCACCCCCAACCTCTATAACACATAAGGCTCGTCCTGGTGATCAATCATGTAAATCAAAGGCACCTTCACTTTCTAGAATTTATGGTATCAATGATGCCAAAGATTAATGATTATAACATTTTCAAGTAAGCCTATCAACATTAAGGTTTTGGTAAATAAGTATTGTAAATGGGGTAAATTGAAAATGTTCATAAATGCTTGACATGAAACGACATCTTCAGGAGAAATATCAAAGTTCATAAATACATGATTATGTGATAATGATGGTAGATCCTAGCTCGTAGGCCCATAATTACCAAACTATTCTTTATATTTCTACCTATTCTAGGAGTGCCCATGAGTGAAATATTCTCTTTGAAGAGATATAACTTGTTCTTAGATCTCCCACAATGATGCAAAGGATTGAGCATCTCACTAGACCAATTCTCATTAGCCATAATGTTCATGATATTTGAAGACAAGGGAACATTTTTTTTTCCTATACTCAAGTCACAATGACCATGGTTCCAAACACAATGCACATAGTGTGCAGATGAAAGAGCTAGCATGCATAATATTTATGGAAATAGTTTGATTATCATGGTGAGTATAAAGGGGGTCTGCAAATTAAGGACATTGAAATAGGAATATGAAACCTGTGGCCTCTCTTTCTCCCATGACAGAGATTATAAGAATATATTGGGCTCAATAGAAGAAAGGAAAACCTGATGATGAATAAAATGCTGCCAATCAAAGAAAATGTCTTGCATCATAAGGGAATGTATGAGATGATATAGGGTATGGTAAAAAAGAGAGAAAAACCCCAAACTCAAATAGAAAAGACTCACGAAAAAAGGACAAGAATCGAGTTTCAGTCATTCAATTGGCAGACAACGGTATTTTCACAGGAATCTTCTCATAGTTGAATTCCCAAGAACATTCACCATTCTCTTCTTTCTTTATTGACGAAGCTTGAGGACCCGTGGGTTAGGCTCTAGGAAAGACTAAGTTTAATCATGCGAGCAGCGATTTGTGGTGCTATTCTCAAGTAGATTTAGATTGAGATATAACAATAGCTTGATAAGCACAAGAATTCTATTCTGCTTGTCTCACTCCACATTTCAATACTCTCAAGCACAATACGCATGGAAAAGTAATCTCCCTATGCATTATATTAGATGTTGTAGTCAGTATGGTAAGATTGTTGATGTTAATGGGGAATACATGTTGATCCATATAGAAAATGAAATAAATATGGAAATTTGGGATTCTCACATTTCATGTGCGAAGGTGATATTGAAGTACAGATCTTGCACACCCATGAATTAGAAGGCCATTTCAAAGGCAATAAAGGAGTTGTATGCATGAAGGCCATAGAGAAAATACATCCATCTATTGTGGCACATAGATATTGAACCTTGAGCTATAATAATTGTTTATTATATAGTATTCAAAGACACCCGTGGGTATAAGATGAAGCCACATGGTGATTGGTTGGAAAATGAAGGTGTGAGCTTCATCGAGTTTAAAGAATGGAATGATGTAGATCAAAAGAATATATATATATATATATATATATATATATATATATATATATATATATATATATATATATATATATATATATATATATATATATATATATATATATATATATATATATATGGAACTTTAATTCAGAGTTTCCATCCAACATATATGTTTAGAGCCTGGTGCAGGAAAATAATAAAGACTAATTTCAGGGATCCAATATAGAAAGTGGTTATAAATTTTTAAAAATACTCTTATTTGGTAATCAAGAAAAAGATATAAATGCATGATATATTGTTACCTGAAAACATTGTGTTTACTGAAGAGTGAAAATGATAAAAGGAAAGGGGGAATCCATAAAGTTTTTCAAGATTCAGTTAGGGAAACTAAAAAGCCATGGGAAGTGAAAAGATAAATAAGCTAGAAGTAGCAATACAGGGGGTCCCATCATTCCTTTCTTCCAAACTGCAAACTGTGTGCTATAGCAGGGAGGGAAATTTTTGAATTTTATTCCATCTTTCTTACGAAGGTTATGGGAAGTAGAGAGAAGGTTTATTTTCTCTTTTCTAAACTATGTGTTAGAAAATAAGAGAGTTTTGATTTTTTTATGTAATATAGAGAAGGAGTTTCAACTTTCTTTAATGGTGACTATAATTGTAAATGTGTAATAAGGTCTTTGTATCTTTTATGTTTAGGGAAGGGAGACTTGGAAGTTGATTGTATATCAAAACCTAGAGTTTTAGTAATCCTCTTTCCACTAATCATGATCATTGTGTCACTTTAGTTTTCTCTAAGATACGCTTTTACTGTCACTATTTCTTGAATAGATTATGATCACAAGACATCTTCATAACTTTGTTTCAAAACTTTCTTAATAAGATCAAAAATGTGTTTCTTGATTTCATCCTTTGAAATATGTTGGAGTGAATGGAATTTGTGTCATTTTCCATTTACTTTCTTGTAGTTGTCTAGTTTTTCTGCATCTATTTTGTGTCTACAGGTAGATGTTTGAAATTCTTTTGTGCTTTCTAGTTAAAAGCATCCATAATTAATTCATTGTATATCTTACATGGGGAGCTTTACTTGATAAAATTTAGAGGAAGGTTATCAATCCAATGATAACCTATCCAACTATTGGTGCTGATTAGTCTTTCCACTTGAGCATTCAGGGTTATATTTGCACGTATTTTCTTGGAGGAAAATTTGTTCACTAACAAGAAGCAACTGGAAACCAACTTGTTTAGAGTTGTTAAGTTGATTTTAGTCTTAAACGTTGATTGAGAATCAATCTCGACCTTGGTTTTCCAATGCAAGTAGCATAAAAGGATGTCTGGGGGGAATTTGGAAAGGAATAAGCTATAGAAGCATTTTTAGTGTTATCAAATGAATTTGTAGTTATAGGAAATAGTCTTGTAGTGATAACAGGGGGAATATCAATAGGAGAAATAAGGAGGTTGTCAATAAGAGGCAAGAAATTTTGTATCTCTTGATTTATTAAAGTATAATATAGTTCATCATCTATAGAACTGGTTTTCCCTTAGGGGTTTTTTGAGGGATGGTTTATCCAAAAATATTGTGTTCATTGTGTTTCTTATTTCTTTCCTTATTTTATTGGTGAAGTTGCAGCTTTGTTAATTTTTTATATTAGCTATGAATTTATTTTTGGTAGTTAAATAATCATTTAAGATAGGAGATTAATAATTAGTGGCTATAATAATAATTTTCACAACAAGATCACATGTCTTCGACGTTGATGACTTTTCCAAGTACCAAATACGAGCACATGTTAGTATTGCTACTATTTTAACTACTGAAAAATCCAACATAGATATTTCACAAATATCAAATGAAACTACAAGATTCAATCAACAATCAAACATGAGAAGTCTTGATTTCCCCTTGCAATTCTTTGTGTGAAGATGGATTCCATATAAGAAACAATGATATTCAAATTGTATTCAATCAAATGATAATACACTATTGGGTAATGCTTTCTTAAAGCATTTTTATTTTTCAAGATAACCAATCTATGGGAATAACTTCCAAACTAACATTTAGTTTATATAATCTTAATATTATCTATTAATGCAAATATTTCATAAGACTTTAAAAAATTATATATAGTTTTTTGAATTTAGTTTTATCAAACATGTGTAAAGTTGTTTATAAGATTATATAATTATGAAAGATGATAATGTAAATTTTCCAATCATCTTCACAAAAGATGAAGATGGCTTCAAGGCAACTCAGCCCATCTTTGTTAGAAATCTAAGTTTCCTGGCCCATTGCCATGGGATCTTTTACACAAACAATCGCAATTGAGGAGAAGATTAAATAACAGAGAACAAGGTTCTGGAAGATGAAGCAATGGAGGAAGTTGGCCAGGATTTATGATAGGAGTTTGAGGAAGATTCAGAGTAGTTATGCCCACTGACAGAGTTAGATCTCTAACTAGGAACCATGGTTTTATGGGATATTAGAAGTTTTTTAAAAAATCTTTTTGTTTTAATGACCTCTCATATTATTTAAGGGAATAGAAAATATTGTTTTATATTAGCAGCCACTATAAACTTGAATATTATAATTTTAAAGAAAACGTCATATGTAAAGGCGTATTACTATATAATGGTAGTATGTTTGAGAAGGTTGTCTATTTGCTACCTATTTCCTAATGATATAGACTATTTGCAACCATGGTATGAACTAACATAACCAAAAGGTAAAACTAGAAAGTTGTCTTAATCTTCATATGAATCTGGTATCTTTGAATTTATTTTGGGAGGAACTAATTTGTTTTATGCAGCAAAGTAGTATTTTCCTGTAAATTTGCAAGTCACTGACATGTTATTACTTTGAACCTACTTCACTACTTCCACTTACCCGATGACTTATGGAAATTGTTGCTCTTTCCCCAGTCAGATCCCTCTTCAAAACAAAATGAAGTTCAATTCATCTTGTAATTTTTATATCTTTAAAATTCAAATTGATAGGAAACTAGAGACAGATTTATTGTAATAAAGTAGTCCCTTTTAATATTATAGCTTCTTTTAATATTGTAATAATATAGACTATCCTGGACAAGACTAGAGATTTTTTCTCCATTATAAATAAATAAATCAATAACTTTGACCTTTTTGGAATTTAATGCAATGGTTGTTTGTCCTTAGAGCCAAACGCCCACCTACCACCTGACAGACTCCAAAATAGATAGAAAAAATAACTGTGGTGGGTGAGTTTTTTAAATTAGGAAAGAGGGGGAAAACTATGACAAAAGGAATGTTTAGATTTATTCAAGTGATTTAGCAAATTAGAAGTTTATCAAAGAGTTGTAGAGCAGAAAAAGAAGAAAGAAGTTGATCAGCAGATCAGTCGTTGCAGAGATAGAAGGAAGTTTGTTTTGTATTTCAAGTTGCACGTGTTTCCTCTATTCATTCTATAAGTTCATTATTGTTGGATTTGTCTCGTTGAAGTAGTGATTTCTCCAAGCACTATTGTATGCAGCCATTAGAGCTGCAAGTTTAAAGTTTTGACGTATTGAAGTTGTTCAAGTTTTAGGCTTATTTTAGGGTTTTTTGGTTGAAGCTGAATGCTCACAGATTTGTAATATTTTTAATCAAATTTGAATAGGAAGCAAGAACACAAAGTTGAATCCATTGTTCTTCTTCTATTCATTGCATTTGAGATTTTTTTTTAGAAGGTTCAAGCTTTGGCTCTCTAGTTTTAATGGTGGAAACATTCACATTGAAATTTCTCTAAGTTATAATTTTTTTAGTTTGAGCCAAGCTCACTTGGCATCCATTATTGTCGAGCATTGCCCTTTGTGTGCTGAGCTAACTCAACACCTACTACTTGTCAATCAGCATCTTCACATGCCAAGCAAACTGCCATTCGACTCGTTAAGGTGCTGAGTAAACTAGCACTCAACAATAGTTAGTGCCGAGTGAAGTTTTTTAAAGTTGTGATTTATTTCTTACATGGTATAAGAGCTTTGAGGCCCCACATCCATAGTGTGTTAGGGCATTTATTTTCTTGGGATATTTGACATGGCAGTAGATACAAGAAATATATGGCAGTAGGCACCATCCTTTAATGGGTAAAATTATGATACATGGGCAAAGAAGATGAAAATCATAATGGTTGCAAATGATTTATGGGAGTTTGTTATAAATGGGTTGAATAATTTGATAGACCCAACTCAATATGCTACCCTCAAAAATGCACAAAAGACTCATTTGAAAGAGTCAAGGAGGAAGGATGCAAAGGCATTAAGTCTTATTGAGGCAACAATGATAGAAACTATTTTTCCCAAGATTGCAGCAGAAAATTATGCAAAAGAAGCATGGGATATCCTTGAGATGAACTTCAAGGGACTGATAAAGTTCGTACTGTAAAGCTACAGAATATAAGGAGGAAGTTTGAGTACCTTCAAATGAAGGAAAATGAATCTATTACAAATTTTAGTTCAAGGACCTCCAATGTGATTAACCAACTAAAGTCAAATGAAGAAGACTATCAAGAGTAGAGGATAGTGGAAAAGATATTAAGGAGTTTACCTCATAAATATGACAATTTGGTCATGACCATAGAAGAGGCAAAAGACCTCACTGTTTTGGCAATGGATGAGTTGATGGGTACTCTTCAAACCCATGAGCATAGGATCAATAGATCTGCATCTTCTTCTTCCCAAGTGCAAGCATTCAAAGCTCAGTTAAATCCAAGAGGAAGGGGGAGAGGAAGAAATGGCTCATGCAGAAACTCTAGAGGCAAAGGTCGAGGTAATGGAGGACAAAGAAATGCTGCAGCAGAAAGCTCAGGAAGAGCAGATGGAGCAAGTAGCTCACAAAATACTTCAAGAGGACGTAAGAAAAACTAAAACTCAAATAAGAGTAATTTAGAATGCTACTACTATCATAAATATGGGCATTATGCAAGTGAATGCTGGAAGAAGCAAAATGATTAGTCAGGAAAAGCAAATGTGGCTGATGTGAACATGGGAACTGGAAACAATGCCACTGCCTTCATCATGTGTAATTTTGGTGAAGAAGGAAGCCCTGAGGTTTGGTACCTCGACAGTGGATGTAGCAACCGCATAAGTGGTAATGAAACCTTATTTTCATTCATTGACAAGAGTTTCAGATCAGAGATTAAAATGGGTAACAATGGAACCCTACCACATGTGGGCAAAGTATCTATTATGGTCCGCACCAAGAAAGGTGAGAAGAAGGAAATACAAAATGTATATTTTGCCCCTAGTATGAAGCACAATTTGATGAGCATTCGTTAGCTCATTCAAAATGAATAGAAAGTGTTGATGGAGAATGACACATGTGTCATTCATGAAAAAGATGGGAGCAAGAATTTACTTGCAGCAGTTCAAATGACAAAGAATAGAATCTTTCCCTTGAGGATTGAGACATGTTTCTCATCTCAAGTTACTGCTGCACCTCCCACACAATCAGCTCTAAAGAGTGTGATTGAAGACCCCTCATGGCTATGGCACCTCAGGTATGGTCATCTAGGCTATGTTGGTTTAAATTTGTTGTCAAATAAAAGAATGGTAGAAGGTTTGCCACAAATAGGAAATTCATGTGACAAGTGCGAGGCTTGTATTTTGGGTAAGAAACATAGGCTTCCCTTTAATTTTGGAAATTCTAGGAGGGCTAGATATCCATTAGAGTTAGTGCATACTAACCTAGTCGGTCCTATGCAAGTTACTTCCATTTGGGGGAGTACTTATTTCATGACATTCATTGATGATTTCAATTGTAGGACATGGGTTTATTTTTTGAAATCTAAATCTAAAGCATTTGATAAGTTTCTTGAGTTCAAAGCCTAGTCTGAAAGAGAATATGGACAATATATCAAGTTCCTAAGATTAGATAGAGGAGGGGAGTACACCTCAAATTCTTTTGTAAATTTTTGTAGGAAACATAGCATAAAGAAAGAGCTCACAGCTAGCTACACACCACAACAAAATGGAGTTGCTAAAAAAAAAAATAGGACCATTGTCGAAATGGCAAGGAGCATGATGAAAGAGAAAGGTCTCCCAATTGAATTTTGGGGAGAGGCTATGACAATAGTAGTTTACCTAATTAATAGGTGTCCTACAAAGGTAGTCTGTGATAGAATTCCAATGGAAGCATGGTCACGAGGAAGATAGATAATTGAACATCTAAGGGTGTTTGGATGTGTTGCATATGCACATGTGCCTAAAGAGAAAAGGAAAAAAATGGATGACAAAGGTGTGAAGTGCATCTTCACAAGGTACAGCTCAGAATCAAAGGCATACAGATTGTATGACCCATTGAACAACAAGATGATTCTTTCAAGAGATGTGGAATTTCTCGAAAATCAGTCTTGGTATTGTCCAATTGATGACTCATTGAGCAATTCAAGTAAAGTGCCAATTATGAGTGAAGAAGATGTTGATGAATAACAAGAAGAAGGATCAAATAGAAGAAAAGGCAAGCAACCTCAGTCATTGCTGAGCTCCTCTAGGCATGACTGAGTGTCAGTGCTGAGTACCAGTGAAGATCGAACTAGTCAGTAGAGCAGTAGCAGTGAAGATTTTGATCCCACACTCTCCTCCCTATTACCAAGAAAGACCAAGAGTCTTAGTGAGATATACCAAGATGAAAGGTATGAAGATTATGATGAGAGTGTTAATTTTGCATTATTTTCTCATAATAATCCAATATATTTTGAAGAAGCTATTAAGGAGAAGGAATGGTGTAAGGCCATGGATGAGGAAATAGATGCTATAGAAAGAAATGAGACATGGAAGCTAACTGAATTGCCTCCCAAGAAGTAAGTGATTGGAGTGAAATGGGTCTACAAGACCAAATGTAATGCTGAAGGTAAGATTGATAGGCATAAGGAAAGGTTGGTAATCAAGGGATACAAAAAATAGTGTGGTAGAGATTATGATGAGACATATGCTCCAGTTCCAAGAATGGAAACCGTGCATGCTATCATAGCAATTATAGCTCAGCACAAAGGGAAGGTATTTCAAATAGATGTGAAGTTCACCTTCCTAAATGGTATATTGAAAGAAGTATATGTGGAGTAGCCACCTGGTTATGAAGTTGTAGGTGAAGAAAAAAAGGTATATAGATTGAAGAGATCTCTTTATGAGCTCAAGAAAGCTCCAATGGCATGGTACAGTAGGATTGACTCATATTTGATGAGTAATGGCTTTAGCAAAAGCAATGCTGAGCCTACTCTCTACATCAAGGCAGCAAATGAAAATGTGTTGATTGTTGTCTTGTATGTAGATGATTTGATTTTTACTGGTAATGACAAGGCTCTAATTGGTGAATTCAAAGAGGCCATGAAAAATGTATTTGAGATTACAAACCTAGGTCTCTTGAAATACTTTCGAGGCATAGAACTAAAACAAATGCATGATGGAATCTTCATCTCTCAAGAAAAGTATGCAGGGCAGATCTTGGAGAGATTTAAAATGTAGAATACTAAGGCAGCCCCAACACTAACAGCAGTAGGTTTGAAGTTGAGCAAGGAAGACTCTAGCAAGAGAGTGGATCCAACACTATACAAGAGTATGGTTGAAAGTTTAATGTACTTGACTGCAACTGGGCTAGACTTGATGCATGCAGTAAGTCTGATTTTTAGATTTATGGAAACACCAAAGGATTCCCATTGGCAAGTGAGAAAAAGGATCCTAAGGTATGTGAAAGGTACCAAGGGATTTGGGATTTTGTATATTGTAGGAAATGAATTTAAGTTGATAGGTTATACTGATAGTGATTGGGCTGGAAGTATAGATGACAGGAAGAGCACTTCCAGATACATGTTCCATATGGGATTGTGTATAATTTCATGGGTATCCAAGAAGCAACCTATTGTTGCTCAATCTATAGCAGAGGCTAAATACATAGCAGGAAATGCAGCAGCATGTCAAGCAATTTGGCTAAGGAGGATCTTGATAGATTTGAATGAAAGACAAGAGGATGGAACCACAATTTATTATGACAACATCTCATCAATTGCATTGTCCAAGAATCTAGTCTTCCATGGGAGAAGCAAACATATTGAGATCAGATATCACTTCATCAGAGAGTTGGTGGAGAATGGGGATATCAAGATGAAATTTTGCAATTCTGAGTAACAGCTAGCAGACATTTTCACAAAGCCATTAAGCATTGGAACTTTTGTACACCTAAGAGAGTGTCTTGGTGTAGTTGATGTGGATCAGAAGTGATCCTTGCTTTTTTTGGCTCAGGACAAAGAGAGAGAGTTGGAATTTAATGCAATGGTTGTTTATCCCTAGAGCCAAACACCCACCTACCACCTGACGGACTCTAGAACAAATAGAAACAATAACTACGGTGGGTGAGTATTTGAAATCAAGAAGGAGGGGAAAAAATATGACAAAAATGAATGTTTTAGATTCATTCAAGTGATTCACCAGATTAGAAGTTTAGCAGAGAGTTGCAGAGTAGAAAAATAAGAAAGAAGTTGATTAGCAGATTAGTCGTTGTAGAGACAGAAGGAAGTTTGTGTCATGTTTCTAGTTGCATGTGTTTCCTCTATTCATTTTCTAAGTTTTTTATTATTGGATTTGTCTTGTTGAAGCAGTGATTGCTCCAGGCACCATTGTATGCAGCCATTAGAGCTACAAGTTTAAAGTTTTGAGATATTGAAGTTGTTCAAGTTTTAGGGTTTTCTGGTTGAAGTCAATACTCGCAGATTTGTAATATTTTTAATCAAAGTTGAATAGAAAGAAAGTAGGCATACTTGAATCCATTGTTCTTCTTCTATTCATTGCATTTGAGAAGTTTTTTTAGAAGCTTCAAACTTTGGCTCTCTGGTTTTAATGGTGGAAACATTCACATTGAAATTTCTCTAAGTTATAATTTTTTTAGTTTGAGCCAAACTCACTTGGCTATGATTGTTACTGAGCATTGCCCTTTGTGTGCTGGGCTTACTTGGCTTCTTCTTGTGCCGAGCTAACTTGACACCTACTTCTTGTTACTCGGCACCTTCATGTGCTGAGAAAACTGCCACTTGGCTCCTTAAGGTGCCAAGCAAACTGACACTCAGCAATAGTTAGTGCCAAGCGAATATTTTTAAATTTGTGATTTATTTCTCATAGACCTTTTATCAATAATTTTATTTTATTTTTTAAATGATAGTATGTTTGAGAAGGTTGTCTTTTACTACCTATTTCCAAGCAATATAGACTATTTGCAACCACGGTATGACCTGACATAACCAAAATGTAAAACTAGAAGGTTGTCTTAATCTTCAGATGTATCTGGTATCTTTGAATTTATTTCGGGAGGAAATAAAAAATAATAATGCAGTGAAGTAGTATTTTTCCTGTAAATTTGTAGGCCACTGACATGTTATTACTTAGAAGCTACTTCACTACTTCCACTCACCCAATGACTTATGAAAATTGTTTCTCTTTCCCCAATCGGATCCCTCTTCAAAACAAAATAAAGTTCAATTTATCTTGTAACTTTTATATCTTTAAAATTCAAATTGATAGGAAACTAGAGACGAATTTATTGCAATAAAGTAGTCCCTTTTAATATCATAGTTCCTTTTAATATTGTAATAATATAGACTATCCTAAACAAGATTGGAGATTTCTTTCTCCATTATAAATTAGAAAAGATGAATTATAATAGAATTTATGTAATTCTAATAAAATATTTTTAAATTAAAGTATGTATACACTTTTATAAATGTTGATTATTGAATTTAAATGAATAATCAATATTGAACAATGCTATTAGAACCAATGATTAATCTATAATGGCTGACTTAAATGGTTTTTTGGCTGCGAATGTGAATTTTACTCAGGCTATGAATTTACTTCTTTCACCACATATTAAGATCAGGCTGCGAATGTGAATTTTACTCACCTTAAGAGACTATGAACTAGGGCTGTGAATGTGAATTGGCCAAATCAAATTAGTGCAATGAAGGGCGGCTCCAAAATTAGCGACACAGGGCAATCCAACACAACAAATCTAGCAAATTCCTCCAATTTGGTGGCTCGCATGGATAAAGGATAGATTTTGGCTATTGTTTGCTCCGCCCTCGCGAATAGTGCCAAGGTGGCTCCTACTACTGCTATGGTGATCTCCCAAGATGTGTGCTCACCCCAAGGCAAATCTCAAACTAGGGATATTGCTGGCATCAGAAGCATTTGGAATTTTGCTATTGGTGAGTTGGCACCTAGTTAATATCTTGATGCGGAAAAAAAACAAGAAATCAGGTGTGATCCACCCTTAATCCCAAACCCTAAGTCTTATATGGCTTTTATTTTTTGGTTGTTTTAGTACCCCATAGCATTCATGTGTTTTATTCGAAATCAATTGATACCTTTGCTAACAATGTGCCTAAACCTAATTCAAACCCTGCCAACAAACCAATATCTTTTCTAGAGCTAGTTGCAAATTCATCTCCTACAATTGCCTCTGGTGCTCGCATTGCCATACTTGCACAAGATGAAATCACAACAATTGGTAAAAATTTTGGGGATCCTTCTACATTTCATGTTACTCCTAACCCTGAAATGTTAAATGAGATTATTAAGGAAAAAGAAAGATTAACAAATACTGCCATCTTCTTCTCTATGGTTGAAATTGATAAAGTGCCTGCTAGGAAATTCTTAGATGATTGGTTTTATAATTATTGGAATTTAAAGCTTGGCTATCAAATTTCTTTTTGTAGGCAGATTCAGAAAGGATTTTTTGTTGTATTTTTTATCAATAATGAATCTCAATAGGCTGTGCTAAAAAAAGAGTATTGGAAAATTGGCAACGCCACATTTAGGGCTTTGTCATGGAATGCGGAGGCTAACCTCGATGAGATGGTTTCTCTTTCGGCTCCAAGATGGGTTCTTATTAAACAAATTCCCCCTTTTTTGTGGCATTTTATTCCTCAGTTGGTTGAACCCCTAGGAAAATTCTTGCGAATGGATGACTCTTCTCATTTAGTCCCTCATTTAGACCTAAAGAAATTAACATCTCTATAGTTAATGAGAAAGTTTCTTGCCCTATGGAAACCCTAGGAGGTTTAATGCATGTTTTTATGTAAAAAAGAGGGGCATCTTAGAAAAGATTGCCTGATTATCAAAAATAAAACCCAAAAGAATACTAATATTTTTAACCTCCCCATTTCTACCCAGTCGTTTCCCCCTTCCTCTACTAAAACTAATCCTTTGCCTTCCCATCTTGCCCCCCCACAATCTTTCCCCTCTCCACTTCAAACACCATTCTCTCAAAGTGTGTCGTTTACCAATAATACAAATGGTTTTCAAACTGTTACAAAAAAAAGGAAAAATAGGTCGAGTAAAAAAGACTCAACTCCAAATATGTCTTTTGTATCCCCTCCTTTAGCAGCTAATATGACTACTAAATAAAATGCTAAACCCTCTATTCCCCCTCTGTCTGCTCCCAAGGCTACCGGCAATCACATTTCCTCAAAACAGAACCCCCCTGTGAAAGTGTTTCAAGAGATCTTGGATGATTTCATAGTTGAAGTCATTCTAGTGGCCCCTACTATTGTTAATAATTAGTCTCCGGAGCTAGAGGCTTCTTCCCCTTCTCTGTCTGATAATGAGGATATCCTCACTACTAGAAGGAAAGGAAGACCTCTAGGATCCAAGAACAAAAACAAGAACAATAAGAAGCAAAATCAAACTGACTCTGAGGATGTTTCTCCTATGGAGGACATCGTGGGTGTTGAGGCATCTAATTCTCTAATTTAGTCTCAATGAACTGTGTTTCTTGGAATATTAGAGGATTGGAATGTCTTGATAGAAAGTTTTTTATTAAGAATTTTATCAGCTCTTGAAATAATATTGATATGATTATGCTGCAAGAAATTAAGTCTACTTGATTCAATCTCAAATCCAATCTTAAATTTATCTAGAGAGATGCTATCAAATTCTCCACTAATCACGCTTAGGGTAGAAGGAGAGTGGTAATTTCACTCAACCCCAAATGGGGACCTAAAATTAAAAGTTTCAATTTTTCACCTTGTAATAGATCTATTTGGTTGATCTTTAATCATAATGATATGGATTTTGGTATTTGTTCTATTTATGCTGCCAATGATTATACAGAAAGGAGTATGTTTTGGTCTTGGCTCAACTCATTTCCTGACATTCCCTAACCGTTTGGAGGTGATTTCAATATGATAGAGAATCAAGAAGATAAACTGGGAGGTCTCCCTTTCTCTTGGAAAGAGTAGGAAAGACTTGTACCTAGAACAACTTTAAAAGGGCTAAATCCCTTTTTGATCCTTTATGGGGAAGCAAGAATAATAACCCTAGCCTCTGGTTTACTTGGTGTAATTTTTAGAAGGGTCAGTATAGAATCTACTCTAGACTTGATAGATTCTATCTTAATAGCAATTTCTTTTCTGTGATTCTAGATAAGAGTAATAACTTGGTGCTTGTCTCCCCTACCACTCTTTCGAATCACAACCCTATTTCTATATCTGTTAATCTCAACTACTCACCTAGTTATAGCAATCATTCTAACTATAAATTCATTCTCAATGCTAGCCTTCTAGAGGATAATAACATTCTTGTTGCCATTTCTATTATAAGACTCATCAATGGGTCTCATTTTCCCTCTTTATCCTATATTTGTAGGTGGAGTCTAGATGTCTCTACTTGGAAGAATTTTTTAAGAACTATTGGTCAAAAGAAGGCCAAAGATTATAGATTTCAGGAATCATGGCTTAATAATAATCTTTATAGTGCTGAAATGGATATCCAAAATAACCTGGATGATCCTTATCTCTGTCACCAGCTTGCCCATGCTAAGAATATTCTTAGAAAACATCAACATCAAAAAGCTCTAGGGGCAAGAATTCGTTCAAGAGCCCATTGGTTACATTATGGAGATAGAGGTAGTAAATTTTTCTTTAATCTTATTAAACATAAGCAAGCTAAGGAATCTATTGATAAACTTCTTATTAACAATTAATTGATTTCTGATATTGATATTATCAAGAATGAATTTGCTGAATTTTATAAAAATCTTTTTACTTTGGAGGATACTTAGAAGGCTAGGGCCCTTAGAGATCACTATAAGAATCTTATTCATAAAAGGATCTCGGCTGAGGATGCTTCTATTCTTGAGCAGCCCTTGTCTCTTGAGAAAATTGAGAATTCCATCAATTCCCTTAATAATGACAGGGCTCCTAGGCTTGACGGGCTGCCTACAGAATTCTATAAAGCTAACAATAAATGGATTAGCAAAGTATTAATTAATATTTATAATAAAGCCATCAATACTGGAACCCTGGGTAGGGATATTAATTCTACAATTATTAAACTCATCCCTAAGGAGGGTTATAAATCCCTTATTAAGAATTGGAGGCCTATAACTCTTTTAAATTTTTCTTTTAAAATTTTGGCTAAGATTATGTCAACTAGGCTTGAAGCCATTCTCCCTAAATTTTTTTTCCCTACCCAAACTGGTTTTGTGAAGGGTAGATATATATTAGATAATCTTATTACTAGCTGGGAAGCTCTTAATTGGGCTAAGCATACTAAGCAAAATGTTTCTATGTTTTTACTGGATTTTGAAAAGGCTTATGATAGAATTGAATGGAATTTTATTAACATGATGCTTGAGGCTTTTGGTTTCCCATCTTTCTTTTGTGATATTGTTAAAACTCTTCTCAAGGATGCTCATGCTCAAATTGATATTAACGGATCCCTGTCTACCCCTTTCCCTTTGGTAAGATCGATTAGACAAGGGTGCCCTCTTGCCCCCACTCTTTTTGTTATTGCCTTTGAAGCTCTATTTTATATACTTAGGAAAAACACTTTATCCCCTACTGTTAAAGGCATCATCCTTCCTAATAATAAGGAAATTGTAAACTGTCAGTTTGCTAATGATACTTCTCTGTTTCATGAAGCCTCTGAAGAGAATTTTGTTGGTATGATCAATAAACTTAGCTTCTTTTGTAAAATTTCTAGAGCTAGATTATTTCATGCCAAATCTATTTGTCTTGGTTGGGATGATCAACCTCCTAATTGGTTTAGTAAATTTGATTTCCAATGGGGTGGTCCCTCTAAAATTGTCAGATATTTGGGTATCCCCTTCTCTGTTGATCCCTCTTTAAAAGAGATGTGGGGTTGGGTCAAGGATAAGATCCATAATAATCTGAACAAGTGGCATAATAGGTCTCTATCTCTTGCTAGAAGAATCCAAGTTTGCCAAAAAAATTTGTCTTCTTACAATTTATATTATGCCTCAACTTGGATGTTTAATGACTACCAAAGTTTGGAAATCTAGAAAGCTATTAGAAATTATCTCTAGTCTGATGGGAAGGGAAATAAAAAGTTGCATTCTATCAATTGGAATTGGTGTCATGTTGATAAGCTCCTTGGGGACTTGGGGTTGAAAGATCTAAGACTTTGTGGTCTTTCTTTAGCCTCCAAATGAATCTTTCATGCCTTAGAGGGAGATGATCCTTGGAAAGTTTTGATTTGTAATAATATTGAGAGGGGATATCCTAAAAATGCTAAATTTTGGAGAAATCTTCCTCTCACTGATCTCATTTGTGGTAAATTTCCTATTATAGTTCAAGGCTCAAAAAATTTTAAATCCATCTGGAAAGCCTAGAACCATGTTAGGCAATTCATCACTAACAAAGGCTTCCATGATAATAAAAGCCTCCATGGTGAAAGATCCATTTGGTGGAGCCTTAAACTTGGTAATAAACCCCTTTCTCTTATCCAAGGGTGCTCGACTAAGTATTGGACTAACCTTGGAATCAAGCAATTCATTGATATCTTTGAAATGGATAGACTTATCCTTTGGGATGATTTAAAGAATAAATTTAAACTTCTTGACTCTCATAAATTTAAAGCTAGTAAAGATATTCCTACCCTGTGTCATGTGGACTCTAATAGTTTTTTGAAGGCAAAATGGCATGATGGTATCATCATCTCCAAGCTTAAAGCAAAGAATATTTATTCTGTTTTAAATTGTAATGTTGACATCATCAATCATATTAACAATATTTGGAATACCGATTTGGATATTTCTTCTTGGATGAAGGTTTTTGATTATCTTTGGAAAAGTTCTATCAATCCTCAAATTAAATGTTTTAAATGGTTACTTATTCTCAATAAGCTGCCTATTAGGAACTATTTCTTTGATATTAACTATTGCAGCATTTGCAAAACCTTGGAAATGAGAAAGCATATTTGCTTTGAGTGCAATTTTGCCAAAGAGGTTTGGTTAATGTTTGGTATTTCTATCCCTTCTAATTTCAATATTTTTGAAGTTATTACTAGTTTTATCTCTAATGCTAGAAAAGATGTCAATATGTTTTGGGATATTACCTCATCTAACATTTTATGGCAAATTTTGAAGTGCAAAAATGAAGAAAGGTTTCAAAATATCCCTAGATTTCTTACTGAGGTTTTTTGAAGTCTCACATATTTTTAAAAAATTTCATAGATTCAAATAACCATGAAAATAAACATGGCTAAATTCAAAAGGCTGCTTAAGGACGACCATTCTACCTTTTTTACGAATGAGGTTAATAATGGATATTTCTGGAGGCTGCCGGATAATATACATGCTTTCAATTAAACATTCAACGGATTTAGCAAAGAGATTAAAAGAAGACCTCACAATGCTACTAGTGAGATGGTTTACATGCAGAAACAAATTCAAGATCCAAAAAGCATGGTGTAGATGGATGGCTCCTTGGGCTGGGTGGCTTGGGTGGATGTTGATGTGCTTTACTTGGTGTCATGGTTTATGATTTTGTTCTACTATTTCGTTGTATATACTTCATTTTTGATGGTGTGAAGCTTAACCTTTGAACGCTGATACTCTGCGATCTCTTATATTTTTTATCTCCTTATTTCTAATACAAAAAAAAATTATTTATAATTATTTTTATTAAAAATTATAAATAATCATAAACATACATGTTTTGTATTATTAATTTAATAATTTCTTAATTTCAAATTTTACATTGATACCAAGCATACCTATAACAATTTCTAATAAAAAGTTAATTTTAGTGAGAAAAAATCCTAATTCAAAATTTGATCTTTAGATACCCTCCATCACCAAATATGTGTGCACATTGAACTCATGGAATGGAATACCTTATCAACTTTATAGGATAATACTTATGTCAATTTAGAATATTGAGATATCCAACAAAGAATAAGGAAATTTGATTCAGCTAGAGGGTGGCAATCACCGTTTAAGGGTGATAATAATAATGGAGTAGATGTCAAATCTAATACGAATAGAAGGAATGATGTTGTTTCTAAATGAAATTAGAATTAGCAATACACCGGACCACTTGAAATGTGGAAAATAATGAACAATTAGAAAACGAATTGTCAATGAATCATCAGATTTAAGTTATAAGATTTGAGTCGGCTGAATATGCATATTCTTGATTACAGAACGAATAATTACATATTTTACAATCTACATGGCCAAAAGTGTTCTGTGTTTTAAATTCTCTCAGTGATTAGCGTGGGAATCGCTATAATATATTCTTCCATGCCACCACGGAGCCAAAAAAAAGTATACCAAAATGATGTATAAAAGCCTCGATTTATCTTTTGTGGCATTTGGGGTCTGTTATGTGTCCCCCACAGTTGGAACCCGATGATAATATCTCCACAACTTCAACTATGTTATCAATTGATTTATTGTCGCCCATGCCTGCAAAAGTATTCACATTTTCCTTGATGAAGATTGGACGAGCACATGCAGCGAGCGAAAACATAACGTTGAGGAGGAGCAGCACCGCCATAATTTTCACAATTATTGTCGATCTCGCCATTCTTAACGATTAATGTTAAGCTGAATAGAGAAATGTGAAGAAAGGAAAAATGAGAATATGTTATTTTGGGTGTAAGAGAGCAAAGATGTTGAATGGGTATGAAGGAGGAAAGCATATCGTATTTAGAGAGAGAGACATCATATTTTGTTTGAAATGGTCAACAATGATATTTGCTAAGGAATGGTGATGATCAAAGCAAAAGAATGGCGCGTTGAATTGCAGCATTTTCAAAAGGCCACAAACGGATTTTGGAGGTGTTTTCTATGTTGACAAGTGTAGTTAATATCGGTATTTTACAAGGGTAGCAACTTTATAATTTGTTGGTTCTATTGGTCATTTATCTACTTTTAAATTGTATACTAGCTATATATACCTCTATATATATATTACGCAGAGAGTAATCGTTCTCGAGGCGCCTATTTTTATTTAATCCCAAAGTTATTTTAATCGAAGTTGGGATTAATGAAAATAAAAATAGGGCCTCGAGAACGATTACTCTCGGCGTAATATATATAGAGGTATATATAGCTAGTGGCAGTCGCGGCGCAATAGGAAAAATATTTACTTTTTATTTTTTATTTTAATAAGGTTACTATAAAATTGTTAATTAATTTTTAATTAGAGTTGTATGAAGTTACTATTAAATTATGCTTCAAAATATTTTAAAAAATTTAATATAAGGAGTTTAATATAGATTAAAAAAATATTTTTTATTTTTGGGATATTGTAATGTAAAATGTTATAGTCATACATAGATATATGGTTAGGGACAAAGTTACCATTATAGTTAATGTTAACCTTACGGATAGAATTAGGGTTAGGGTTAGCATTAGAGTTAGGGTTGGAGTTAGGGTTAGGGTTTGAGCTATGGTTAAGGTTAGGGATAGAGTTATGGTTATGGTTATTGTTAGAGTTATGGTTAAGGTTTAGATTAGAATTATGTTTATGGTTAAGGTTAGGGTTAATGTTATGATCATGGTTAAGGTTAGGGTTAGAGTTATGGTTATGGTTATGATTAGGGTTAGTGTTAGGGTTATAGTAAGGCTAACGTTAGGGTTAGGGTTAAGGTTTGAGTCAAGGTTAAGGTTAGAGTTTAAAGGGTTAGGGTTTGAGTTAGGATCAAAATTAAGGTTAGGGTTAAGGTTAGAGTCCAATTATGGTAGAGTCAAATCCAAAGTTAGAGTTATGCTCATGGTTAAGGCTAGCGTTAGACTTATGCTTATAGTTAGGGTTAAGGATAGGGTTAGAATCCAATTATGGTAGAGTTAGAATTAGGGTTAGAGTTAGGGGTAGAGTTATGCTTATGGTTAATGTTAGGTTTAGAGTAATGCTCATGGTTAAGGTTAGGGTTAGAGTCATCATTATGGTTATGGTTAGGGTTATAGTGGGGATAGGGTTAGGGTTAGGGTTTGAGTCAAATATATCTTTTAATTTAATATAAGGAATTTAATTTAGATAAAAAAAAATAATTTTGGGATATTGTAATGTAAAATGTTATAGTCATACATAGATATATGGTTAGGGATAAAGTTAACATTACAGTTAATGTTAACCTTAGGGATATAATTACGGTTAGGGTTGGAGTTAGGGTTAGGGTTTGAGCTATGGTTAAGGTCAAGGATAGAATTGTGGTTATGGTTATCATTAGAGTTATGGTTAAAGTTCAGATTAGAGTTATGTTTATGGTTAAGGTTAGGGTTAGAGTTATGGTCATGGTTAAGGTTAGGGTTAGAGTTATGGTTATGGTTATGATTAGGGTTAGGGTTATAGTAAGGCTAGGGTTAGGGCTAGGGTTAAGGTTTGAATCAAGGTTAAGGTTAGAGTTAGGGTTAGGGCTTGAGTTAGGATCAAAATTAAGGTTAGGGTTAGGGTTAGTGTCCAATTATGGTAGAGTCAGATCTAGAGTTAGAGTTATGCTAATGGTTAAGGCTAGGGTTAGATTTATGCTTATAGTTAGGGTTAGGGATAGGATTAGAGTCCAATTATGGTAGAGTTAGAATTAGGGTTAGAGTTAGGCGTAGAGTTATGTTTATGGTTAAGGTTAGGGTTAGAGTAATGCTCATGGTTAAGGTTAGGGTTATGGTTAAGGTTTGAGTCAAATATTATTTTAAATTTAATATAAGGAGTTTAATTTAGTTAAAAATATATATTTTATTTTTGGGATATTGTAATGTAAAATGTTATAGTCATACGTAGATATATGGTTAGGGACAAAGTTAGGGTAAGGGTTTGAGCTAGGGTTAAGGTTAGGGTTAGGGTTAGATTCTAATTATGGTAGAGTTAAATTTATGGTTAGAGTTAGGGGTAGGGTTAAGGTTAGTGTTAGGATTAGAATTAGGGTTAAGATTAGGATTAGAGTTAGGGTTAGGGTTAGGGATATAGATAGGGTTAGGGTTAGGGTTAGGGTAAGGTTTTGGGTTAGGGTTAGGGCTAGGGTCAGGTTTAGGGTTAGAGTATGAGTTAGGGTTAGGGTTATAGTTTGAGTTAGGGGTAGACAGAGCATTATAATTTGGGTTAGGATTAAGGTTCGATTTAGGGTTTGAGTTTGAGTTATGGTTAGAGTTAGGGTTAGATCTAGAGCTAGAGTTAGAGTTAGGGTTAGAATTAGGGTTAGGTTTAGGGTTTGAGTTACCAATAGAGTTAATTTTATAGTTGGGTTAATGTTAGAGTTAGGGTTAGGGTTAGAGTTTTGAGTCAAGGTTAAGGTTAGAGTTAGGGTTAGGGTTAAAATTAAAATCCAATTATGGTAGAGTTAGATTTACAGTTAGAGTTATGGGTAGGGGTAGGGTTACGCTTACAGTTAGGGTTAGAGTTAGATTTGGGGTTAGGGTTAGGGTTAGGGTTAGGTTTATATTTAGAGTTAGGGTTATATATAGAGAGAGTTATATCAATGTTAAGGTTAGGGTAAGGGGATTGAGTCAGGGTTAACGTTAGAGTTAGGGTTAGGGTTAGGGTTTCAGTCAGGATTAAAGTTAGGGTTAGGGTTAGAGTCTAATTATGGTAGAGTTAGATTTAAAGCAAGAGTTAGATTTAGGGTTAGAGTTAGGGGTAGGGTTAGGGTTAGGGTTAGGGTTAGAGATAGGGGTAGACAAAGGGTTAGGCTTAGGCTTAGGGTTAGGGTTAGGGTCAAGGTTAGGGTTAGGTTTAGGGTTAGAATATGAGTTAGGGTTAGAGTTAGAGTTATAGTTAGCGCTATAGTTTGAGTTAGGGGTAGACAGAGTATTAGAATTCTAGCTACAATTAGGGTTAGGTTTTGGGTTACGGTTATGGTTACGGTTATCGTTACGGTTAAGGTTAGAGTTAGGTTTAGGGTTATAGTTATAGTTAGGGTTAAAGTCCAATTATGGTAGAGTTAGATTCAAGGTTACAGTTAGTGGTAGGGATAGGGTTACAGTTATAGTTAGGGTTAGGGTTAGGGTTAGAGTTAGAGGAATGGTTATATTTGGAAGTTTTCTTATGGTCATAGTTATAGTTAGGAGGGGAGTAAGGGTTGGGATTTTAGATTATATTTATTATTATATAAGGTGCCCTCTATAATAATATGTATATTCCCATGCTCATGGATAAGGTTAGGGAAAGAAGTAGGACCACGATTATTAGTGTTACATTTAGAATTTCATTTAGGAGGGCATTGTGTGCTATTTTTTCCCCCTATTCAACCCATCACTGATGTCTGATCTGAGAGACCTTAAATAGGATAGGTTCTTTGCAGAGGGTTAACATCACTAAAGTTGGCGGCTAACATTTTGTGTTGGCTCGGTTTCTTCATTGACCATGCTAGATCATTTTTTCTTGGTCAGGTTGATTCATGCTGCGAGATTCGGTAACTCTTATTTCTTTGCGAGCTATCTTCCCATCTTCCCAAAAGTGCAAGATGTTGCCATGCATTCCCATTCTAACGTTTCTTTATACGCTAGTGTCTTTGAAACACTCTAAAGCCTAGAATTGCACAAGATTCTACCATGCATCTCCATTTTGATGCATCGTCATGCTACATTGTTTCTTCAATTCTCTGAAGCCCAGAATTGCATCATGCTATGATGCATTGCCTTTCCAACATTTCCTCACTCCACAATGCTTTCATGAGTCTTTGAGACCCAAAATTGTGCCACATGGAGGGGGTTCACACCTTTTGTGCTATCTTCTTCGTTCGTTGGGAGGAATCTCTTCACTGCATATTAATCATCCATTGGAAATAAAGACAATCTTGATCGACGAATGTGACTTAATCCTTCATTGGGAGGAGTTTCCTCGTTGCATCTTAGTCATCCTTTTTGAGGGGAGAATCTATATCGATGGTTATGACTTAATCCTTCATTTGTGAGGATTCACGATGCATCTATGCCGTCTATTTCGAGAGGAAGACCTTCATCGATGACCATCATTCATTTTTGGGGAAACGAAATTCCCCCTTGTGGTCAACCTTGAATTTTTTGTGGGAGGTTAACACATCATGTTATCTCTTTTCGTAGTTTTATGCTAGCGACATGAAAGTCTTTCCTCTTCTTTCCATGAGTCTCCACTCTAGTGCCTCCTTACGCTGCATTGTTTCTTCAACGCTCTAAAGCCCAGAATTGCATCATGCTACCACATGTCACCTTTCTGACATTTCCTCACTCTGTAGTGCTTTTGCGAGGCTCCAAGACCCAGAATTGTGCCACATAGTGGGGGTCCCCACCTTTCGTGCTATGGTTACAATTTAGATTTTAGGGTTATGGTTAGAATCAAGGTGAATTCTAGAGTTTATAGAATATTTAGAGTTAAGATTAGGGATTAAATATACATGAGGGTTAGCATTGGGTTGTATGATAGTTACAATTAGGATTATAGTTAGATATATCATTTAGATTAGGTTTTAGTCAGGGTTTAATTAGACTTAAGATTAGGGTAAGGATCAAGGTGAAGTCTATATTAGGGTTCATATCATGCTAGGATTGAAACTAATGTTAGGGTTAACGTTGAAATTATGATTAGGGGTAAGGTGAAGATTTATATTTGCTCATGATTGTGGTTTGTGCTAGGATTAGGGTCTAAGCTATGATTAATTTTATGATTGTACCTTTAGGGTTAGGGTTTTGTTTAAGTTTATGATTATGGTTACAACTATGGTTTATGGTTCAAGTTTAAAGTTGGGAATGTGATTAGGATTAGGGATTAGTAAAATTTTTAAGAGTTTGGTTATAGGTTTACACCATGGTTAGGACCTTGGGACTGGATTTAGAGTTTAATATCATGGTTATCCCTATAGTTAGGTTTTGGATTTTGATCAATATTCTAGAGTTTGTTTTTACATTATGGTTAAGAGTTAGATTTTAGGGTTAGGACTATAACCAATATTAGTGTGTAGGTTTTTGGTTTAGATTATGGTTTGGGCTAAGATTTTCGTTATGATTAGAGTTTAGAATATCAATAGGGATATGTTTTAGTTCTATAATTATAGTTTAATGTTGGATTATAGTTAGATTGTACATCATTGTTGGGGCTAGGGCTAAGGTAGGGGTTGCTGTTAGGGTTAACTAAGGATGACAATTAGGATGGTTTATCTTTTCAAGTAGAAAAAAAACTCATATTGATTGAAAAACAAAGAAATTATACTTCGAAAATATTTTTCTATCTCATAATAGATTCATTTATTTAAATTATTGTATTAGTTAATTAGTCGTTTGATGTTTCAAAGTAAACATGGCTTATTTTATTTAAATTTAAATAATATTATTGTTTTGAACTAAATTTAGCTTAATTGTTAATGATCATATTTATATTTCTAATATTAACTCCAATTTGATCAAAGACCAAATATATTTTTGGTGTTTTTGTAAACGAACTTGCTTAACACTTCCCTATTTCAAAGTTAGTATAATATAATTTCTATTGTCTTAGATTTGAGAGTAAGTATATTAAATAAGTAATAATAAATGAACATTATGATTAATATATTTCTAAAATAAAAATATATTACTTAAAAACTTGTTTACTTTAAATGAATAAAGTACTCATTTACTTGTAAATTTTAAAAATATAAATTAATCTACATATATATAAAATATTTATTCTTTTTCCTATTTGCATACAAATTAATTAAAATCTAAACTTTAAACTACATAAATATTTTTAAAATATATATCCATCAATAATTAGTTTAGAATAAAGTAAAATCTAAAAATTAGACACATATAGAATCTTTTTAATTTCTAGATACATGTTTTTCTAATTTTTTCTACATACATATACTAACATTTCTATTTTATATTTTGTTTTTACATTATGGTTATTTCAATCAAAATATCTAGATGTAAATAGAATTCTTTTCAAAAAAATCTAGATGTATATAGAATTCTTTTAATTTTTTACATACATAAAATGATGACTTGCATGCTTGAAAGTGTGTATAAAAGATGGCTTGCACATGGAATGGATCACCTTAAATTATAACCCTTAAAATGGGTCAAGGATCTTGAGGCAAACTATTAGATTTTTATATCTAATTAAAATTAATATATATATTAGATATAAAATAGATATAAAATAGATATATTAATATTAGCCCTAATGTTTTCAATTTTAATTTAACCCTTAGGTTTAATTTTATATCTATTTTATATTAATTTAACCCAACTATTAGATTTTTATATCTATTTTATATCTAATTAAACTACGATAACTTACACAAATACAAGTCGTTATGTAACACTTGTTGCAATATACACTTTTTAACGCCAATCATCAACTTCGAATCTCTCCCTATTAGATTACGACACTCTCTATACAAGGACCAAAATGCACTTTTATTAATTAATTTAAAAATTACATATAACAGTTTTATGAATTTTAATTTCTAAAAAAATACACACAAATTGATTATGCAGGTGCATTTTGACCCTCCATAGCCAACACCTTAGATTACATCTACTTTGGTGAATTTGGCACTCCTAAGCAGGCTTGGAATTTGACGGCCGCTCCATTTTTTTTTTATGACAGCTAGATTTTTTTTCGTACCTTTCATTTTACGTTTTAAAAAAAAGTTGATTGTCAATTCTTTTAATTTAAAAATAATTT
Source organism: Cupressus sempervirens (assembly GCA_028749045.1). Taxonomy (NCBI): domain Eukaryota; kingdom Viridiplantae; phylum Streptophyta; class Pinopsida; order Cupressales; family Cupressaceae; genus Cupressus; species Cupressus sempervirens. Next base: position 911,258,719 of record CM053785.1, read on the forward strand.
AATAGATCATTTTAAATTTAAATATTTTATATTTTAGACAATTATTATATAAATTAGTCATCTATGTAAAATTCTCTATGAAGGACGTATAATTATAAATTAGTAATCTATACAAAAGTTTCAAATAAAAGAAGCAAGTTTCTAAGTTCATATATTTACTTTAAGAGATTTTTAAATAATATAATTATATATAAAAATATATATCTAATATTTTAAATTGCTAAAAACAAATTTTTAAATTTACTATATTCTATTTCAACAAGTTTCTAAATTAATATAAATATACAATCATCAAATACAAAATAGAAACATATATAAACATAAAGGGAAAAAAAGAAAAAGAAACATATTAATATTATATATTTATCATACATATATATATTATACATATTATGAAATCACATTTATGTATATTAAATAAAATACTAAGTACATTTATGTATATTAAATAAAATACTAAGTTGCCTATAACAATAACTAACATTGAGAGTTTAATAACAATTTTTGATAGTTTAATAATAAATTTATTTGTCATATTGATAGTTCTCTAAAAATTTACCCTATCAATTCATTTGTTCTTACAATTTTTTTAGCCCGTCTATACAGTTCAAAGGTGTAAAAATGGCTAATACGACATGTGTTTTCGTACTTTAAATACATCCTTAAATCACAATTAATAATAAATTTAATATTCAATATTTAAAGTTCAGATATACCATCTATGTTTTCTTGGATATTTTAATGAACCCTAATTTAAATTTAAATTTAGAAGACAAAAATGGTCAACGCAAATGAATCTTCCTCTTTAAAAAAGTTTGCCAATATTGACTTATCATATTTCATGGTATTGAAAATTGATTGATCTCTAACACAAGATAAATTGTCTGAAAATTGAATGAGAACTCTGGCTTGCAAATATCTGGAGAAGGTATGATTACATTGGACATATCAAAAGCACTCAAGATTCGAGGAATAGATAATCTGTGTATCCAACAACAGGATCGAAAGTATAGAATGTTTCTCTGTGTTATTTATTGAGGGGCGCATTCACCTCAAATCTTTTCGGCAAATCTAGATTTGCCAAGAACAGTCATCCATAAGCAATCAAATCTGCCTTGCCACTGGAAATAGCTTCATTAACATCATCCTGTTCATAACCCCCTGTAGCCAAAAATGTCCCCTTGAATGTTGTTCTTATGGGAATCAGGCTCTTTTCACTCGCTATCGTTGTCTACGAATTATCAATCCTGGGCTCAAAGAAATGAGCGTACAATATCTTATATTTATTCAGAGCCTCCGCCATGTGAAGTCCCTATGCCTCTAGATTTGAGTCATATGCTTCTGCATGATCTGAAAAATGGAGAAAGCTGAATTCCCACATGCTCTGCTCCGATTTTATCCACCACTGCTTCCACAACTTCAAGTGCAAATCTGCAACGATTCTCCAATGTTCTACCATAGCCATCTATTCGATCATTCACGCTGTCCTTCATGAACTAGTCCACAAGGTACCCATGCGCCCCATGGATCTCAACACCATCAAACCCTGTTCGTAAAAGGACTGATTATGTCAACAAAAGGAACATTCTCTTCTTCAAACCAAGATAGATCAGAATAAAAAAACATACCTGCATCTATTGCATTCCTGGTAGCATTTCGAAAATCAACAACTATATTGGGAATTTCCTCTGTTTTCAGAGGCTGGGGAGGAGAGAAATCTGCCACATCCTTTCGGTTCGGAAGAGGGATCTTTCCAGAGATTGGTTTGCTTGTGGAGGAAACTAGAGATTGGTCATTAGGCTGATAATCTGCATTCCAATGCACCCATTAAATACAAAATACACTATTTGTTGTGGAGGAGAGCCAACCAAATTAAAATTAATTAAAATTGAAATCTAAATCAAAGTAGAATATTATAACTAATTTTGAATTTCAATTTACATCTACATCTAAATCTAAATGAAAATGTAAATAAAAAATAGAAATCTCACCTACAAAAATGTTACTCCAAAACTTCAATTTACTCCTATTCAAAAACTCCAATCTGATCCTCCAATAACCTCCACCTCTTCCATCCTGCAAAAACATAAAATGAAAATGAAATGAGGAGCCTTGGTTTTATAACTTCTGAGAGGCTCCTCATATCCCCCAACAGATGTCTCTTCACATTCCATGAATTTGTTTCAAATTCCCCCACTCCCCGCAAAAAATAAGCATGAATGTGCATGCAAAATTATTTCGCCCCTATTTTTTCGGGCCCTATTTTTTCAGGTCCTACTTTTTCGGGCCCTACTTTTTTGGGCGCATTATTTCGGCCTCCATTTGGCTTCCTATTATTTCGGCCAGCTATTATTTTAGGAATTCTTTTTTAATATTTAATTTGGAAGTTTGTAACTGCTCCCAAACCTTTTTTATTGACAAAGAATCTTGGCATATTCCCGTGCTGGGCATTTGTGCTGCCATTGTATAGAATGCCTCTCAGCGTAATAACGGGTAAAATTTATTTGACCATATAAAATATTAATTTTTTATACAACAGTCAATATAACACAAATTCATTACAATCAATAAGTCAATATAGACAATAATTTTGAAACATAATGGATAAACGGAGAATGCATATTTGTCGTAGGGAGATGCAAACGTTTGAATAATTCAATATCTGAATAATTCAATTTTCAAAATTCAAAGTAAAACTATGACGCGTTGAAGATGAAGCTGTTACGGTTGAGACAGTTAAGCGCTTTCACTGTGTTCAAAAAGAGTTTTTATTACTTCTTTTTTTTGTTTTTTTTTGTTTTAATAAGGGATCAAACATTCATCTTAGATTTTTTTCTACTTTGACTTTTTTAAAATTTGAATACAATTATTAGCGTGTTCAATAAGTAAAACATCGATTTTTATAAAGGTTACATATTTTTAAGTTAAGAATTTAGTGGAATTTTTTTGGTGTGAATAGTACTTACACGAGAGTAAAAGTTAGTGCTTCAAATATCAAAAAGATGTTGTAGGTTATAATTTATAATATTGAATGGAAAATATTAAAATGAGCTATTGAAGTATGGAAAATTAAGTCATTTAACTCATGAGGACAAGTGTCAAATAGTAATATGTATTTTTTGTAAGTTTTAATAGTTTAATTAGTTTAATTAGTTTAATTAAGTAGAATAGTAAAGTTCAAAATTTGATAATATTTAATCATTTTTTACTATTTTGAGATGGTATTTTTACATTACAATTTATACTTTTAAATTTAAAAAGATTAAAAATTCATTCTTCTATTTCAAATATTTAAAAAATCATATCTTTTAATATAAAAATTTATATCTAAAATTAATTTCTAATTAATCATATTAATGTAAGGCTCTATTATAACTAAATAGGTTCTAACTTAGAGTATTCATATTTTTTTTTAAATCAAAAAAATATTGTATAGAATATTAATCATTAAAAATATAATCACGAAGAATACTAAGTCAAATTGTAAAAAAATTGGGGTGAAGTATAATTTTGTTTTATAGGAGTCTTTTTATGGACATTCTCCTTGCCTTTTTCTTGGCCAAATTTTCACTACAAACAATAGAATTTTAATCTTATATATTATTAAAATTTCATGACATTGTAATATCTACATTTCTAAATCTAAATTAAAAAATATTAATTATCTTCTTACAAATTACAATTACATTACAATCTATTTAAATAATTATAAAATATAATAATGTTAGTTAGTATTAAAGTTTTGCACTACAACATAACTGATAATTTTACATAATAAAATATCACTACTCTTTCACAAATATAACATATTAAGTATTATAAATTACAATATGATCTTTAGTCATTTAATTTTATTCATATATCAATAAGATCTAAAACATTTTCTAGAAGTTTTTTATTATCATTTTGTTTATTTTTAATCCCTATTCAAATATGTAAATGGTCTTATTGTAAGCGGGTGAGAATCATGATTATCTAAATCTTCTATTGATATGGGTTATCGCAACAATAATTGAGCTGTAACCCCATTGACTCAATAGACTTGGATGAGAGATATTTGAAGTCAAAAAATTACTTTTGTATCACTGATTTGGAATAAACTAAAATTTTATGGTTAGTATAAAATAAAATAAAAAATAGAAAAAAAATCTATCTTTAAAAATATTGGTGAGATAGTTTTGAAAAAAAGAAGAAGATAAAGATTTTAGGAGGGAATTTTAGGTCAAACCACTTGGTAACATTGGGACTTCAAGAAACCTTGAAACCATAGAGCATAAGTTCAAGGAAATAGCTAAAAAAGATGCTTGTGAGAATCTTAATGATTTTCTAAAGAAAAGCTTTATGTTGAATCACTACTCATGAAATATGGGTCAATGAGTTTGACTCAAAAATCACACAGTTAAATCATGATAGCAATACCACAATTTGACTTACTATGGACATTATCTCCTACTTATCAATTGATGAGCTTAATGGGGCTTTCTAATGAATGGTTTATAAGGCACAACACTTGGTGAAGGATTTGCAAATGGTTTTGCAACATTTGGGTTTAACCGTGGAGGAAACTCTGTAGTTAAGCATGCTCAAGCTAGAGTAGTACTAGGATGGGTGACCTCCCTGGAAGTCCCGGTGCTTCACCTCTATTATCATCACCTAGATCCAATGAGTGCTAAGTGTTTCATTTATTCTCATGAGAGATGGATTCATGTTCAATCACTACTCATGAAATATGGGTCAATGAGTTTGACTCAAAAATCCCACAATTAAATCCTGATAGCAATATCACAATTTGACTTGTGGAAATTATGTCCTACTTATCAATTGATGATCTCCTACTTATGAATTCATGAGCTTAAGGGGCTTCCTAATGAATTGTTCATAAGGCACAACACTTGGTGAAGGTTTTGAAAATGGGGTTGCAAGCTTTGGGTTTAAGCATGGAAGAAACTCTATAGTTAAGTGCACTCAGGCTAGAGTAGTATTGGGATGAGTGATCTCCTAAGAAGTCCTAGTGCTTCACCCTTGTGAGCATCACCTAGATCCAATGAGTTCTAAGCATTCCATTTTCTCTCATGAGAGATGGATTCATCTTGAATCACTACTCATGAAATATGGGTCAATGAGTTTGACTCAAAAATCACACAATTAAATCTTGATAGCAATATCACAATTTGACTTGCTATGGAAATTATCTCCTACTTATCAATTGATGAGCTTAATGGGATTTCTAATGAATGGTTCATAAGGCACAACACTTGGTGAAGGTTTTTCAAATGGGGTTGCAAGCTTTTGGTTTAACCATGGAGGAAACTTCGTAGTTAAGCATGGTCAGGTTGGAGTAGTACTAGGATGGGTGACCTCCCAGGAAGTCTCAGTGCTTCACCCTTGTGAGCATCACCTAGATCCAATGAGTGCTAAGTGTTCCATTTATTCTCATGAGAGATGGATTCATGTTGAATGACTGCTCATGAAATATGGGTCAATGAGTTTGACTCAAAAATCACACAGTTAAATCCTAATATCAATATCACAATTCATCTTCTCAACTAGCTAGAACCAACAAAAATAATTGAACTCAATATGCCAAAATAGGAAAATCCTTTGTTAGATGACCCCGCATGGTAGACACTAACTTAGCCATAATTTTCCTATGTTAACTAAGTGAACTCAATTAACACTGCATATTCACAAAGTTCCTTTGGTAACCGAGTGAGCTTGGTTAACACTCAACTTTTGCAAACTTCTCTTTGTCACCAGAGTGAACTCAATAGATACTGTCTTTTGAACTAGGCAAGCTCTAGAATGCTTGGCAGACACAAGAAATTATCTTCAATGCCTAAGTGATCTCGATATACATTAACTGGAAATGATATGATATTTTGTGTAACATCAAGGATAATGCACAATTAATAAATTGTTTCAATACAAAGAACCTTGTCTATATAAAATTTAATTGAAGAAAATAAATTAAACAATAATAAGTTTGAATTTTCTTCAAAAAAATTTAGGAAGGTTAAAATCATATGAATAATGGGATTACACCATATTTTTTAAAATTTGACCACAATTTAGAACATAAAATATTGATAATAGTGTTCATTTTGATAGCTTTAAAAAAATGAACTTGTTGAAAGATGAGATGATTTAAAGGAAAAAGATTTTAATCTTATTAAAAAAACTAAATATTTAGAAATAAATGTATATAATAGTTGTCTTGACCTTGTATTGGCTAATTTGGACCAATGAACATAAACAAATAATTGAACACTATTGAGCTCAACATGAACTATTTAACCATTGAACTAGCTGGTAAAATATGTACACAATAACACTCTAACTGTGTAAAAGCATAACCAGTTTGACTTAAATCATATGTACCAATGACATACAAATGTTTTGACAAGATATAATCCATGTATAAATGAGTCTTGGCCCTTCTTGAGCATTTTACATGTCATTCCCTAGGTTCAAAATTTTGAAAGGGAAAATTTCAGAATTACAATGTGTTAGCCCTTCTTAGGAGTTGCTTATTTTTAATGAGTTTAGGTTTGAAATATGGTTAGCAATAGTTTCATTTTTAAAAAATTAGGGTGGAAAATTGCATCAAAAACCCTAAAAGAATAAATCAATAGGTTTATCCTTGTTATATTTCAAACCTTTTATTCTAGGATTTTTTTTTCAATTAAAAGGAAACAAGCTTATAAAAATCATTTTATCCTAAGATCTTCATGTCTTATGTACCCTTTTTCATGAATTAATTGGGCCCTTGGTGTAAACTACTTCTGCAACCATCAAATGTAGATCAGATCAAGAGCTTTCATATCATCGCTAAAGGAAGATGTCCTAAGTTTAATGATAGCAACATAGCAACAAAAAGACACATGGGTACGGTGGGTCTAGAGAGCTTACAAGCTTAAAAAATGATGGCATCATCACAGATTAATAGTTTTCATAGTGTGATTTAACTATGACTGAGCGTAAGAGGTTTTTAAGCTTCATTTTAGCCATTGATAAGGTTAAGGATCAATGAATGTTGCATCATCGCTATGAGGAGATGCTCAAATTTTTAAAAAAGTGACAATGTGACATGACACCACATGTCCTGGTGGGCCACAAAATAAAACAAAAACATGACCTTTCTTGATTGTCAAATCAAATTTGATCAGTTAGCATCACTTTTTTGTGATGAAAATGTGTTTGATGTATAAACAATGCAAAAAAGTGAGAACAAAACATGCATCCTATTGGGCCACTTGTGGAAAGTTATCAGATAAAACTAAGGTCATTGATGTGGAAATAGATCTACAAAAGTCACCTTATGGCCAAGGAAAGTAACAGGGTTTCTAAATAAAATGACCATGTGACATGATGCTACATGTCTTAGTGGGCCATTAAAAGACAACAATTTTTTCTTTTAATCTCAACCGTAAGATCAAAAGCTAATCCATGGTTATCATGTTTACACTATTGAGAAGTGCAAGCCCTTTAACCATTTTGACTATGCGACAAGATGATGCATGTCCCCTCTGGGCCCAATTTTATGAAACACCGATAAGATGTTCTAATTGTCCGATGTAAAGTAGATAAACACACATTGTTGAAGAGAGATGCACGGCTTTTAACCATAGTGACTATTCAATGTGAGGACACATGTCTAAGGTGCAATAGCCAAAAAGGAAAACAATGAAAGAAATAATTTTAAGTCCATATTGAATCATGTAGAATAGATCTATGACTATCACTTTGTCACCAATGAAAAGTTCTAGGTTTTTAGCTATTGGATTTGATGAAATATAAACTCCACAACTCTCAAGAATCACCTACATGAAAAAACCTATCACATAAAGAGTGAAGTAAAAGCTATGCATGCTAGAATTCCAAAATCCAAAGATGAGACATTCTTGATGAGTAAAAAGAGAAATTGCTATTATGAAAAGTGAATCAATGTAATAATTACAAAGAGAGATTGTCTTTATAAAGCAGATCAAAACCCTAATCGGTAACTAACATAGGTTGCATGATAATAATTAATAAAAGAATTAATTATTATATATTTAAAGTTTAGCTGAAGTAAACTAGAGATAATAAGTGATTTAATTAATAAGAATTAAAAAATCTATTACTATAACACGCCCCCTTAAGATAAACTTAAGGAGTAGCTAAAAACCAAGAAACTACTGCTAAAAGTACATTTGGGTCCCAACAAAAAGGCCTAATGAGGAACCCAAGCACAACTAAGTCTTTGAAAAGAAGAGAAATAGGGAAAAGCACATGGGAAAAACCATACTTCAAAAGTAGATGGAAATAATGCTAAAAAAGAACTAGTGAAGGACTAAATAAGCCTCCAAACTATGAAATGTCCCAAAAGATAGGAACAAAAGATGATCATGGAGAACACCACTAAAGTATGAAGTTGCAAATATTTTGAAATTACTAATCTAAAGAATGTCCATTGAATAAAACATGACCAGTTATAGGGGTAAAAAAGTCTAACTATTCACCTTCAATGACATAAAATTGGTATTATTATTTAGAATTTGAAAATGAAGTAAAGTAATGAAATGTGTAGAAATGCATCAAGTTTAGGATTATAATTTTTAATAATTATTTGGAATAAGAATTAATATATGTTCCTAATTATTATAGATAATTTTTTAGTTGTTGAAAAATGCTAAAAATTTATGGGTTCAGTTCCCACTGCAAAATTATATGGAAATAAACTTATTTTCCATCGATCTCAAACTATGTTATAGATAACATATATGGCTAAAACAATAAAAAATAAAAATTACCTTTAGACCTATATTTTCCCTTTTATAATGATTCAAATTGCAACTCACTTGAAATTGATAATTTTTATCTCCCATCACATTTTTCAAAACAAATTTATTCTAACCAAAAGAAAAATTATACATTATGGAAGAGGAGCTCTCATCTAAAATATCATATAATTTTTAAATTTTTTTGATATTATTTTTAAAATAAAAAAATCTCAAAATTGATATTCTTTTAGTGTTAAAATATGTGGCTATAGAACTTTTTAATTATAATATACTATATCTGATTAAAACACTATAAACTCTTTATGAGAATATCCTTAACTTGAGTGCTATAAATGGTGTTTCTATGTTATTCAAAAACCATCATAAAAAAAGTAAGAGTTATTGAAATGTTAGATTTCTAAAATAATTTGATTTCTTTAGTAATTGGATACAAACTAGTATAAAAAATGCATTTATTAGATATTTTCAATTGAAAAAGTGTGAGACCATATAAAACTTAGTTAGAATGAATTTATCTAGATCATATGTTTGAACAAAATTGATTTTTAGATAGAAATATGCAAATTATGTCATTTTGATAAGTCATCCTAAAAGGTGACACAACTTTGTACTTTAGCAAGAGAAGACTAAGCCTAAAGAGCTGATTAATTGAAGATGGAAGGTATCTTCCTGGCCTCAAAAAATAGGAATGAAAGAATGTCTATATGGTAAATGATCCATCTCACCAAAATGCATAGGTATCTAGCCACTACAATAGCCTAGTACATAAGATCAAATATTGAATACATAGCTCACTCCATTGAACCAAGAAATAAATAGAACCAACATAACCCCATTATAATGCTAAGAGGTAAGATATGAACACTAAAATTGAATGCAATATCTCTTGAAAATAAAAGAACTAGGAATATTGAGAGTGCAAGAGAAATAAAAACACCTATAATTGCACATGTGATCAACACATCATGAGGATAATGTCATGGAAGGAACACTCACTTGACAAAGGAAGATGACAAATATGGCTAACATGAAATCCCTAAGGCAATTTATAATTTAGTACAAGTACAATAACACACACAGATGTGAAAGACCTTAAAATGCAATAGAGTGGCACTTTATCTTAATGCATTTGCAAAAATACTACAAAAGTTGTCAACAAGGATCAAAAGAGACATAACGATAATACAAGAGATAGTACAACCCATGAAAAATCATCAGAAGGAAAAAAAAATGATCCCAAACTTGAAACAACCAAGCTATGCATCACAATGCAAATGAGAAAAAAACTAAATGGGATGTGCCTAGAGTAGAATTTTGAAATAGAATGTCTCAAGATATGTCTCCCAGAGTGCAAAATATAACCTTTGACTTTGATAGCATAAACTAGAATCCAAATAATATCAAAAGTCCAAATAATATGTACCATCATGACGAGCTTAGAATCATGTTTCTGATGATATCTCCTTTACAAAAATTGGAGTCTGGATGAGCAAGTTACAATCAAAAAATTGCATGTAGGGAAAAAAGAACAAGAAGGGAAAAAGACTAAAATAAAGAAATCACCACCTGAGGACACGTACCAAAATGCCTTGAGAAGCCTACCTACCAATCCGAAAAATTACCTCAAGAAGCATGCCATATTTTTCTAGAATTTCTCTCTGGAAGCTTGCATGTTCTATATCAAGAATCACTTCAGGAAGCATACATAGTCTATATCAAAATCTCCTTGGGAAGCATGTTAGTTTTGTACTAGAAGCGATCTCAATTTTTTTGGAAATATTCAAGACTATGGTAAGTTACTAAGAGGGGAGGGGTGAATCAATAACTTCTAAAACTTCTACCAATTGCAATTCTTAATCTAATAAACCAATTATCATTTAATTCATCACATCTAATCTAATTGCATGCATGAGAAACTGAAAATATAAAAGCGTCCACAACACTTGAACACAAAGATTTGGTGACCCAAAAACCTTCCAAATAGAAAGTAAAACTAGATTCAGGATGATACCCACAAACTTTAATACTACAACATAAAGTTGGCCTATTATGTCTTACATTGATCACTTCTGATGATCTTCTCTGTTAGGAGCAAATAGGACTACTAGGTCCACCTTGTGAGAGGATTTACAAACATACAATGAAGTATGCACTTGGTAAAGAGAATTAGAAAAGACTATTAGGTCTACCTTGTTGGAGGATTTTGACTTGTTCACCTGTTAGGATGAAGCAATAGATCTTTGGTATGCAATTGAGTTTGCTGATAGAGATTCCTTGATGTACTAATCACCTTTCTATGATAGATTTGTTAGTACTACTCCTTATGCTGATATGGCCTTTACAATTCTTTAACTGCTGCATATGCTTTCACATTTTCATTCTTGCACTTGAATTACATATTCATTACATTCCATACTTCATTGGATATGATATAATACATCACACACACACACACACACACACACACACACATATCAATCCAATTTACAAAATTACAAAGTCAGCCATGACATAGGTTAACACAAATATTACAAAGTTGGCCCACGTGAAGATATTGGGGTTCTAAAGACTAGCTCGATGAGGTTTTGATACTTGACATCCACTATCATTTCTTGGCATCATCATTCTCTTAGTGAATATAGAAGCTCAGTACATACTAATCACTTTCAAGTACTCTTGAACTCGGTCTGCACTGTGACTTGGTAGATATTGTGTAACTTGACAAACACTGAATTACTTGGTTACCATGAAGTGGCTCGGATAACACTATCTTCACATCACATGAACTAAGAACTCAGTAGACATTGCAATGCTCAGTAACCACTAGCTTCACATCACATGAATTGTGAACTTAGTAACCACTGATAAACTTGGTATACACTAAACTACCTAGTTTGAATTGATGAACTTCACACTTGCTTGGTAACCAATAGAGTTAGTCCAAAGGACTTCATAGCAATTGAAGAAGCTTGGTGGCTACTAAATTACATGGAAAACACTGTAAATTATTCAAAGATCTCAGTAGCTATATAGAATCTGAATAAGTCTGTGTCACTAATAACAAACTTGACCAATATGTCAACAATCTCCCCCTTTGGTATTAGTGACAAAAACACTTACTACCCCAAAACTGAATACCTTGTATTCATTACCATATGATACTAGCTCAGTCTATTTTTTAAATATTTTTCAAAATTGATCTTTGTAAGATATATACAGAGTATATCTACACCATACAATATATCTCCCCCATACAATTTAATCTACTATGTACATGTAACTTTCTTTTATATACATATCTCCCCTTGTAACTATTCTCTTCTCATATCTTATCTCCCCCTTTAACTCTACTCTTCTCCCCCTTTTTGATAGTAATGCCAAAGATTTATTATAACATATTTATATGGAGACACAAAAATAAGATAAGAATTCAGAGTGTACCTTGAGAGAAATTACCAATGTTTTATCCCAGTTCTCTTGAAAAACCTTACATGTATGGATGGTGATTTGCACTTGAGCTGATAGTTCAATCATGTGGTCAGCAATAGAGATGTTGTCATCATCAATTAGGGTCTTTGAATATACAATGTATTTCTGCATAGAATCTATGACTAGAAGGATGATATTCTGTATATCAACTAGTGTGAAATAGATCCTTGCTTCTTCCCTTAACAACTATGCTTGCATATCTAACAAAAATCTAATGTTCTTAAAATGTGTAGAGCTTGAATTGGGGTCAAGTTACAACTATTGAGCACTTTCCTTAAGATCAGTACTAGTTTTGGATAATTTGTCCTTAACTTCATTGATATACTCAGTGACATCACATAGCTTTTCAAAAAGAGATGACACATTTGAATTGGACGCCTCAAGATTGACCAAAATTGTTGATAATTTAACTTGATTATAACAATTTTCTAAGCAATGTGCTCCAACACTTTATTATTGAACTTCTTTTCTACCTTTTCAACCAATTTCTCTTGTTCCTCAGTGTCCTTTTAAAACTTTTGGACTACTTCACCGAGCTGAAACAAAATAGGTTGAGAAGAATCAACTTCAATTCAAATAGCTCAGTCAAAATGTTCTTGGCATCATCTAATATTTTGTACTCTCTGTCTCTTTCTTCTCTCAATCTTATTACTTGGCCTTTTTCTGGAGGAGTTCACCAACTATGTGCATTTAGTCTATAGAAAGATTGTAGAAATCCTATTTGGGAATTTTGATTTCCTCATCCAAATCTATGTCTTCTTCTATATCCTTTCCTTTCAAAAATTTTGTACTCAATTGAGCCTTAGGCTCAACTGTCTTTGCACTTATTGCCTTAGTACTCAAAATGAAAACAATAGTAGACATACTCAAGCTTGCAGTGAAAATTGATATAGCACTGACTGGTGGAATATTTACAATGATGCTAGAAGAATCTAAAATTGATGAAGCCAACATTGAAGAATCCAAAACTGAAGTAGACAAAATTGGAGTGCTTCCCATGAATGAGCTCAAAACTGAAGAAGTCAAAATTGGAGAGGTGATGGCTGAAGAACTAAACTTGGTAGATGAAGAGAGAGTCTGGAGTTCACGTGATGAAGTGGAAGTCACTTCTATCAATTCTATGCTGAGTTGTGCTAGGAAAAAGATTGATTGGACATTTGATGTATTTGATGTAGACACAAACCAAACTTGTTGAAGCTGCCTCCATACTTGATGTAGTCAAAGGTTTGCTCAGGGAGTGAGGAAGTGAGGCAATGACTGCAACTACTATCTTTACTAGGTTAGTCTCCTCATCTTCTTCCTTATCTTCCTCGGTAGCTTTTGCACCTTGCTTCTCTTCATCATCCTTTTCTTTAGCTTCTTGCTCCTTATACTCTTCATAATCAATAGTAACATAATGAGTTGATCCTTCATCATCCTATTCATTTACCTTCTTCTTCTTCAACATCCTTTACATCCACTGGGAAATTGCTTGGTTTATGAAGATGATAAATGTTCTTCCAAGTGTTTGTAGAAATCTTAACTACATCTCTATATCTTTAGTCAAAATCAAACAAGTATTAAACCTTAGAGTCATTTTATCTTCATTTTTCTTTAAAGACTCTTTAACCTCTACATCTAACATGCTTAGTAGTAACTACCTTAGGGTTTTTGCATATATGTATTTTGTTGTTTGCATTTTAAAATCCCATCTTGGCTTAATTTTTTCCAATAATTCATTAGAGATTTGAGAGGAAATTTGGTCTGGTGGGTACTTCCATTTTCCCATTTTGGTCAACACCAGTTCTTCAACTTGTTTATTCTCTGACTCTATCCTTGTCTCATAATTCAAAGATTTGAAATTTGTTATACTAGTACCTTCTTCCATTTGCTTCAACTTTTCCTGAAAGGTGGGAGGAGGTTTGTTGAGAATAATATGACTTCCTTTCTTTCGAGACCTCCTTGTGAAGATTGCAATGGATGTCTCTGGAAGCTTGGTGATGATCACCTTGCCCTTTTTCTTCAAAGGTTCTTCTTCTTCTTCTATTTCTTCTTCATCCTCTACCTACTCTTCATCTTCACCTTTACCCTTAGTTAACATGAGAGGTACACTAGATTTTAATTTGGCTATCCTCCTCTTTACTTTGTTAACTACCTAAGGTAGCTTTATTTCTAGCTCTATTCTTGTCTTGTCCTCTTCATAAGTACCAAAGTAAGGGGCCTTGCGATCCATAGGTTCATTGAAAAGGGCTTCAATGATATCCTTGGTCTCATCAATGTTTACTTCATAACCAAGAGGCCACACAATTCTAGACTTGACTGCCTGGATGTATACCATGTCACAATCAACCATGAAGCACACATCATCCTTGTAATTCTAAACTAACTTCTTAGGTATCCTGAACCTATTGTTCATTTTGTCTTTAAACACATCAAAGTAGTTGTCCATGATGCTGCCATAGTTTTCTCCCATTTCTACGACATATTCATTTATTTGGTACAATACTAACACATCATTTCTCTAGACTACTATGCCTTTGGAAGGGAAAAACTTTTGGACATAGAAGAATAAACATATTAACAATGAACCCAATTTGCATGGATTATTCTTGGAAGTCCTAATACATTCCATGTTCTTATTGAATTATCTCAGTAACAACTCAACAAGGTCATAAGATGAGTTATTCTTCACCACTTTCTATGCCAAATCCACAGCTTCACATGATACACTGTTGAGATGCCTTGAACTATATATCTTGTGAGCTATAACATGAATACCAAACTCAAGTTCTGCATCTATAACGCTACTTATTTTCATGCCTTTGTTCTCCCACTCTGTTAGGGTTTTCTTTTCCAATTTTGCTTGACCATTGTGCACCCAACTAAAAATATACCTAAAATTGTTGAAAATATAAGAGGAGTAACTAAGAGGGGGGGTGAATTAGTTACCACTAAAATAAATCCTATATCCCTTAGATGTCAACTATAAAATTTAGACTAATAAAACTGATTACTGTTGATACTTGGTAAACACACAGAAATTGTTATAACTCGATAAATGCAAAGCGTGAATTACTTTAGTAGATCTTAAGATGTTATCAGTAATTGCTTGTAAACATGAAAGAAATAATATGAACATATGAGACACCAAGATTTAACTTGGAAACCTAATTTGGAAAAAACCACCAATGTTACTAGTTACTATTTTTCACTCTTCTGAAGTGAGCCCTATTAGAAGCCAACCCTATTAAAGGTTACAAAACACACTATTAGGTGTGACCCCATTAAAGGATTTAATCACCATGTTAGGAGTGGCCTTGCAAAAGGTCTTGAAACAATTCAATAGAATTTCCACCTTGTTAGAGGATTTACAAATGGTTGTTAAACCAACTTTGTTAAGAGATTTTAGATCACTGCTATAATGGTTAGAGAGTAATAATGAAATAACCTAATTCTGATGCAATTGAATTGCTGATTACAAATCTCTACTCTAGTTCATACTTGATCCCTCTTGATCAAATAATAATTTTCCACTCCACAAGGATATCTACTTATCCTTCAAGTTTTCTTCCTCTTCTTATCTCTTTCAACTTATTCAACTTGCATCTCACACACACTTTGAAATCACAACTTGATCTTCTATTTATACCTTTCAAATTATCAAGTTAACTCAAATAAAACTTAGAATAACTAATATTCAACATCTCAGTCGACTAGAATCAATAGGTAAAATAATTAAGCTTTACATGCCAAAATAAGAAAATTCTTTGGTAGCTAACCTAACTTGATAGAAACTGATTCCGAAGCAATTTCCTATGTTAACCAATAGAAGGTCGGTTGACATTGCAAACTTAAAAAATTCCTTTGGTAACCAAGTGAACTCAGTTAGTACTAACTGTATTCAACTTTACCTTCATTAATCAAGCGAGCTTGATTAATGCTCTTGTTCGCTTAACTTCCTTTGACACCTGAGTGAGCTCGGTAGAAACTGCCTTCTACACAGAGTAAACTTAGGAGCACTTGGTAGACTAGGGAAACTATCTTCATTAACCAAGTGAGCTCATCATGCACTGATTGTCAACTGATATGACTTTTGCGTAACATCAAAGATAACACACAATTAATCAATTGTATCCAACAATCTCCCTCTTTGGCATTGATGGCAACACATGTCATAGCACAATGAAATTAGAGAACAAGACTCCCTTTGTTAGAAATATTCTCCCTCTTTGATTTTATATAGAAAAATTTTCCTATAGTATTCTCCCTCTATGAATAAGCTTCTTAATTTCTTCCTCTACAAAATTTCAGAAAGATGTGATAGTAAACTTCTCCCTCTTTGAAAACACATGCCAAAGACAATTTTGAATATGCCAATGTACCTTGAGTATAAATTCATCTATAATATGTCCTTCTAAACTTTATTTAGTAAGTTTTGAATAGGGGAATGACCCCTAGCTTACCTCTTAGATACAAAAAATTATCCTTAGGCTTGGTCAATTTTCCTTTCTATAAGATTTTTAAATTCCACTTACTTGATTTCACCTTTGGCAAACTAAAAAACATCAACACACCTCTTGTACCTGTGTAGCATTAAATTTTAGATTTAATTATTATTATTATTATTTGATTTTTTTGGCCACATTGAATGCATTTAGTACTAGCATATAACTATTAGGAAGTCCTATGAATGAAATCACACATTAACATTGTGTTGGTGTCTGGATTATACTTAGAATTAGAATTTTTTACAATTACATATAGAATCATACTTAGAGTTTTATATAAAATTACTAAATTAATGTATGGATTAGGGTTCCAATCCAATGTGTTTTATTATTTAATTATTATTAGGGTTAGTGATCAATTTGGTTTAGTGGATAGTGGCTTAGGGAAATAGTTTTACTTTATTTTATGGTTAAGCTATAATTTGGATTATGGTTACAATTCAATTTTGTTTAATTTAAGTTTGGGTTTAATTGAAGGTTTGTAATAAGTGGTCAATTTAATTTAATATTAAGATTAGAGTTCCATTTGATTTAGAATTGAATTTAGAGTTCACTATCCTTACATATTTTACTACATTTAAAATTAAGAAGAAATTATTAAATGATATAGCTCACTTTGCATTGAAAGGTTATAATTCCATAAATATCTTACATAATATGTGCACTATGTCATAAATACATAGTTCTCTCTCAACCTCCCTGTCACTATCTCTTGTTATTACATGGTGTAACTAATATCTTTCTCTCACAAATTTATATCTTTCCTCTTCCTCCCTCACTATCGCATACCCATAATTACCCCCTCTCTCCAATCATTCCACTCTCTAAATTATTAAATGATATAGCTCACTTTGCATTGAAAGGTTATAATTCCATAAGTATCTTACATAATATGTGCACTATGTAATAAATACATAGTTCTCTCTCAACCTTCCTGTCACTATCTCTTGTTATTACACGGCGTAACTAATATCTTTCTCTCACAAATTTATATCTTTCCTCTTCCTCCCTCACTATCGCTGACCCATAATTACCCCCTCTCTCCAATCATTCCATTTATCCTCTTTCTTAATGCTGTGTCTCTCTCGCTGTCACTTTATAAATTTTTAAGCTTAAGAATTGATCCGATGTTAATTGACGAAGGAAAGCAATAAACTATAATACCCAAAGGAACCTGATTTCTGCAATTGGCTTACTAGTGCTATGTTTGATTACATTTGATTCGTTCTTCCCATGTTCAGAGATACAATTACATCTTTCTAATAGACAGCTAGGTTGCCTAACATCTGGATGACTTTATTAAAATAAAAACAGATGGAGGGAAAGTGAAGCGAATAGGGTGAGACAAAACCCAAATCGCTTTTACTGTCATAAAAGTAACAAGAAAAGGCAACCATGTAATGTGCCTGCACAATCACTATCCATGCAAGTCAGATTTATATGGATCAGTTTATATCAATGGGCGCATATTATCTTATATGTATAAGAAAGAACTGATAATCAGGTATCTATAACAATAATCCCCACTCATATTGCACGCGATTATGAATCAGTTTTCCTTGCAAAAAAAAAACATTATTTGTACTGGTTATTCAATCACATAAAGAGCCAACAATATGCATTACAAATTGAGATGTTAATAATACTCACTTGAACAGAACCATCAAGCCCTTTAACATTACATTAATCAATACAATCTAAATCCTGATGGATGATAACATGAATACAAAATTACCTCCAAATGCCAAGGAAAATTCATAAATAAATCGTCATTGATTCAATACGAACAGAATAATAAAACTTACACCCGTTGCCACCATTTCAGGCTCTACCGTACATTCACTAAATGGCTATGATTGTTGAAAATCAAAGGGCGTCCCATTCTAGCGTACAATAGCGATTAGAAAATAATGTCTTTGAGAGGAAAATACTCTCAATGACTACCATTAAAATAGAAAAGATTCTTGCACTACAAATATTGAGAAGAGAAATATAGTATAGACACACCTCAAAATTTCAAGATTCAATGCCTAAAAGTGGAAGAGAAAACCCAAAAAATTATTGATGTAAACAAATTTGAATACGATGTAAACAAATTAGAATAGGCGACAGTTATAACGAGCATAACCAAATAAGCATAACTGAATAATATTATCATCTAAGAATGTGCATTATGTTATCTTTGTTATCACTAATGATTGTTATCAATTTAAATTTTAAATATCTACTATTAGAATAAGTAATTACACAGATAAATTGTTGCAATGTGTCTCACTTATGAGATTGAAGAGCCTCTCAGCTAACTAATTATCTTTTAATCCTTGCACAAGCAGGGACTCAAGCTCTCTCAAAGCTCTTGTTTTTCTAAATGAACTGAGTAATATATATTAAAAAGTCTAAGTCTCGTATAATCTGCACAACAATTTTAGAGAAATGAAAACAAATCTATTGCTATGTTTTGTAATTCTTTTTCCAACTCTAAATGCTATGTGATAACATTTATCTCTTAATCCTTGGACAAGGCAGGGACTCAAGCTTTCTCAAAGCTCTTGTTTTTCTAAATGAACTGAGTAATATCTTTAATTAAGTCTAACTTTTGTATAATCTACACATAAATTTTAGAGAAATGAAAAGAAATCTATTGCTATTTTTTGTAATTCTTTTTCCAACTCTAGATGCTATGTGATAACATTGGATTTGAGTTTGTATTCATCTATAACATTTAAATTTCAAGTGTGTAATTTGACAAGGGCTTTAAAAATCAATAAAAAAAAAGTGAATGAATTAGTCTAATGAAAAATAGTTGAGAAACATCTAATAGAAGTATAAATTAAATATTAAATATTTTAAATACATTTCTAAACTTGATGTTACACTTGAGATGATGTTTGGTCTCATTGTAGAGAACATACTACTTTAATTTGATTTACTTTCCACGATGTATTTTATATTAGGTGATTATTTTTAATTAGGTTAATTTTTACATAGATTGGACAAAGTTAATTTTATTTCAATTGACTATCATTTCATTTCCTTGTTCTATAAGATTTTTGTATACAAACATATTTAAAAACATTGTCAAATTTTTATTAAATAAAAACTTTAATTTTTCAGAGAACATTTTTTCATCGAGTTCAACTAAAATGTTTTGAACATGAAAGACCAAGTAGAATAGAAAATGACTTTAACAACATATGTTTCTATTGTAGTATGTATATTAATCTAAAATATCATTTCTTATTTCCATACATACCTAGTTCTTCCTCAAACTATAAGGTCTTGACATTACATGGAAAGATTCAATAATTAGTTTTAGTGAACTTTGGTAGGATTTTACTAAATTTCATGAACATGTAGTATAATTTATTTTTAGATTGACTAGAATAGATATTAAGTAGGTACATTTTTTATTTTTTTGATAAAATATATAATTACAACTTAATGACCTTTCAAATATTGACTTAAAAATTAGCCTCCCCTTTTGTAAAATTTGTTTAAGGAGATTGATATAAGTACTACAATGTCACTAGTAAATACCATATCTTTCTTTTAAGCATTCTTCAAATATTTGCATTATTCAAAGAAATAAAATGTTAATGCATACATTAAGATAAAAACAATTTGAGAGAAATACACCAATGGGGCCTCAGTCCACCTTTATATGGAAAATATGCTTTACAGAAATATATAGAGGGGTATTTGGAAGCCCAAAAGAACTCACTACAATAGATTCAACCCTACACAATAGTAGCTAGCCAAAAGTGAAACTATTGGAAAATATTTTAGAATAACTGAGAGGGGCGGGGTGGGGGGTGAATTGGTTATTCAAGCTCTAGATGTACAAATAAAATGTTTCACAATTTAGGGAACCCATAAAACATTCTTAATCATGCATGCATTCATTGTGTGTTAACCAAAACTAATATGTTACTATTAAATTAACATGCAAAAATGTAAATCATAATACACAACATATCCATTAGCACACTTGACACAATGATTTAAAGTGGAAACCCAATTTGGGAAAAACCACCAGTAACATGCTACTCCTTTTTCACTGTTCTAATTGATGCCCTATTAAGGCCAACCTTATTAAAAGTGAGCCTTTTTACAGGACTTTAGGTCATTTACTTAGAATGCCACCCTATTAAAGGATTTTTCAATGACTATTAAATCAACCTTTCTCCAAAGGATTTACCCCGTGCTGATATAATTGTTAGAAAGTAACATTAAAGATTTGATTTGATACAACTTACAACCTTACTTGTAGATTACAAATCACTATTTAGTCCTCAACTCTTCTTGGTTTATAATCTTTGCAACTTTGACAACTTGTTCACCCTTCAAGAATTCATCCTCATTAAGCCTTCTTACTTAGTTCACCATTGTAGACTTCTTCTCTTGAGTCACTAGATGAAGCAAACCCTCTTCCTTCTCCTTGTTAGATTTTCGCATCTGAAACTCTCCAACCTCTTTGCTTCATGACTAGACAACCGTACATATAGGAAATTAGAACTCTTTTCCCACTCATTATCCATCACAAAAATTAGGGTTTTTGATGGATTAGCTAGGATATAGTGTATCTACCCCATATCTTCTCTTCTCTAGAAACTTCTCCTAGAATCCATTTGAATTCACCTCCAAAATGATTTTCATAAGATTGTGTGTGTCCAACTCATCAATCTTATCTTCCTCCTTATACACAAGTTCAAAAAAACAAACTTTTTAACTTTTAATTGGAAAATCTTCAATCTTTTTCATAATATGTAGTAGCTTTGCATTATCAAGTTATTGATGCTCGACAAATACTATGTTGTTCAACATCTACTATAAAATCACTTGGCATCAATTGGATTTTACTGGTGCTCGACATCAACTAAAAATCACTTGACACCTACTAACTTGCTTGTCATCCACTAGAAATTGCTTTCACTCAGCTCCAAGTGACATTTTGCTTGACTTGCACTAACTTTTCTTGGCACCTTCTATCAAATTGGTCAAGCTTAGCAAATGAACTTTGTTCAACCTTATTCTTCTAAACTTTCTAACTGTATCCAATCATTTTGTAACCTCAAGTAGATCATCAATACATTATGTTATCATTGTCTTAACTAATTCTTGCACTTCAATACATAATCATAACTCAACCTTTTCTCTTAGTACTTTTATTACATCTTATTGATCAAAACCTCCTCATCAATCAACTAAGTGATAGTGCTTGAAACATATAAGCAATTTTCTTGCCAACATGTAGCAAGTTTGGCATCAGTGACAAAACAATGATTGAAACACTTCTTCAACAATTTTTCTTCTACTCAAATGACCTTTTCAATCATATATCAACAATCTTCCTCTTTTCCATTGATGGCAAACCAAATTAATCAACTGGTCAAAAAAATGATAAACTATTTAGCTTAAAATAGTAAGGCAATACCAAAAAGAAAGTTTGTGAATAAAACTTCTCCCTCTATCAGAAACTTCCTCTTCTGATTAGATTACAAAATAAAACTCCCTCTTTGTTTTGATCCTTCCTCTGAGTGCTTTCTACTTTCTCCCTCTTTCTTTCTTACTAAACTGGACTTCTGATGTACTTTATTTTATCATCACCCTTGATGAGTATGCACTTGATCAATTTACTATACTTTCTCCCTCTTTGACAACAATGCCAAAGAAATATACTCAACACTTGGAATCTTGATATATGCATACATAGGCTTTTGCAAGCTCTTCAATTTTCTCCTTCTATCACCTTGCTTGTTACTAATTTGAATTTCCATCTCTGTGATTACTTTAGGTAGTTCCTAAAGTAAGATCCACTGCATCAATTTGTATGAAATGAACGTCAGCTTTTTTGATGTAGGGTACCCCCTTTGTCTTTTACGTAGCCTTTGATAGGGGCATCACCCCTAGTTTACCTCTTAGATACTCATAAGCATCCTTAGGTAATGCTTTGGTGAAGATATCAGCAATTTTTTCCTTTCTATTGATATATTCCATCTTCACCTCTTTGTCTTGAACCAACTCCCTTGCATAATGATACTTTATTGCAATGTTCTTTGTCTTTGTATGCATTAAAGGATTCTTTGATATATTTATAGCACTTGGATTGTCACAATAAAGTGTCACTAGTTCTATGATTTCTTCCTTCATTTCCTCAATTAACTATTTGATCCACACAATGTTTGTGCAATTAATAGTAGTAGCAACATATTCTACTTTAGCAATAGATTGGGAAGTACAACTTTGCTTCTTGCTTGTCCATGTAACAAGTCTTTTGCCTAAGAAGAATGCTCCTCTACTGGTGCTCTTTCTATCATCAATATTTCTAGCCCAATCAGCATCAGTGTAGGCTTTTAGTTCAAACTTTTCATTCTTCTTATAGTATAAACCATACTCTGCTATCCCTTTTAAGTATCTCATTATTCTTTTCATAGACATCAAGTGATTCTCTCTAGGGTTAACAGAAAAAATAATAACTATCCCCACAACTAATGCAATATCAGGTCTACTATGTACTACATATTGTAATTTACCAATCATGGATCTATATAATATTTTATTGACCTCTGCTGAATCATCATTCTTTGAAGCTTGAGTGTTGTTACCATAGGTGTACTTACTGGTTTTGAATCCTCAAGTCCAAATGTCTTCAATATCTCCTTGATGTATTTTGATTGAGTGATATATACACCATATTCCATTTGATAGACTTGTAATCCCACAAAGAATTTGATCTCACCAAGCATTGACATTTCAAACTCTTGCTTCATCTAATTTACAAAATCTTTACACAACACATCTTGTCCTCCAAATATTATGTCATCAAAAAATATTTTAGATAATAGTATACATTTTTCTTTATATGTCTTCATGTATAAATTAATGTTATCATCTATCCTTCCAAATCCAATATTAACAAGATAAGTATGAAGTCTCTCATACCATGCTCTTGATGCTTATTTCAATTCACATAGGGCTTTGTGCAATCTACATACCATGTTTTGTATTTTTTATTAATAAAACCTTCTAGTTGTTCTATGTAGACCTCTTCTTTTAATACGCCATTCAAAAATGTAGACTTAACATCCATCTAGTAAACTTAGAAACCTTTATAACCAGCATAAGCAAGTAGAATTCTTACTCCTTATATTCTTGCAATAGGGGCAAATGCTTCACCATAGTCAATTCCTTCTTCTTGTGTGTACCTTTTGCAAACTAGTCTTTCTTTGTTTCTTTTCACTTCACCATTCTCATCTAACTTGTTTTTGAATACCCATTTTGTCCTAATCACATTCTTGTCTTATGGTCTAAGTACTAGATTCCAAGTCTTGTTTTTTTGTATTTACTGAATTTCTTCTTCCATAGCCTTGTACCTATCATCATATTCTAATGCATCTCTCACTATCTTAGGTTCCTTTATGCTTAACAAACATGATTCACTTCTCAACCTATTTCTTTTCATTGGCCTTGCATGTTTGTCTCCAATGATTTGATATGCAAGATGGTTCCTTTTGACATATTTGGATAATCTAGGCTCAGTTGTTGTAGCTGCATTTTGTCTCTCAGCTTTAGTGTCACTATGTGCATCTCTATTAGGTGTTTCAGCATCTCTTTCATGTGCGCCAATCTCTTAGTCAAATTATGTATTTTCCTCATTCTATAAATCGACATCTGTATGCAACTAGACATGCACAAGATGTGACTCGATAGTTGTTGAGACTTGCTGTTGGTTTTCTACATGATTTGTAGCATCTTCTTTAGTAGGCATTCCTTCATAGTAGTATACAAATAACTTGTAATTTTTTGGTTTTTTGTAGGTTCAGCTTCACGTGCTTCTATAAACTCATCAAAATTCACATTTGCACTTTCACAATTTTGTTAGTGTTAGGATTTAAACACTTGTAAGCTTTACTTCCTATGGAGTAACCAAGGAATATACCTTCTTCGCTCTTTGCATCAAGCTTTCCATTTCTAACATCTTTAATAACATAGAATTTTCTTTCGAATACCTTAAAATATTTCACATTAGGTGGATAACCATACCATAGTTCAAAAGGTGTTGAGTGAGTGCCTTTCTTTACTTGCACACAATTCAAGGTGTATACATCATGAGTGTTCTAGCATAGTCCATTATAAAACTATTTCTTCTTTTAGCAATTCTATTTTGTGGAGGGGTCCTAGGTGCAGATTTTTGTCTCTTGATTCCTTTGTCATTGCAAAACATCTCAAACTCATGTGAAGTGAATTCACCTCCTCTATCTGATTTTAAGCATTTCAAACTCCTACCTATTTATTTTTCCACTCTTGCCAAGTATCATTTAAATATTTTGAAAAGCGTTTGATTTTATTTTTATAAACATGACTATTATCAACCTAGAGTAATCATCAACAAACAACATTATATACTTATCTCCTTTGTAGCTTTGCACTTCAGTAGGTCTACACAGGTCAGTATGGATAATTTCAAGTATTTCCTTAAAGGTATAAGGTTTACTTTTAAAGCTTGACTTTGTCATCTTGCCTAGCTAACATTGTTTGCACATTATATTTTTTGGTTTCTTCAACTTATGCAAAATCTCTAACTCTTTTCATGTTACTGATACTAATCAGGTTGTCAAAGTTAACATGACATAGTCTTTTGTGCCAAAGCCATACATCATTAAATTTTTTAATAAGACAAGTAGCATCTTCTATATCCAAATAGAATATATTACTCCTAGTTTGATCAATTTTTCCAATCAAATTTTCATTTGTATCATATATCTAGGCTGATTTCTTTTCAAACTCAACTTTACACCCCAAATTATTCAATTGTGACACACTTAATAAGTTGTAATTCAATCCTTCAACATAATAAGCATTTTCACATGAAATCTTATCTATGAGCTTGATAGACCCTTTTCCTTTTATCAAACATGGTGCATCATTACCAAATCTTACACTATTTCTATCATAATAGGTTAAGGTAATAAACTTACTTTTGTCTCCAGTCATGTGAGCATCCACTATCAATGATCAATCTTTTTTTCTTGTTCACACAAGTCATAAGTGCAGTTGTCTCATCCTTATCTGATTCATCCTTCATTGCAACATATACCACTTCATCATCATTTTTATTAGAGTCATGTTCATCAGCAATATAACATGAATTCTTGCCTTTATCTTTCTAGTCTCTTCCATCATCTTCTCTTCTATTTTTGTGCTTGTTCCCTTCTCTAAATTTCTTCTTCTATTTGCATCTTGTTGCAATATGACCAACTTCATTGCAATTAAAAAAACTGATAGGCAACTTACCTTTGAATTTACCTTTTCCTCTGTGAAATCTTCTTGCCAGTAATGCTTCCAATTGTTCAATGTCTTCCTCATCTATACTACTGTCACTAGATGCATACATTATCTTTCTTTTATTCTTCTTTGGCTTGACCTCCATAAAATCCTTTAGTAACAATTTTTCTTTTAAAGCTGATTCTATACTCTTTGGTCTTTAGTTGTCAAAATTTGATAGCTCAAAAGCAATGAGTCTTCCTACCAAACCTTCAAGAGTTAGATCGTTTTGTGGTATATATCTTAACTCTTGGATTGCAGATGCTCTAATGGCATACACAGGCAACAATGTTCTCAAAACTTTACTTAGTATAGTATCATCATCTATTTTACGAGTAACACCTTTTATTGCACTAACAACTTCGTTTATTCTAGAAACATATTGAGGAATATTTTCACCTTCTTCCATTCTCATATCATCAAACTTACCTTTGAGGCTCTCTGACTTGGCTCTTTGAACATTTTTATCTCCTCCATAAATGGTGTCTAGGGCATCCATTATCTACTTTGCATTCTTAAGGCCTTTAATATCATCAAATTCAACATAGCTAAGGGGAGAGGCGATCTCCAACATTGCCTAATTGTGTTCTTTCTTTTCTTCAAATCTTCAACAGTTAGGACTCCTGTTGGATTAACATGTTCTACTAAAATGCAAGATTGTGCATAGTCTCCAAGTCCTCCAAGGTGTAGCTTCATCAAACTTTTCCATGTAGGAAAATTATCTTTGTTGAGCTTGGGTACCTCTCTTTTTGACATCTTAATCTTTATGCTTTTAGTAACTTAAAACTAATCCTCTTAAGCAACTGTGCTTTGATACTAATTGTTGGAAAATCTTTTAGAATAATTGAGAGGGGTGGTGAATCATTTATTCAAGGTCCATATGTACAAATAATTTTTTTCACAATTCAGTAAACCCATAAAACATTCCTAATCATGCATGCATTCATTGTTTGTTAACCAAAATTGATATGTTACTATTAAATCAACATGCATAAATGTAAAGCATAATACACAATATATCTATCAGCACACTTGACACAATGATTTAACATGGAAACCCAATTTGGGAAAAACCACCAATAACATGCCACTCATTTTTCACTCTTCTGAAGTGATGCCCTGTTAAAGGTTACAACACACATTGTTAAATGTACCTGGTAAAGGGATTTCAATCACCCTATTAAAAGTGAGCCTTGTTAGAGGACTTTAGGACATTCACTTGGAATGCCACCTTGTTAAAGGATTTTCCAATGACTATTAAGTCAATGTTTCTCCAAAGGATTTACCCTATGCTAATACAATTGTTAGAAAGTAATAGTAGAGCTTTGATCTGATACAACTTACAACCTTACTTGCAAATTATAGATCATTATTCAATCCTCAACTCTACTTGGTTTCCAATCTTTTTAGCTATGATATCTTGTTCATCCTTCAAGCATTCATCATCTTTAAGCATTCTTTCTTATTTTTCCATTGTAGACTTCTTCTCTTCGGTCACTAGATGAAGCAAACCATCTTTCTTCTCCTTGTTAGATTTTTGCATCCAAAACTCCCCAACCTCTTTTCTTTAGGGCCATACAACCCTACATATAGGAAGTTAGAACTCTTTTCCTACTCATTATCCATCACAAAAATTAGATTTTTTGATGGATTAGGTAGGATAAAATGTATGGACCCCATATCTTGTCTTCTCTAGAAACTTCTCCTAGAATCCATTTGAATTCGCCTCAAAAATAGTTTTCATAAGATTATGTGCCTCCAGCTCATCAATCTTATCTTCCTTTTGATTCAAAAGTTCTAAGAAAACAATCTTGTTGGCTTTTAATTAGTGAAATTTTGATCTTTTTCATAATGCAACAACTTGGCATTATCAATTTTCTAATGCTCAACACATATTGTGTTACTCAACATCTACTATAAAATCATTGGACCTTAACTGGATTTTACTAGTGCTCGACATCAACTAAAAATCACTTGGCATCTTCTAACTTGCTTAGCATCCACTAGAAATTGCTTTCGCTCAGCTCCAACTAACTTTTTTCTTGGCTTGCACTAACTTTCATTAGCACCTTCTATCAACTTGGTCAAGCTTAGCAAATGAATTTTGTTCAACCTTATTCTTCTAAACTTTTTAAGTGTGGCCAATCATTTTGTAACATCAAGTAGATCATCAATACATTATGTTACCACTGTCTTAATTGATTCTTGCACTTTAGTACATAATCATAACACAATCTTTCCTCTATGTATTTTTGTTACATCTTCTTGATCAAATCCTCTACTTGAAACATATAAGCAGTTATCTTACCAAAATGTAGCAGGTTTGACATCAATGAAAAAACAATGATTGAAACACTTCATTAGTAATTTTTCTTCTACTCAAATGATCTTTTCAATCGTATATCAATAGAAACAACCACCAAATAGAGGGGAATCAAATGCACAAGAACAAGGCCTAAAGCTTTAAAAACCTCAAATCATGAATTAGGAAACCTTGAAATATCTTGCAGTAAAAATAAATTTGCACCAACTAAAAATTTGGATCCAATCTTTGAATTTAAGCTTCTTTGGAACCACATGTAATAACACCTTCCTTAACTTCATGGGAATCCATTTCATTTGGCTCCTTCATTAAATCATTATTGCAAGACATTGGATAAATAATTAGCCAATTATTTCTCTTTTCTTAATTCTTCCTCATTGCAATTTCCATTAATGAACCCAAATGCTTCAAATTCAGGTTGTGTACTTACAAAAGAGTGAAAACTTGATGTTTCATATTTTCTTACTTGAAGTTTAACTTTAATTTCGATTTCTATGAAACCAATCTTTAAATTTTTATTAGTATTTTCCTTCTCTTACTTCATTGTCTCTTCTTCATGATATTCTTTATAAAATTGGAAGGTTTTATATTCTTCTTGCGTGTAACCTTGAAAAGTATTTCTTGACAACTCATCACCTTTCTCTTGAAGATGATCTTCTACCCTTACGATGATCTCATCACTTGCTGAAAACTATTCAACATCCTTGAAAATAAAGAATTCCATTTCAGAAGATGTCAACAAGGTTTCACTTCATGTTTTTTCTTCATCAATGGTAGTGGTAGAAGAATGTGCAATAGATTTTTAAAAAATTTCACCAATAGAGTAGTCATCTTTAATGATTAGTGGTGAATGAATAGGAAGGTCCTCTCCATAAAATACTTGTCATCATCTAAGGCCTTCAAGCACAAAGTTTGAATAAGAACCATGTGAGGTTCATCATCTAACACTCCTTCATTGTCAATCATATGTTGTGTACTTTCTTGAGAGAGACTTGATAGCTCTTTTTCAATCTCATCATGATCAAGATAACTAAATAATTTCTCCTAATTTTTGAAATTTCCATTACGATACCCTGATACATTAGCACATCTTCTTCATCTATATATTCCATTTCTTCACCATCTTCTTGATTAGACATAGAATCCTTGTATTCTTTCATTCATGTAGATTTTGACGAGTTCTTTCTAACATTTTGGTTAGGAGACCTTTTGTTATCAAGAAAGTAATGCTAACATTGGTCTTTTTCCTCAAGCTCTTGTAGTGTTTGAAGTAAAGAAGGATCTAGGTGTGCATTTCCATAGAAGCATTTTAAAAACTTGACCTAATTAGGATCATTGGAACTATGATTTTGTCAAGTGATAGGTGTAGGTATTGTGCTACTTTCTTGACCACCGTTATCCATCCTAGATTCACGTAAATAACTTTTGATGAAAGCATTATTTATAATCGCATGTGGAACTCCTTTCTAACATATTGAAATTGGCTTGTGAGAGAAAAAATAATTGTCTTTACCATCATCTTCATTGATCTCTTGAAAATTTCAAAGAAAATATAGGTGGATCTTTTTAGGATCAAGTCACAATCCACTGTAAAAATCCTTTAATAGATAAACCTATATGGGTTTATCAAGATTCTTCTTCTTCTAGTATTTATTATCATGATCAGTATCATTGTCACTTTCAAATTTTCCTTTGTACAAAACCATGATTCTAATCTTACAACTTTAGATAGAGTCACCGATATATAATATTTTAAACATACTGACCAAAATTTATTCTACGAAATGTACCTTTTAGCAACCAACTTAGTAATTATTGTTAACTTGACCTTGGATATGACCAAGTTTTTTCCTGTTCCTTCTTCCAATAGAAACCACTCTTTTAACAACCACAATGTTTTGACTAATAGGTGGTCTTCACTAGATTTCCTTGAGTTCTTCTTCTTCTTCTAGAAGTTGAACCAACTTATGATATTTTTGAGGTCACCATGTCTACATCTCCATGATGGAGTTTTCAAATCTAAAATAATTTCTTCTTATGTGTCCTAGAAACAAAGATTTGGCTAGAGAACTAGACACACCTTCTCATGAAAAAACTCCATCCTTCTTCATCACAGGTGATTAATTAATCTTTCTTGTTTAGATCCTCAGCAAAGTCACCAAAAATATGTTTATAAACAATTTTTTCACTGTGAGATTCTCATGTAAACTGATTTTGTTTGCCCCATGAATAGTAATAACTATGTCAATCATTAGAGAAACTACAAATGATCACTATCAACTTGTAATCTTCCTCTGTGTTTGAGAGGGACAACTCCATTGTAATATATAAGTTTTTATTTTTTTAACAATAATATATTCAAAATTTGAATGATAGAAATAAAGATACTAATAATGAATGCACAAAACAATGTCAAAGACTTTCTAGATTAACTTAGATTGCTAATACAAAGAATCAAGAGCTACAATTGAAGGTTATTATTAGCACAATCTTGATTCAATAATAGCTGAAAATTTTCATAATACCATGAAAAAACTAATTACAAAAAGAATCAACACTTCAACAGTTCACATTTGTAGAAAGAGAACCCAAAATGTTTTTCCTTTTATTTCCTTATACCAAGAATATAAGAGACATTTCTGATTACAGGTACAAGATCTATAAACACTTTCCAAAAATTTTCTTTCTACCGAACTCCAACATATGTGTTCTCTCATTGACCAAAGTCCAAAATGTCATGCTACAAAAAAAAATGATCCCTTATATAGACTTGAGGTTAAAATCTATTCCTTCTATTGTTAATAACTACCTCCCAATCATGTACTTTTAGTTTAGAAACATGACTAAAGTGAAAATTCATCAAGAATGGATGAAATATACATCTAATCACTAAGAATCCTAGTTGGTGGAATAGGTCTATCAAGATTTGATAGATTTATTCTTCAAGGCCCTCTAACTATCAAGGATTTCTACCATTGAATCATAATTGGGAATGAACAAATTTTTCATCTTGATTTTAGTTTTCAAGTACTTGTCCCAAACCTCTTCCAACTTCTTTTGATATGTTGAAAAGCTACAATCTTCAAGAGCACTAGGGAAGAGGCTCAACTTCTTCATGGTTTCAACATCAAACACTCAATTCTCTATCTCTGAATAGATTATGATAGTGAAGAAATCTAGAAGGATCTGCCAATCAACATCTTGAAGATCATTCATTTCTACTCCACCTATAATAATCATGATCACTTCATCTAAGACTTTCACTTTTGTCTATTCATGGACATTTATCAAATTTTTAAATTCAAAAATGCGTTTGCCAATGTTTACTATTTTCCAATTGATATTCTTACTCCACATGTGCACCTCATAATCATTCATCTTAGAATTAAAAATTTCAAGGATTAGAGTGTTCACATATACCTTCAACATCTCTTGCAATTCATCGATCGCTCCTTGCCAGAAGATTTTTATTCCATATATTTCTACAGTCATTGCTTGCATATAATAATTTAAGTTGTGCCTTAGAACATAGGCACATGTTAGGCTTAATAAAATTCTCCATTTCATGAAGCTTCAATTTTTTTTCTACAATTTTCTTCGTCGATGATGAAAGGCTACATTTGACCAAGGAGCACAACCAACTTTTATCCAAATTTATTAACCTATCAATTTGTAACCTCCACATCATGCCCAAAATTAGGTGAAAAAAAACAACAATAATTTTGTTTAAACATAATAACAACTAATTTTAATGCATATTAAGATTGAATATGTTGTAGAAATGTGCCAACATGGTAAAGTTAGATTTCGTGTCACAAGGTTAGGTAGCAATTTTATTTTGATTACATCTCATAAGGATAAAGAGTTAGTATCCATACATACTATACTAGTTTGAAATCATATGTCAAAGTGCTATAGGGGCACTTAGTTTGAGTTGATTAGGTTGAAGTGATTTAACCATAGTTTCATGTTTACTATGATGTGATATAAAGTTTGAGAATACATTTAGGATTTCATAGCTTCTAGGTTGAATTTGAGTTAGGTAGGTTTAGTTCATTAATGTTTGTAACACAAGTTTCATTTTCAATCACGAGAGTGGAAACAGAACTCTTCATTGTCATTTTTGGGTTTTAACCCTAATTGATGGTTAAGTCAACCTTACTTATCTATATCACAAACAAGAAAAAGATCTCTGTGGCAATGGTGGAGACCAAGCTCCACAAGTTTTATGGTAGAATGATGTTTGAGAAGAGCCAAATCCCTTTTCATTTCCTTCAATATAAAACCTTAATTTCTCTAAAAGTATAGAGTGGGTGAATGCCCTATAACTTCTCAAAGGACCTCTAAAATGGCCTCCAAAATCCACCCACCAACTAGCAATAAACTTAGAATTAACTCTCAGTCCCTTGACCATCACTTGTCCCCTACCATAAGTGAAATATTGGAAAGGAGTGTGGGTTTGGGAAAAGGTAAGGAGTATGCTCAAAATGTAGGAAATGAGATATTAAAAGGATCACTAAGGGCACTAGGGGGTTCTATTAGTATCATAAATGTCCCTAACCCATACCCCTAACACTTTGGTACTTAGATTTCATTAAAATTGACCCCCAAGACCGCTTTTTAGTCTCTAAAAGTGACTAGAAAAATTTGAATCCAAATAACATAATTGGTGGGACTTTATATGTATCATGAATCAAGGGGATTTAATTAGGTTCCTAATACATCACTTAGGTTTAGGGTTACATTTCTAACCATAGTAGACATGTTGTTAGACATACACATGAAAGATTTTAAGTGACACTATAAACTCACATTACACAACATTGAGATGTCATTAATTACATAGCGAAATCACGTAATACATATGTACAAATTATGATCATGAATTAAATCACTTAATAACGAGGTTCAAATATCTTCATTAGATTCAACCTTGGCTTTATAGTTTGTACATATGGTTGGTTACTATTTGTCTAATAATTTCCATGGTAACTTTCCTACACACTCAATTTGAATATCAATAGCTCAATAAAAACACATGTATATGTACATAAATAAAATAAAAAATTGCATAATCAACCGATTGAACATTCTACATTCACATTTTAATAATTTTTCCATTTTTGCACCTAATAAAATATAAATTGATTGCATGATCAAAATATCATAACATATTCATCAATTCAAATCAAAATATTGGAATGATCATCATAATGCAGTCACATACCTAATCCATCATAAACATCACCAATAAAGTATAATAAACTATCTAAATGCATATAACATAATCATCAAGGTACCATAAATAACATCATCATCATAAGGTAAAATAACACATAGCATCGTTAGTACCAATCAGTGTTTAAACATTCAAACATTGTAGCAAGTCTCGATGCATAGGGTATCAAAACATAAATATATGAACTAATATCAATTTCTATTAGAACACCTAAACCATAAAACCTTAATTCATATCCATCATAATAATCATGTAAGTCTATAACTTTTATCATCTAGTTATGCAGATGTATCCTAGGGAAGACACACAATGCTTATGATTTAAACCATAATTTTGAGTAACAGAATAACTCATCCTAATACACAAGTATAATCTCTTATACACAATACCCTAACAACCTTAGCACATCATAATGCACTTTGAATATTTAGAATTAAGCTACTTAAGGGAACTTCAAGTGAGCTAATAATATTTTTCTTTGAATTTCTAATGATTCATAAGAGAATAAGTATTAAGTTATATTATTGCAACAATCATCAAATCATTATACATAACACAACTATAATCATCATAATATCTTCTACATAGTTCATAGCAAGAACAACAACATTTCCCCATACCATTTCCTTGTCATGCTCATAGATTTATTCAAATTGACTATAAAGGATTTAAAAAATAAATTCATATTTAAATAAATACATATGAGGAGGGGTCATACATCGTCCCCCACTTTCCTTTGACTTCCTCCTAGAAGTTACACAAACTAAGATATTCATCCCATGCAAGACCTATACCAAAATTATACAAGAAGAATGATTAATAACTGCCATATACACTCAAAATGATAACTTATTTACCTAATTACCCTTATTAAAAGTAAGTTCAACCCATAATTTTGACATGGGTATGCTTCTTAGGGTCAAGCACTTCTTAAAACATACAAGCCACACACACACACACACATACACACACACACACACACACACACACACACACACACACACACACACACACACACACACACACACACACACACACACACACACACACACACACACACACACACACACACACACACACACACACACACACACACACACACACACACACACACACACACACATAATTCTAAACTAGTATGAATATTCTTATAGAGTCTCTCATAATAATATCATCAGGTGTTCTAAATTTCTATATGCTCACTCTTCAGGGTAATAGTTGTACGAGACTCCCTTAAATATGGTTTCCTTAAAATGCGGCTTGGATCTTTATCAAAGATTAATCACTATTACTCCAAAGTTTCCACTATGTATGAATACCTTCATAGGACACTAAACTAGTCCATTGCCACACATGTACCTTTTGCATCTAAAATTTAGTTAGGTAAACTTGAACCTTAACCAATCTTATGCTTAGGTCATAATCCATTACTCATAAAAGTCAACATATGACCACTACCCTTATTCTTGAAGTTTTGGGAGAGGGTGTGGCATGAATACCTTCACTACAAACCCCATACCCTAATGCTATATATGCACTTGATTATTAGGAATCCCTTTGGTAGACCTTGTTGGAAATATAAGAGGAGTAATTGAGAGGGGAGGGGTGAATCATTTACTAAAATAAATCCCAGATCCCATAGATTTCAATACAAAGAAATTTTTTGATTAAACCATGTTTTGCTATAATTCAACAAACACACATACACTCTATTTACACTAGCAAATACTGTAACTTGGCAGATACTGAAATAACTCAATAAATGCTTAACATGAAAACCTAAAGATATTATCTATCATTAATCTTACTTTAACTTAGTTGCAAACACACAAAGGAAATAGCTTGAACACAATTGACACCAAGATTTAATGTGGAAACCCAATTTGGGAAAAGCCATCAATTGCCACTAGTTACTAATTTTCACTCTTCTAAAGTAAGCCCTATTAGGAGCCAACCCTATTAAAATTTAAAAAACATGTTGTTAGGTGTGACCTTGTTAGAGGATTTAATCATCCTTTTAGGAGTGGCCTTGTTAGAGGTATTTAGACAATTCAATTTCAAAATTCCACCTTGTTAGAAGATTTACAATTAGATGTTAAGCCAACTCTGTTAAGAGATTTTAGATCATTGCTACAATGGTTAGAAAGTAACAATGAGATGACCTAATTTTTTATGCAACTGAGTTGCTGATTACATATCTAAATTCCAGCTTGTATACTTGATCCCTCCTAATCGAATGCATCTTTTCATCTCAACAGGGATATTCTACTTATCCTTCCAATTCGCTTCCTCTAAGAATCTTCAAATCTTCTATTTTTTTTTACACATTCAATCTTCAATTTGACCTTATATTTATATCTTACACAATGTCAAGTCAGCTTGAATACATCTTAGAATACTTAATATTCATCTCCTTAGTCGGCTAGAACAAACAAACAAAATAATTGAACTCAATATACCAAAAATAGAAAATCCTTCATTAGTTGGCCCTACTCAATAGACATTAACTTAGAAAAAATTTTCATGTGTTAACCAACTGACTTCAATTAACACTACATGTTCACAAAGTTCCTTTGGTAACCTAGTGATCTTGATTAACACTAGCTCCATCCAACATTTCCTTCATTGGGTGAGCTCAATTAACACTCAACTTTTGCAAACTTCTCTTTCTTTCTCGAGTAAACTTGGTAGAGACTATCTTATGAACTTGGCAAACTCTAAAATGTTTGACAGACACATGAAACTATCTTCAATGCTCGATTGAGCTCGAGATACATTGACTAGAAATGATATGACATTTTGTGTAACATCAAGGAAAATACATAATTAATCAATTGTTTTTTATATGCCTATCATATGTCACCTTTCCAACACAATTTACAAGAAGGTGCCTCAAAATTTAAATTCAAAATCAAAGATGAAATATTCAATGCAAAAATATAAAGCAAAAGAACCATGAGTGGCCATAATAGTAAAATTTTAATCAAGTATTAAAGGCATGTCCTAGATGAAACTAGAACCATCAACAATAAATTTGGCTAAGAATCCCAACATCACAATATTGGAAAGAAGGAAATAATATTAGAATACAAAATTGAAATTAGACAGTAAAGGAAATAAATGAAATTACTCACAGCATTTACATTACTGGCATAATGTGGTCATACTAGAGTAATTAAGGGAAAGAACGAATCTTAGGTCTTTCAAATACATTGCATGGACCTAGTATTGAAATTAGATTTTTGTCTAAAGGCCATATTACTAAAATTGTGATTGATCCCACATACTAGTAGCCTAGCCATCTTCATTGACATCCCCTTATGGTTAGTGTTTATTGTACCAATGGGTGTGTCTAGACTAGAAAGCCCATTATAGCGTGAAAATGCGAGGATAACCAAAAATGAGTCTCCTCCCATCCTCTTGTTGTTATAGGGGGCTTACTTTGAAGAACCTAAACATGTGGGTACATTACTACCACATAGAGTTATACTCTAAGTTGTGGTTAAAATACCAAATACCTTTTCCTCAATTCTCTACAATCTATGAGTTGAATTTGTGCTATCAAATTCACCAAATTTGGTATGATCATGTATACATATATATACATGTCATGTATTACTTATTGGTTACAAAAATTTTCATTATCATTAGAGACTGCTTTGAATGTTGGTTCTCTTATCAATAATCCATATTTCATGTCCTCTAGTCATAAATGACTTATGAATTCATCCTTAGGTGTAGGTTTGCAACTAGGTAGGTATAAGATCATTAGAAAGATGTTGTCAATAACTACTTATCTACTCTTATAACTATCTCCTCAAAAAGGTATAGGTCATCATCACTTTTCCTCTCATGCCTCATAGCTTGTAATCCTCCTATCACTTAACTCTAAAACTTGAACCTTTATTTCACATTAGGTTGATAATCTCATCATGACTTAGTTTCTCTATATTATAGGGTTATAATTGATCTAAAATTTTCAATACTAAAGTCTAAGAATATACACTTTGTAGTTATAATTTAGTATCACTCATGCTTATACAATAATTTTGCTAACATAAATAGACATTTATAATTCTAACTTAGAAGTTTGTATTTTCTATCTTACCGGTTCAATACTATATGTTACACACTTCTCACCATTTAGTTACATTCTTACCATCATACTCAGATAGATATATTACCCAATTAGGGTTCTATTCCTCATAGTCTACATTGAGACGCTCCTATTCCTTGCACATTCCTAACTTTCTTGTTCAACTAGATTCTTGGATTATTATCATATTGTTCAAATTTCCCAAAGGCTACTTGCAGATTTAAATTGAGCTCCTATTTTCTTGCCAAATATTATAGGACCAATACATCTTAAATCATAATAGGTCGAAGGTATCCCTAATAGATCGATAACATTATATACCTTTAAAGTGTTACCTTCCTATTCACTCAGCATTTTATTTTATCTATACAACATTTTAATCCTAGGAAACAAAATTAAATTAAGAAGATCATACTTGTTTTTGGACATTTATATATGTTGTAACATCTAAATCAATACTAGTCTATTTTATTACTTCCATACTTAATATAACCAACATTACTTCCACGCATGATATGGTCAAGAATAATCTGACTTCTACTAAAGATGATGCTAAATACTTTCTCTCTAATTAATATGTTATTTTCTTGTTTCAACTCACATGATTGAAAGATGTTTTATGGTTCTTAACTTAGGTTTTCCCCCAAGGTGATAGTGTTCAATATAATTTTGAATAATATTTGAAATCATAATCTACCTTAATAAAAATACAACATTCTTACATCTAATCACTTGTTTCAAGTCATTAAGACTAGTTTATCTATTATGGTTGACCATTATAATTGTTAATAAGAATTTCAAGTTTTCGTTAGGTTTACTCATTAGTGTCATAGTTTAGAAAGAATATATTATCTTATTAAAATTCTATAATTAGAAATCCCTACTTCATAAAGTAACATTTAAACTTCCACACTTAACATGGACCCATTTTTTCCCAAGTGTTAGAACCTAGGCTCTGATACCAAAGAATCATGCCTAAAATTAGGGCGAAAACAAACTAACAATTTTTTTTTAAGGTAATAAAAACTAAGTTTAATGCATTAACATTGAATACATTGTAGAAAGGGGAAAATACAGTAAAGTTAGTTTTCGAGTCACAAGGTTAGGTAGCAATAGAATGCAAAGTCAGTATCTACACATACTACATTGGTTTGAAATCATAAGTCAAAGTGCTATAGGAACACTTAGTTCAGGTTGATTAGATAAAATTTATTAAACCATAATTTCATGTTTACTAAGATACGATATAATGTTTGAGAACATAGTTAGGATTTCCCAGTTTCCAAGCTGAGTTTGAGTTAGGTAGGTTTAGTTTAGTAGTGTTTATAAAAACTAAGAATAAAAACTAAGTTTAATGCATTAACATTGAATACATTGTAGAAAGGGGAAAATATGGTAAAGTTAGTTTTCGAGTCACAAGGTTAGGTATCAATAGAATGCAGAGTCAGTATCTACACATACTACATTGGTTTGAAATCATAAGTCAAAGTGCTATGGGAACACTTAGTTCAGGTTAATTAGATAAAATTTATTAAACCATAATTTCATGTTTACTAAGATACGATATAATGTTTGAGAACATAGTTAGGATTTCCTAGTTTCCAAGCTGAGTTCGAGTTAGGTAGGTTTAGTTTAGTAGTGTTTATATCATAAGTTCCATTTTTAGTCACAAGAGTGGAAAAATCCCTCTTCATTGTCATTTTTGGTTTTAATCTTGTTTGATAGTTAAGCCAACCTTCCTTATCTATATTGCAAATAAGAACAAGATTTCCATGACAATGGTGAAGACTAGCCTTCACAACTTTTATGGTAGAATGATGTTTGAGAAAGAGCCCAATGCCTTTTTTCTTCCTTCAATCCAAAACCTTGATGTCTTTAAAAGTAGAGCATGGTTTAACACCTTCAAACTCCTCAAAGGACCTCTAAAAAGGTCTCCAAAATCCACCCACCAACTACCAATGAATTTAGAATTGACTCTTATTCCTTTTGTCATCACTTGTCCCTTATCATAAATGCAAGACTGGAAAGGAGTGTGGGTCTGGGAAAAGGTCAAGAGTTAACTCAATTTTCACAACATGTTGGAAATGGGATATTAAAAGGGTCACCAAGGCCACTAAGGGGTTCTAGAAGTGTCAAAAATCTCCCTAACCCATAGCTCTAACAGTTAGGTACTTAGATTTCATTAAAATTGGCAACTAGGAAAACTTTATAGTTTATAGAAGTGACTAGAAAATTTTTAATTGAAATAAGCTAATCGGTTGGACTTTAGAAGTATCTTGAATCAAGAGGCTTTAATTAGGTTCATAATACGCCAACTAGGTTTAGGGTTACATTGTCAACCTTAGTAGACATGTCCTTACACCATACACATGACAAGTGTCAAGTGACACTAGAAAATCACATTACACAACATTGACATGTCACTAATTACATAGTGAAATCACCTAATACATATATACAAATTATAATTAAACATTAAATCACTTAACAATGAGGTTGTAATCTCTATGGATTCAACCTTGCCTTTACAGTTTGCACATATGGTTGGTAACTATTTCTTAGATAATTTCCATGACAACTTTCCTACATACTAAATTTGAATATCAACAGCTCAATAAAATCACATGTATGCATATATAAACCAAACCACATAATCAAATGACTAAACATTCTACATTCACATTTTAATAAATTTTCAATTTCTTCACCATATAAAACATAAATTGATTGCATGATCAAAATACCATGATATATTCATCAATTCACATTAAAATATTGAAATGATCATCATAATGCATGCATATACCTTAAACATCATAAACATCATCAATAAAGCATACTGAACTATCTAAATGCATATATCATAATCACCAAGGTACCAAAAAAAAATCATCATTATAAGGTAAAATACCACATAAAATCATTACTACAATTCAATGTTTAAATAGTCAAACAATGTAGCAAGTCTCAAATCACAAGGTAAAAAAAATTAATGTATATACTGATATCAATTTCCATTAGAACACCTAAACCATAAAACCTTAATTCAGATCCATCATCATAATTATCAAAGTCTATAACTTTTATCACCTAGTTATGTAGATGGATCCTAGGGAACACACACAATGTTTATGATTTAAACCATAATTTTAATTAATCAAATAACTCATCCTAATACAAAAGTATAACCTCTTGTACATGATTCCCTAACAACCTTAACATATCATAATGAACTTTGAATATTTAGAATTAAGGTAATTAAGGGCAGTTCTAGCAAGTTAATAATCTTTGTCTTTGAATTTCTAATGATTCATAAGAGGGCAAGTATTAAGTTATATTATTGCAATAATCATCAAATCATTATATGCCACATAGGCATAGTCATCGTAATATCCTCTACATGGCTCCTTGCAAGAACAAAAAAATTTCCCCATACCGTTTCCTTGTCATGCTCATATATCTATTCAAATCTATTATAAAGGATTTAACAAAGAAATTCATATTTAAATAAGTACATATGAAGAGGGGTTGTACACTCCATCAATTTGATGTAGAGGTTAATAATCAACTCAAGATACGTATTCTGAGTATCATGTGTAACATTTTTACTTTTCAGGGGTTAAGCTTCATTGTTCAAAACACATGAATGGAAAGGTTTTCTAAACTCTTTTTTGGATGGGAGGTTAAGATTCTAAATAAAATGACACATTTTGAACCTTGTTTCCTAACCTCTAAAAGTTGTGATGGTTAATGCTGCCATAAAAATACATTTTTGGAATCTTTCACTAACTTGCCACAACTTGAGACTTGGGTGAAATTTTTTGAAAATCCAAAGTGTTGAGCGGAGTTGATAATGAGCCAAAGAATTTGGAATCATGAGACTACCAATACTTGGATAAGCCTCTTACCAATTTAAATCTTGAATTTAGATATTCCTTAGCATAGTTTGACTCAAAATTTTGAAATTTGGGTATCGCAAATACTAGGGCAACAATTCTCAATAATCTCATTTTACCTTTGAGGGAATTTTTCGATGATTATATTATCTCAATCCTCACCATTGATGCCCCAATTTTCCATAAAATCTCTCAAACTATTCATCTCCCAAAGATTATCAGAGGAGACTAAATTAACAAAAAGAAGAGATGATTCTCTTACAAACATCCATCATACTACACCAAGGTAAACTGTCTTTTCTTTGTGTATGATCCATAATCATTTTAGAGTCCCTTCCAAAATATCTATGTCAAAATTTAGATCTTTCACACATTTTATTCCTTCACAATTAATGATGGATTCAACATAGTTATTAGTCCTAATTTGAAAGTTCTTTCTAAAATGTTTAATAAAAGCCCCATTCTAGTGCCTTATAACTCCTCTACTAGTAGATGCCCAAAATTTCCTTTCACACAACCATCAACATTACAATTTACCCAACAAAACTCTAAAGGAATCTAATTTTTAATCATTCTTGTTTAAATACATTTCCCATCTGTACTGTTATAGTCATGGTGCACATTCCAATATTTTTGATTCTCATGTGACCATATATATTATATATATTAAGAATATTAATATATATATATATATATATATATATATATATTTGATTAAGTAAAGCGGGAAGGCCCAAACCCGTTACATAAAAAGTAACATCAATTTTGAAGACATCAAAATAAGGTCACAAAAAGTGACACCTACTAGACAGAACCAAAACTGGAACAAACATCAATGACAAAGAAGAAACTAAAACTAAAAATAGTTAAACAGCCAAGGAGCCAAATAAAAACCCAACAAGCAGTGAAAAAGGCCAAACAAAAATGGATCGAGCCACCACTAGGTAGGAGAAAGAAAATACAAAAATGTAGCAGACTATCACACTATTGAACCTAACAATCAAACACTAGCAACACCGCACCAAACTGAACCATCAACTATCATCCGCTAGGTGAAAATATGTTAAGAATATAACAATGCAACCATTAATACAAACATTAAATATAAGAACATATACTTGTGTGTATGTATAGAAAGATAGACACACACGTATATAGTGGAGTTGGGCAATGCTTGCTTATCAAAATTTCAGTAATAATGTTCCTATGAATTAACATTCCTCTCTTGTCATCAGTTTGGTAAACATTATTGATAATGATAGTTGATAATTATAATTAATTATAAGAGGTTGTTGATAATTTCAATATAGATTTTCCATCTCAAAAAGGAAATGACTTGACAATTAGATAATATCTCTAATAGTTTATTTCCAAAAGTTTTCACAAATCAAATATAACACTGATAATAATGCAATACTGCAAATTAGTATACACAATTCTCTAAGAAATTCTATACTTTAGCCAAGGGAACTGTGTAAATCAAAATTAGAATGTATAACTTCAAGTAGATTGCTGGTAGTTCAATACAAGCTAAATAAAAATAGGTCTTCAGTACTAAAAATTATAATTATAAACAAATAAAAAATAATGTGTGTTAAACAAACAATATCTTAAAAAGAATAGAATTTTACGCTAAAATTATAATTTTCTAGTTCCCTTTCATACAAAGGGAAAGAACTCCATTATCAAATAAATAACACATAGTTCCATTTCAATTACATTTACAATGAACTATATGAGACAATTTTAAAACTCCAGACTCGAGTTCATTTTGAAATACGTTTGTACATTAAATTCATTCAAGCATAACCCTCATCAGCTTTATAAGATAACAGCTATGAAAAATTATGTCAAAGTTAGAACATTGAGATATTCAAAGATTAGTGGGGAAACTTGACTCAGTTTGAGGTTGATAATTTACCACCATGAAATTAGAATTAGCACAGTGCCAATTGAAATGTGCAAAATAATGAGCCATTAGAAAACGAATATTCAACAAATCAGATTT
Organism: Cupressus sempervirens; assembly: GCA_028749045.1. Taxonomy (NCBI): domain Eukaryota; kingdom Viridiplantae; phylum Streptophyta; class Pinopsida; order Cupressales; family Cupressaceae; genus Cupressus; species Cupressus sempervirens. Next base: position 911,302,364 of record CM053785.1, read on the forward strand.
AAGATTCAACTTTTGATTCGGCTGAATATGTATATTCTTGACTATAGGTAAGTAATTACATATTACACAATCCTAATGGATACAAGGGTTCTGCGTTTTAAAATCATGTCATGGCGAAAAATTTAATTACGTGATTTCGATTATACAGGCTTGCTTTATCTTCTGTGGCAGGTAGGGTTTTTTATGTTGCCTGCACAATTGGAACCCGATGATAATATCTCCACAATTTCTACTATTTTATCAACTATTTTACTGCCGTTGATGCCTGCAATTGTATTCACTTTCTCTTTAATGATTATTGGTCGAGCAGACGCAGCGAGGGAAAACATGACGTTGAGGAGGAGCACTGTGATAATTTTCATAAGTGTTGATCTCACCATAATAACTGCAACAAAATATTTTAAGAAAAGAAATATGAACAAAGGAAAAGTGGGGGAATGTGATTTTCGTTACAGAGAAGATGAGGAATGGGAATGAATAAGGAGAGTATATCGTATTTATAGAAAAAGCGAAAGCGTATTGTGTTTGAATTGGTCAAGATTGAAATTGACTAAACAAGGATGACATTCAAAGTGTAACAGAGGCGGTTGAATTGCAGCATTTTAAGAGGCGGCAAATGGACTTTGGATCAGTATTTTTCAATGTTGACACCGTAGCCATTTTCATTCTTCATTAGAGGACACAAATTTGACGTAGGGATATGCAAGCATATGAATCGGTCAATGTTCGAAATTCGCTAAGGATTGTGAAATTCAAATTAAAACTATGGCGTGTTCAAATTAAAACTATGGCAGCAGATCAGGACGAGGCAGTTAAGCTTCAAAACCGTATTTTTTAATTTACAACGGCTGACTTGTGGCTGGTCTTAGGTTGCTCCTCCTTTTATCACTGTTGCTTCTAGGTCCAGTATATATTCAAAGTGGTCATTCCCCACTTGGATTTGGGGATGACTGGGCTCGTCCTGAGCTACCCACCAACCTCGCTAATATATGCTTCTAACGCAGAAGGTGAACTTTGTATGCCAGGCCTTGTTTTTAATACTTCAATATTATAATTAATAGAAAAATAGAACTTGGGTTTTTCAAAGGTTTTCAATTTTTAGATTAAAAAATTAATGATTTCTAAATGAATAGTATTTATAATAAATAGAGGTAATATTTTTCATATTAAAAAAAGATGTGATAGAAAATAAAAATTTAAATAAGTCATAGGTAATGAGAATAAGAGTGGGGATCAATCATTTAAATTTATCCCTATATGAATAGGGTCAAAATATTTTGTAGAAGGAACTTGTAAACATTTAGCTAATGAGTAAACTTACCACAAAAAAATAGAGAAGTAGAGTAATGGTAAGTGAGATGAAATGATAATATTCATTCTATTTGGTGTGAGTAGAATCATCATATTATTAATGATACTAATAAGATGGAAGCTAAATCTACCAGTGATATGTGATAGACAAGAACAATTAATGTGTAATTTTAATGACCCAATAGACTTGGTTGTAACAATCTTTAGATATAAAATTTACCTTGTTACATTTAAATCTATACAAATACATTATAGATCATATCATAGATTTAGAATAAATTGTTAAGAATTATGATAAGTGGTAAATAAAGATAAAATAGAAGAATTTCTATCTTTGGAAACATTGATAAGATCATTTTTAAAATATCAAAGATATTTTTTATTTGAAAGGATTTTAGGTCAATCACTTTGTAACACCATATAAAATTTCCAATTGTTTACAAGATTGTCTTAGGAGATAAAGGAATGTATAATTATATATCATATTGAATTTTTTTAATTGAATATTGAATCTAATGCTTGGAAATAGAGATCTTGACAATTATCACTTTCCTATACCCAAGGCTAACAAAAGAATCATTAAAAAATTGTTTATTAACTAATTGAAATATCTTATTAGTTGAAGAAAATAATAACATAATAATGGAAATATTAAAAAAAAATAATGGAAATAACATAGTATGTAAGAGATAAGACACATTATTAAAAGAGTTCCAAAAAAGATAAAATCTTATATTTCTCCTAGTTCAAAATGAAAAAAAGATCTAAGTGTTTTATAATATTGTTTAGAATTATAGAATAAAATGAGCCCATACCTTATATGATCTTGAAACACAAAAATGATAAAATGTCTTGGTTGTGATTGTATTCTCAAAAAAGCTAAATATTTTCAAAGATTACTCAGTTTTACACACTCTTAGATAATAAAGATATTGCCATATATCTACACTTAACATATAAAATTTATCTTTGATCAATCAATAGTAGAAGATTTTATTTAAGAATTTTTTTCTACCATATCATTTAAAGCATATAACATTATTAAATTCTTTTATGGAATATTCTTTCAAGTCAACATTATTTCACATAAAATAGATGAATATGTTTTAGGTACCAAAGAGGCTCAAATATTTGACTTTACAAAGGTAAAATTGGAGACAAATACTTTGAACATTTTTGGTTTGAATAATATATACCATTATTATTATGAATATGTTTTAGGTACCAAAGAGGCTCAAATATTTGACTTTACAAAGGTAAAATTGGAGACAAATACTTTGAACATTTTTGGTTTGAATAATATATACCATTATTATAAACTATTTGACCATTGAACTAGCTGGTAAAATAGTAAACCAACACTTAGGGTCCGTTTGGCTGTGAGAATAGGAATATGGAATAGGAATAGCTATTCTAGAATACTTATTTTGTAATAGAAAATGGGACTACGTATTCCTATTATCTATTTGGTTCAGCCAGAATTTGATAAGCCGAAATTTGATGGGGAATTCGTGGACCCAAAAATTTATGTTTACTAAAATAAATAAAATTAGAATAGGAAAATGTATTCCAATTCCACCTATTTTGGTGGAATTGCAAAATCTCATTTTTGGACCAAAATTGAATACATATTCCTATTTTAATTAGTATTCCAATTCCGATTTGATACCTCCAAACGAAGAATTCAAAATTTTAAGAATTTAAATATACCTATATACCTATTCCACTTGTATTGTATTTCTGTTGCCAAACAGACCCTTACGATATCACAGTATAATCATTTTGACTGAAAGCGTGTGTACCAATGAGATACGAGCGTTGGCCAAAATTTTGAAAGGGTCAATTTCTGAAATACAATGTTCAACTATTCTGATCTTTATTTGTGTGCGGCTTCCCACTATAAATATATATATTGCATCATGTATTGCAGTTACATTCGATCTCTGCGTAATACATTGCATTGCACCCGACTTTTCTTTACGCCCAGTTATAACGAAGAACATCTCTTTCTAACAACGCTCTTCAGCAGTGGAAATGGCCGGCTCAAAGATTATGAGAATAATTATATCTACTTGTTCTAACCCTTTTATTTGCCCTGCAAGCTTCTGCTTGATATAACCTTAAGACGTTTGTAAATATAGATGCAGAAAGTAACGAAGATAAAGAGAGGTTTAATTTGTTTGAAGTTGTGGAGAGATTAGCATCATGTACCAATTGCGCAAGCCATATTTCAAATCCATAGTGCTGCAAATAATAATTTGTACTATAACACTGATATACAAGTCCAAAAGCTTTGTTCATTCCATTCTTCTAAATGAACTGAGTGATATCTTTAATTAGATCTTAACTCTTGTATAATCTGCAACGATTAAAAAGAAATGAAAAGAATTCTATTGCTATGTTTTGTAGCTCCATTTTCCAAGGCTAGATGCTATGTGATAATTACAGAAGAATTTTGTATTCGTCTTCAAGAACGATAGAATTTTAGTTACTTTATCAAAGAATTTAAAAGAAAATTGTGAATGAATTTTTCTGATGAAGAATGACCCAGGAAGATGCAATATTCTGATGTGCAGAAAACATAATTCTTTACCTCCTGTTGTCTTTTATTGGAAGGGCTTCCATTTTACTTGTAATTTATATATGTAATGTATTTTGATTTCTAATTAATTTGCTAATAGAGCTAAATATGTATTGTGTCTCCTATTTTTCAATTTAGAAAAACTTTTAAAATGAAAAAAAAAATCTATCAAATGTAAATTATCTCAATGGTTTCTCTAAGGGCAACCCAAATAGGATGTCAAGTAAGAAACATTAAAGGAGAAATGATTCAAGGTTTTTCTATTGATATAGGAGTCAATTCAATCAATTATGAAGAGGGAACGACAATGTGATAAGGAATTAAGATTTTTACTCATGTATGTAAGAGCCTACTACCTAAAAATGCAATGTACAATGTAGTTCTTCAATAGAAAGAGATAGATACAAAATCCTCTTTGCTCTGCAACTAATATTTCAATATTGTCTTTTCTACTCATCACAAAAATTTATCTTAGTTTTCATTCCTCTAATCATACATCAATTTTTTTTTTTGTATCAATCATTTCACACATACATCACATAACTTTGCATATAACAATCTTTCTTTTATACTTTGTTAATTATAAATTATCTATCCAATCGGCCTTCATGTCTTTATACACTTTACAAAATATAAAATTAACTTTCACTAACTTAGGTTTAATCTCTAGGATGTCATCTCTAATTAGTTAAGTAATTATTTTTTAAACAAAATAATTTCTTAACCTAAAATATTCATTTTCATATCTTTCTTTGTCTTGCTTTATATTGTTGTAACTACTAATCTATCCATAACTTTACACTTACTATGTATACTAACCTGCAGAGTTCAACATGTAATCCTTGTTGTCTTAGGTATCCACACCTAACCTCATAGATTTCATTGTTGTCTTTATAAACCACACAACTCTATTTGTTCTATCAAACAAACTAAGTGATACTTAGACAATTTTCTAACTCAATCCTCATGATCCACCCTCTTCACATAGATGATATGTTTCCATAAATGAGAACATCAATTTGCCAAATTGCCAACAATCTTCCCCTTTGGCATTGATGGAAACATATGGGAAAATTGGCTAAGTCCAAAAAATACAACCTTCAAAATTTGGACTTTACAAAACTTTACAAAGTTACAAAACTAGAGATCATAACATTTTAAACCATCTTTCCTTATATCTCCTAATTATATTATAACTTTTATATTACTCCCCCTTACTTATATCTTATCTCTTCCTTATATGCAATTTATTTTACCTCTCCCACTTTTATATCTCTCTCTCCCCTTTTTCATATATATTTATACAATCTTTACATATTACCTTATCTCTCACTCTTTGACATCAATGAAAAATGTGCCAAAAGTTATATACAAGTCAAAATTTTGTTTTATTACCTTCAAGGTTTTGGTTGGCTAGTGATTCATGACATTTAATCATCAAATTTTTTTTTCAATATGGTGAACTCTATCTCCCATTTTTCTTTCACTGCATTTGCAGCACACAAAACTTAGTATAGAGCATAAGATGCTATCTTTGTTGCATCTAGCTTTCTCTAGGAAAACTTGTCATAACATGCCCTAATTTTCATGCATTCTTCCAATTGTCTATGAATATGATCAATCTTTAATACAAGGTGTTCTCTTAGAAATTAAAATCTCTTCACTATTTTTTTAGTTCTAAAAGTCTAAACTTATCATCATTAACTCAGCCGATTCTATTATCAAAATCTATAATCTTGGTTGAGGGATCTACCACTTCATTCATCAATGTTTCTAAGTTCTCAAAGCTTTCTATTAATCTCATCTGTGGTATCCTTGATTAACATGTGTGCTCCAACACACTTCCCATAGAATGGCTTCCCTTCTATTAGACAATGTCTCAATTCCTCGATCTTTTCATCAAGATTCTCTAGATCATTCTTGATGTTGCTCAAGGCTTTCCTAAATGTCTTTGCATCATGTAGAGTTTGTGCCTTAACTACTTCTATACCAAAAACAAATTTAAAATTTCTCTATCAAAATCTCGAGCAACAACTTTTCCTCTCTCTTATGGGCCTTGTTCAATCATTCCAACTGATATGGTATTCTATAATCTATCTATTGCTTCCATCAATAGTTCAGTTTAGACATCACCATCCAATCTAGTAAGAGTTTGTGCGAGGGGTGTCCTAGAAGAAATACACACACTTGTCTTCTTCTCATGTTTCTCCTCCTTTTCTTCTTCCTCTTCTTCTCTTCTTCTCCTCTTCCTCCTTTACCTTTGCTTATGCTATCTTTCTATTTTCTCCTTCTTTCTTTATCTTTTCTTCCTCCTCCTTTTTTAATTCCTCATTTATTTTCTTATTTTCTTCTTCTTCCTTTCTCTTTTTCTCCTCTTCTTCCAATTTCCTTTCATTTTCTTCCAACTTATTCTTTCTCTCTTCTTCTAACTATTTTCCTTTATCTTTCTTTTCTACTTTCTTTCTTTCTTCCTCCTCTCTTTTTTCTTTTCCTCATCTTCATTTCCATCCTCTCCATTATTGAAGTTAGTTTAGTTGACCAAATTGTCAACAATGGATGGTCTAAAATCCTTAAAGGGATCTTCTTCTTCACCATTAATGATAAAAAAAAATTATTCCACTTGCATGGTGTTAGTAACAATGGTTACATGCAGTGTTGACTTGGTAATTATGGTATACTTTCCAATCTTTGCAACTGATACTACTGTTGGTACTTATTAATACACATGTCTCTAGTAATGTCACTATTGATTTTGTGGGCTCAACCAATGGTGCCTTTTGTACCACTGTAGGGATTACTCCCCCCTAAATTCTTGCCTTTCTATATTGTGTTTGGTGTGGAGGTTATAGACTTAACAATTTTTTGTTCACTTTTCTTGTTTACCTCTTCATAATTTCCACCCATCACTAGTATAGTTCTTCTTTTATACCTTAACAGGGGCTCAATACCCTTCATAATTCCTTCAAGATCTTCATTTTTTATTTATCTCAAATAAAATCCTTATATGTTTCTCTCTAGTTCCTTTGTCTTTATGCACTACTCTTCTCTTTCTATTAATTAGTCTATCATACAAGTCCTTGGGTATTTTCTTATGTATATCCTTAAATCTATTGTTTTCCAAAAAAAATGTCTAACAAATGCATTCTCTAATTCTAATCTATCCATGTTATTATAAAGATCATAAAATTTGTTTAGCTATACAAAATTACTATTATCAATAATTGCAACATTCAAGGTTCCAACCTTTGGTTTCCAAGGTCTTTTACTAAATGGTTTCTTTACCTCTTCCTTTGATTCATTAGATTTAATAACTTATAGAGTTTTTCTTTTCTTTCCTTGTCCACTTGAAATTTGTTTTTTTCTCTTTCTTGAAGGTGACTCTACTTGCTCTTTCTTTACCTTAGTTAACCTCACAGACCTCTTGGTGCTAGGTGAGGTACAACTATTTGAACTTTAGTAATTCTAACTTGTTCTTCATCTTTTCCTTTCTATGTTGAAGGTACAAGTTTAGGTTGTACTTGGGATACTATTGATAAGATGCACTAGTTGATGGTCCAACCACTATTACACCTTGTGATAATCCAACATCACCTACTAATGGTTTTGCCATCAATACCTCAGGTTGACCACTTGCTTGCATATGCATAGCAATTCTAGAGATAATTTTGGTGGCGAATTGTTTCCATTTAGCTATCCTATCTCATTGGTTCATTGTCATTTGGTGAATAGATAATATAAAGTTTGTCAATCGTGCAACCAAAAAAATTACAAAATTTGCATCCAAAGTCCATGCTAGTCACCCATTAGTTTTCACATGATTAGTCAAAAATCTTGGTCCAATCACTACTGTAATATACATTTTGGATACAACTATTTTAATATTTTTTCATCCTTTACCAATGGTTTTCTTAATGGATGAAACTATTTTTCCATTGGTATAAAATAATAATTTTCCCATGGGTTGGGTGTCGCCTACCATTTTCCTAATGTGTGTCACCTACTAGCCCCATTTAACCAACTATTTTATATTTTGTGCTTATATATGAAGGTTCGTTTCACCTACTCTTGAAATTTCCTCCTTGAATCCCACACAATTCACAAACCTAGTTTTTTATATATGCATTCATTACATACTATTATTCTATACAATTTGTTCTTTTTTGGTCTAGCATTTCTTATTGCTACTGAATATTTAGAGTGTTGAGTGAATTTCCCATTGAATAGTCATGACTCAGGGTTTTCATAAAATGTAAGAAATTTTTAATTTATTTGTTATGTGGTTATTTTTAACTAGCCATTGGACATCTCACATGCTCAGATAGGTTTGTAAATTTTACTGGTTAGTACCATACTTTGTAGTAGGTATACTTTTTTATGCGAACGAGTCATATTATATTTATTATATTTAGTCTAAGTATTCTACTGTCACAATATTTTGTTCAACAAGTTGATATTTTTTTTGTAACCTTTATTTGTTTGCAATGTCAAAAAAGATGGGTTCTAAGAGGATCCCTAAAATCCAAGAGAGGCCACCAAAATGCTTATCAACATACTTTTGTGGTTGAAATGTTGGCAACCTACAAGATTCACAACCTACATCTCTAGCACATATTGAAAAATGAGGTTCATTACAAGTTGGAGACCATATTGAAGAAGTTTAAGTTGGTGAACTTGATATCTCAGTTGAGAATGAACTTGAACAAGATTTTGAGGTAGTTCTCTTGAGTTAGGAGTCACAAAATGATATTATACAGTTGGATGAGAAAATCAAAAGTGATGCCATAAATGGTGTTCATGATTAGAGGGGGAAACAAAAAATTGGAATAAAAAAGAGATTGATCTCAATGTGATCTATACAAATAGAATGGGTGGAAATGTTCTAGTTCATTGAACTAGTACCCAATCTAGTTGATGGTGAGCTGCCTATAGAATGCATATGTAATATTTGCAGAGAGATAAAAAAGAAGGAAAAAAGGTTATAACTTAAACTTGATAGGTCATAGAAAAGCATGTTCGTAAATTTTACAAATTTTTTTTATAGATGGAGTCAAAAAATCCATGATAAGTTGAAAACTAAAGGACACCTGTCTACATATCAAAAATGTCAAAATATATAAGTTAAATAAGCAATTATGGGAGAAGCATTATGTAGTAAAAGGTTTTGTTGAATATTTCCTTGGGAAAGAAATGGAAGTGGAAAATATGGGAAAATTTGTTCAGTTAAGTGTCATCTTTTATATTTAGAGTAGAGGGTGTCCTATGACATGTTGCCCTTCAATTATTGGTTTATTGCATTGTTTTAAAGTTCAAAATTATCTGAATAGTCACTCATCACTAAATAGTGGATGAGAATGGGCTAGTTGTCTTGCACAAGTTGAAATAGAAGATATGAAAGAAAAAATAAAATAGTTATATTTCTTTGCATTCTCTCTAGATGAAGTTACATCAATTGATAATATTTCTTCGGTATGCATGCATGTTTATACTAAAAACAATCTTTTCTCTCAACCCCTTCTACTATCTATTGCTAAATTGAATTGCAGCGCAACAACATAAAATTTATATGATTTATTAAAGAGTATTCTAATTAATTGTGGAGGCATGGATATCATGGAGATTGCAAAAAAGTTGGTGTTTGTTGGAGTAGAGGGGAGAGAATGTCATGTTGGTGAATAGATTTGTCTTTTAAAAAAAAGAAATGAATGAAAACTTCTTCGCCCAAATTCCCAAGACAAATGAAATTTCCCAACAATTGAGGAATCTCAACTTCTTTAATTCCTCTCTTAATTTTAGTAAGGTTCAGCTTCCTTATTAGATATGGGTAAAAGCACAAACCTATGTCACCCTTTTTGTAAAGGAAAAGGCTAACAAACATATACATGTTGACCTTCAATGACATAAAATTGGTATTATTATTTTGAATTCGAAAATGAAGTAAACTAATAAACTGTGTAGAAATGATTGAATTTTAGGATTATAATTTTAAATAATTATTTGGAATAAGAATTGATATATTTTTCTACTTTTTATAGTTAATTTTTTAGCTTCTAAAAAATGCTAAAAATTAGGGGTCTAGTTCCCACCACAAAACTATATAGAAATAAACTTATTTCCCTTTGATCTCAGACAATGTTATAGATAACATATATAGCTAGAACAATAAAAAATAAAAATAAATTTTTGACCTATATTTTCTCTTTTATAATGATTCAAACTTCAAGTCACCTAAAATCAATAGTTTTCATTTCCCACCACATTTTTCAAAAAAAATCTATTTTAAGTAGGAGACAAATTATATATTCTAGAAGAGGACTCTCTCCTCTAGAATGTTAAAATCCATATAATTTTTAATTTTTTTGATATGATTTAATATTTTTTCTTTCTCTAAATTGACATATTTTCGAGTGTTAAAATACGGGGTTGTAGAATTTTATTATTATAACATACTATATCTATTTAAAACACTGTCATATCTATTTAAAACACTATCATGTCATAAAAAATAGTAAGCGTTATTGAAACGCCACTTTTCTAAAATAAATATTTTTTTTAGTAATTGGATACAAACTAATATAAAACATGCATTTAATAGAAATTTTCAATTGGAAAAGTATGAGACTATATATAACTTAGCTAGAATGAATTTATCTAGATCATATGTTTGAGAAAAAATGATTTTTAGATTTAAATACTCAAATTTAGTCGTTCTAACAAGTAAACCTAAAAGGTGACACAACTTTTTACTTTTAGCCATATTCAATCAAAATCACCTTCTAAGTGAGAGCTACTTTTAACCAAAAAGTATTAAGGCTTCCCATCTATTCTTAGATAGAGCGATAATCTGATCAATGTTAATTAAATAAACAAGAACACATACAATGGAGAGAACACATAGTTTCTCTATCAATTACTTCATGATGAACATTCAAAACTAATACTCACCTAACATAAAAAGAATTATCTAGCATCAAAGGAATTTCAATGGTTCAATACTAAATCAATAATGATAAAATTCAAAGAATAACATCTTCAAACATTCAAACATTTTCCTTTCCAAAAGAACAATACTATTCAGATACAATACTAACAACTTAAAAACATTTGCATAGCTATAAAATTTAAATAAAAATGATCACAGTATGATAGCCATCAAAAACTACCAACCCTAAATGCTACTAAGTTGCAGACTTAAATAGAAAGCTATCTGAGAATCTCCCTAAAAGCTTGATTATCGGATAGATAAAAGTAGTTATGAAAACCAACATAAGGGTATGCTGACCTAAAAATTAACTCTCTAAATGTAGAAACTAAATATCTTGAAAGCATTTAAAAGATAACACAAATCATCTGTCGATTGGTCAAGTGATTTTTCTTCCTCCTCATCTTTAGAATCACCCTATTCACATGCCAGCTTCCACATCTTGAACACATTCATGAATTTGGTCATGGCAGTTGTATTTAGGCTCTTGATGCTTTGCACTCAATTTTTTGGATATATTTATCCAGCCTCATCTTATTCATGGTATCTAGGTAACTAAAGAGTCATAGAGTGCACATGCCTAACATTACTTTTCTTTTGGCCACCGTGGAAAAATCAAATGATGTGAGATCAATTTTATCTTTAACAAAATTCATGCATTCTTCATATCATTTCATCATGGTCTCCACATCAAAACATCCTTCCTTAAGATGAGTGGAAATGGTTGGGTCGATGGATTGAAAATCCTTCCTTACATTTTCAAGAAATGTCTTGAATTCCTTTTCACATAACTACATCCTAGAAATTAAATAAGTGTAATTGGATAGCTTCTGGGTTATATTATTTATTAAAACTTGAATCAATCTTGTATCCATGTGTTGTAGCATATTTTCTAGCCCAAAATCTTCTACCTCTACCAATTGGGTTACCGTGGTCGAGAATTTCTTGACTTCACCTTTCCAAACTACTGACTAAATGTGAGATTCATCAAGTGTGGTCCTAGGGAGAGAAACAATCTCATGCAGATTTTGCATGAGTTTAGCAACCTAATTTTTTACTAGGCTAATCCAACTAAACATGACCAACATCATCATCTTTGCTTTCTTTAAATCCTCTAGCAATTGTTGGTTTTCAGGAGCATTGGAGTCATAGGTAAGCCATGATTGGTTACTAGGAACCAAACTCTGACCTTTCAGTGAATTTATACATTCAACTATTGCATTATTCTTAGCTTTTAGTTTCTTCTTTTGAATCCCATATTTCTATGACTATAGCACAATTTGTTCAATAGATGTATCTACCTAGTGTTCTTTTGTTTCATGGTTCATTACCCCTAAATCTATGCATGTGATTTCAAAATTACTTAGATCCAATTTATCAGTTCTCTCTTTTTTATTGTAGGTTGCTATTTCAGCTATACTTCTCCCTATTGAACTATCAAAATTTATTATGGTTTTTCTTTTAGCACTCTTAGTTTTTTGGGCCTTGTTGGTATATTTTCTCACAATGTCATCAACAGGGAAAGAAACGGGAACCAAATTCCTCTTCCTATTTACCGAAGCTATGAGCTAGTTAGGAGTGGTAGCATCTTGTTGTGATTAGGTACATTTTTTAGGGGTGTTTATGACTTGCATCTTCAGAGGAGACAAACCCACGATCATCTAAATAATTTAGTTGTTGTTAATAAGCTCACTTCCTAGGTCTTTATCTAGCTCTCCATCTACCCAGATTACCTGGTGAACTTTCATCGGCACTGACATTTTGGTTTTCTTGTCAGAATGAGCTTTTTGAACAAGAGTAGGATTATGGATCTTCTTCTCAAAAATCCTTAACGACCTTATATTACCTATAGTTGTAAGACCAACATTTGAAACAAGTTTAATCTGGTCACCAACACGTGTGTCCTTTTTATTCTCAACAAAGGCTTTGTCATTTCAATTACATTTTCTATTCTTTCAAGAATATTACCCTCTTCTTTAGAGATCCAATCTATAGTAACTATTTTATAATTTACTGGTTCAATTTCTTGGGGAGCTAGGATATCTGTTTAGTCCTCTTTTATTTTTTTTGATATCTACACCTAGTTTCAATTGAAAAAGATTGACTTGTGTTATAGTAAACCTAGATAACCCTCTTCTTTTCACTTCTAACTCATCTATACAATCCTCCCAAAAATCTACAACATTAGGGACATGTACAATCTTTTCATGAGAGTCAAAGAGGCTATGAATAATTCTCTCATTGTCAAAATCTAGTCTAGCCTAATAGAAGCAAAAACCAAGTTTAACCAAGTTAGAGCTTATACATGTTGTATCTTCCATGTTTCTGCATGTCAATCTTCCTATTTTAGGTGGGAAAATAATATCAAAAGCTTCTTCAACTGAAAATTTGTTTATTACACCAATTAATTCCCAAGCTACCTCTACCAGGACAAAGTGATGAAGAGCAAACTTTGGAAGATATATAGGTTCTTCATCAAAACCTCCTACGCTTAGATAAGTAAATTTTAGGAATTGGATGTACATGCTACCTAAAGATTGAATGAGCTTTTGAGATTCAAGGGACAATATATGGTGCAAGGGGATTTTCAATTCAAAACAAAACTGTCCAAAAAAGACATCATGAACCTTTCTAAAATATTTCAAAGCTTTATCCTTATGCAACATGTGGCAATAATTATATCTGGTAATGCTCTAAGTCCAAGGTTCATGTGGTAAATGTTGTAAATCCTGAGTCCTAGCTAGCATATACATCAAATAAGATGACATGAAAAAGTTCTTTTTCAAATTTAGAGCACCCTTCAACTAATCTTTGAGAGAGATAGCTATTAATTCTACCCAGTCTAGAAATTATTAGCCCTTTAACACAATTTGAATATAAAAATATATCCATTCTTCCAAAACACAGATATCGGAAGACCCACAAATTCTATGCATTAGAACCATTATGTCCTTGACTTGAGTGGTCATTTGGATTTTCTTCAAGATTTTGGGTAACCTAGAACCCCCTTCGTAGAAAGAACCAGTCCAACTCTTTGCTATGGTATTCGTATAGAAAGTTTCTTTTTCCAAAAAGCTAGCAGCAAACAGGGCAGGAGTTAGGTTAGAAAATTGTTGCTCTTCTAGATGGAATAATCTAGATATGGTTTTCCTATTGACACTTAGTAAAATTCTTCCATATTTCTTCAATATATTCCCCTTAGAAATATTATACATATGAATGCACCCTTGGATCAATTCTAGAAAAGGGTAGGCTAGTGGGAAAGTGGAGACCATGAGGAGGTTAGTATCGAACACTTTAATGGAAAAGGCTTTCGCAAGTCTTTCACACAATCTCTCTACAATACCCCACAAATCAACCCCCAATAGGTTTGTATCAAATAATATAGGTTATTTACATTGCAAACTACGAGTATTCCCAAATAGGTGTAGTGTAGACTTCATGATTTAGAAATTTTACTCATATTTGAAAACAAATAAATAACCACAACTATGCTTCACTCAATAGGTGGGAGAAAAATAACCAAAAAGTAGAAGGTTACTTGAAGAGTGACAACCATTATAGATATGGAAGAAGGCTTTCTCTCTTTGATTCTCCTGTAATTGATTACTTCAGACAAGAAGAGTAACTTAATGTCTTCTTTTTAAAGGTAACAAATTCTTTATATGCATCTTGAAAATAGGAAATGATCATTAATTATGTGGAGGATAGAATTAATTTTGGCATGCTTCAAAAATAAGGTGACAAGACAAATTAGAGACTAAAATTAAACTGAGAAACAAGTACTTCAAATAATTTTTTCTGTTTACATGTGTACAATCTTTATTTTTGCATTCCCAAATCAAGGTTTGGGTGTGATCACTTATGATGACCTTACTTCAACCATTAATTAATTGCACTTACCCTTCAATCATGACATTGCCCATGATCATGTCATACTTGACGAGACATCCAGTTGTTACATGTCCTCCGCACATGTGTATACACAACATGTTGATTGGGCCACAAAGAAACATTATCTTTGAGAACTGAATGAAGCATTGAACTTGTAAACTAGTTCAATTGGGATAATCACTACTGATGAGAGCTTTCAAAGGGAAAGACTTGGTCAAAAATTAGCTTGAGGGGAGGATGAATTGAAGGCATGAGGTTGGAGAATGATGGCAATGTTATCATACCTCATTATATATTTGAATCTTGATAGAACTAATGGTTCAAATGAAAATTCTTGAAAACAAGAGTGAACGAAAGATAAAGAATAGCTATGGTGACTCTAAAAAATCATGAACTAACATCGGCTCTATCTGGGGCCTTGTTTTCACTTGAAAAATAGAAAACTTAGAAAATTTGGTTGGCAGACCTAAAGCACAGAACAAAAATGAAGAACAAAAGAAAGTAAAGGAAAAAACAAAGAAGGAACCTAGGCTAAATATATACAAAAATAAGGACCTTTAGTATTTGAATAATTTCAAATCTTGCCCATTGTAGGTATATGGTAGAATCTCACCATTTATGTATGAAATTTTCATGGCATTGGTGACAATTGATTCAATTATCTTGAAAGGACCTTTTCATAATGATTCAAATTTGCCATGACTTCCCTTCTTCTCATTTTTCTTATCCAATAAAATAGCTTCATGACCAAGCATAAATTTCCTTGGTCTTGCATTTTGATAAAAAATCCTTTTCACATTCATCTAATGTTTTATGATTCTATCTACCATTTTGTTCCTTTCTTCCTCCAATCTTATCAGGTACATAATTCTTTTCTTCAAGGATGACAAAAAATAGGAATCCTCTACTACTATTTGTAATTTTGTAGCAGAAAGATTCAATGGAAAAGAGACTTGTGCATTAATTCCATATGCTAGTTCAAATGGAGACATGCCTATAGCCCTCTTAGGAGAATTCCTATCCGCCCAAAGTGCTTCATATAATTTCTTCATGGAACATCTTGAGTAATTTCTTATGTTGAGCTTCATCAATGCATCTCAGATAAGTTCCATCTATCCCTCTTTTGTATAACATGCCTTGAGCAATTACATATTTTGCGGCTTTTAACCTCAAATATATTCTCACCTTGGGAAGCATTCACTTGGGTCAATCTCCATATGTTATGTAATATGCTACTTTGGAAAACCATGAGTCTGTGAGACTTATGAACAAAACTTGTGGCAATTCTTCTTACCCATCTATAATAACAATGTTTTCAATAATCAACTTAAAGAAACCTTTCCCTCTTACCAAGTTTGTTGGCTTGATATCAATGTCATATTCATGTAGTTTAACCACCTAGGAAACCCTATAATTTAGTCCTACATCCTGTTGACGAAAAATACTTTTCACAATAGTTTCAAGAACATAAACAACATAATGAGAATCTAGAATGTAATATCTAAACTACTTAACAACCTTTACTACTGAAAATGCTTGCTTTTCAATGAGTGGATAATTTAATTCATGTTTTTTCAAAGGCACACTCATGAATGCAACAGGGGATTCTTTACCTTTACTATCTTTCTACATTAAGATACCTGACAATGTATGCTCAAATGCATAACAATAAATGATGAAATCTTTTTTAAAGTCTGGAGTCACCAAAGTGGGAACCAGAGTAATAGACTTCTTAATCTCTTCAAATACTTTCTTACCTTCTCCATTCCACTTGAAAATTTCTCTCATTCATCATTTTTATTATATCTTTGGTGAGTTTAGAAAAATTCTAGCATGAAAGCCCATATAAAATTGACTTGGCCAAAGAAAGATTTGACTCCACTTCTATTCACTAGAAGACTCAATTGTTGGATAGTTTTCACCCTTTTAGGATCTATCTAAGTTCCCTTCTTTGATACAATGTGTCCTAGCAATTTCCCTTCTTCAATAAAGAAAATTGACATTTATGATTCAAAGATATCCCATGTTCCCTACACCTCTGGAGCACAATAAGTAGGTCCTTTAAGTGATCCTTCCTTCTTTTAGAAAACATTGTTATGTCATCAAGATAGACCACAATAATTTTATCTCTCAGATCTTTAAAAGAAGAATTCATGGCACGCTGGAATGTGGTGCCAATGTTGATGATGCCAAAAGGCATTTTATTGTAAACAAATATACCCTAGGGAGTTGAAAGCTATTTTGTGTTGATCAGCTATTGCTACATTGATTTGGTTGTGACCCAAAAAACCATCAAGCATTGACATCATTTTTTCTCTGCCACTTTTTGTAACAAATGTTCCATTATGGGGAGTGCATAGTTCTATTTAAGACTATCTTGATTCAGGTTACGAAAGTCTACACAGATCCTTATTTCTCCATTTTTCTTTTGTATTGGAACACACCTAGGTAGAATGGTGAATATGGTAAATGATTTGTGCTTTGAGAATATTTTCTACCTCTTTAAAAATAGCTTCTAAGACTTTAGGGTTGTAACTTCTCAACTTTTGTCTAAAGGGAACAACTTCTAGCTTCAATGGGATAGAATTTATGTACTGTCCACTCCTGACATTTTATAAATCATTACAACTCTAGGTAGAAACATCTTTAAATTAGTTAATAATGATCTAATTTTTTCCTTTTCTTCCAAGGAATAAATTTTACCAATAGAGATCCATTGTTGATCATCACTATCTCCAACATTAATCTTATCATATTCTTTGATGACTTCAGGGTCTAGTCCCTTCTTTAGTATAAAACCCTCGCTCTTCCATGAAAACACATTTTCATGAGAAACAAATCCATGAGGAATTCTATTACCTCAAGAACTATCTCCTATTTACTAAAAGGATCTAACTGGCCTTCATCTAGTATTTTTGAAGAACCTTCAAAATAGAAATCAACAAACCATCTGGCACAAGTTATGAATTGTTCAATCTATTTATCATTGTCAAAGAGTTGCCAAAGATTTACATTATCTAGCAAACTAGGATGGCAAACCATCTCAATTATGTATTATTTCTGATCAAACTCTGGCTGTGGAAGGAGTAATGAAATCGACGCTACAAGAGAGTCTTCTTTAGAATTCTCACTTCTAGGGATTTCTTTCAAATTAAATGCATCAGAAAAATCAATACCGTTCCACACCAAATTTTTATATTTCTTCACATACTCATTTTTTACAACATAAAGACCTCTAACTTGTTTTAAAATTAGCTCAACATCTCCTTTCACCATGTGTGATTTTATTCCTTTTAGCTTTGATTCATGTAGTCCCAAAAGGAGAGCTTCATACTTGGAAGTATTATTAGTATTAGGAAAATCCAACTTGAAAGAATGTGTTGACATGTTTCCTTTAGGGGAAATTAGGACAACACCTATTGCTGATCCAGAACTAGAGAAACTTCAATAAAACTCCATATTCTACATTTCTTCCTCCTCCAAATGATCTACCTCTTCTTCAGACTGAATAAAGTAATTACCAAATTGACATTCCTGATAAAAAAAAGTGAGATTTTGGGTCATCTAAAGGAAATAATATGTATTTATTCTTCTCCTTAGGTGTGAAATGGACTTTTTTGCTAACAAAAAGAATGATTGCTTTAGACCAATCCATCTTTATTTCACCACTCATGTCTGTGCAAAATGTTTGACTGAGTAACATCCCATAGCTCGTTGGTATCTCAGGCATGAAGATAGTTAGTTTCAGTGTTTTATCTAGGTATGTCGCTAAGATTGCTTGTGCATCCATCACCTAGCCTATCAGAGGTACCTTTTTACCATGCATAGAATACCATTTCCCATAATTCTTGGTAAGAGTCAGACCTAGGGCCTTGGCAACAGAAGAAGGCATTATATTATTAGATGCACCAAAGTCAATGATGTAATTACTAAGTTTTCTTCGATTGAGCAATAGAGAAATATAAAATGGATTGGGTATTCTATCTTGATTGTATTTCTTAAGGATCATCTGACTCTCAAGATCTATAGTTTGTTCTAGGGTGTGTTCATTGGTTGGATAGGTGTCTCAGCAGAATTAGAGGTTTCTCCAATGAGTTGTGAATTATTACATGGTTCACCTTTCACAAACTCCACTAGTCTATATAATTCCTTAGGATTTGATTTTAACTAATAAATAGTATATATAGCAATAGTAGGAGATTTAAAAAACTTAACTAGATCAAAGGAAGTAGAAGAACTTGAATTTATAGTACTTTTTCTATGGGAAGATTTTTTAGTATCGATGGGAGGATCTTTGATAGTCTAAGATGAATCTTTAATTTTCATACCTTGTGAACTCGAGCCTATCCCAAGAGTAAATTTGGATGCCCTTTGACCTCTTTTTACTATAGAACATAAAGGATCATTTTTAGTTAACAAAACATCTCCACTTCTATTTGAATCAAATTTGTATTGTAGAAAGAATGTGTGTGACGTACTTATTTTAGGTGGATCTGATTCTACTTCAATAACAATTCCATGTTGACCTTTGCTCTCTTTCATCTATAATTGCCTCAACAAATCTATACATATTTCACCATTGTTATCTTTGGTAAGATGGAAAGAACACATTACCTCTTTACCAGGAGGAGCTTCAATCTCCACTTTATTTTGTGGGCTAGGTAGCTAGTAAGCACCTCTTCCTTGTTGTGCATGAAAGGTATTATGTGCAAGTTGATACTAATATTGGTTTGGATATATACTAGGTTAGTCTTTTGGTCTCTTCAGGGTGATAACATCATTAAATAACCTTTGGACTACAAGATTTGTACTTGTAGAGGCCTGAGGATTTGAAGGTTGAAAATCCCTTCTTCATTTTCCTACAATTATAAATTCATCTTCTAATTCAATGGCAAATCTTTGGGTAGTATCTACATTCCTTCTTATATGAAAAGAGATGTTGGGAGGCATTGGTCCTATGAAGAATTCCTTTCGGTTTTCAGCGTTGGGTCTTGAACCATTGGTTCTATCAAGAGTCAAATGTATAATGAGGTATGATAACTTTTTTATCATTCTCCATCCTCATTCCTTTGGTTCATCCTTCTCTCAAGCTAATTTTTGACAAGGTCTTTCCCTTAGAAAGCCCTAATCAAGAGTGATTATCCTAAAACCATCTGACAAAAATTTTAAAAGTTACTTGGCATAAAATGTAAACTTCTTTGTACCCCTTGAACCTTTTATACTCCTTGTACCAAGTTCAGATAGCACGAAGATGCCTCAAACTCTTTTTACCAATTAAACCAGTTCACAAGTTCAACACTTCATTTAGTTCCCAAAGACAATATTTTTTGGTGGGCTGAATCAACATGTTGTGTATACACATGTGTGGAGGACATGCAACAGCTAGATGTCTCATTAAGTATGAAGTGATCATGGGCGATGTCATGATATAAGGGTAAGTGCAAGTAATTAATGGTTGAAGTAAGGTCATCATAAATGATCATGCTAGAATCTTGATATGGGAATGTAAAAATAAAGATTTGGCACATGTAGAGGGTAGAAATCTTTTGAAGTACTCGTTTTTCAATTTAATGTCAGTCACTAATTTGTCCCATCACTTGACCTTCGTGGCATGTCGAGATTAATTTTGTCCTCCACATAATTAATGATCATTTCCTATTTTTGAGATGCATATAAAGAAGGTTTTACCTTAAAAAAGAAGGTATTATTTTTTTTCTTTTCTGATTTAATCGGTCAGAGGAAAATTAGAGAGAGCAAGCCTTCTTCAATATCTGAAAAGACCATTGCTCTTTAGGTAAGCCTTCTACTTTTTGGTTATTTTTCTACTACCTGTTGAGAGAAGCATATTTTTGGTTGTTTCTTTGTTTTCAAATATGAGTAAAATTCCTAAATCTAAAACTCAGTAGCATTTAGGGTTCATATTTTTTGATGGCTATCATACTGTGACAATTTTTATCTAGGTTTTATAGCTATTCAAATATTTTTAAGTTGCCAGTATTGTTCTTTTAGAAAGGAAAATGCTTGAATGTTCAAAGATGTTATGTTTCAAATTTTCTCAGTATTGATTTAGTATTGAATCAATATTGAATTGTTGAAATTCCTTTGATGCTGGATAATTCTTTTTATGTTACATGAGTGTTAGTTTTGAATGTTCTTCAAGAAATAATTGATAGAGAAATTGGGCATTCTCTTCATTGTATGTGTTCTTATTTATTTAATTAATGTTCATCAGATTATCTCACTATCTAGGAATATATGGGAATCCTTAATACTTTCTAGTTAAAAGTAACTGTCATTTAGAGGGTAATTTTGATTGAATATCTAATAAGGAAGCTAAACCTTACTAAAATTCAAAGAGGAATTAACGAAGTTTCTCGATTCCTTAACTATTGGGGAATTATATTTGTCCTATGAATTTGGCTATAGAAGTTTTGATTCATTTCTTTTTTTAAAGAAAAATCTGTTCACCAACATGTAAAAGGATAATCAAGGGAAAGAGATATGATAGGAAGAGTATGAGAGAGAGAGAGAGAGAGAGAGAGAGAGAGAGAGAGAGAGAGAGAGAGAGAGAGAGATGTGAAATCAAGGAAATGATGGTGAGTAAAGGTAGGGGAGAGAGTGGAAGACAGTAATTAAGGGAAGGAGGAATGATAGGATGTGTGTGTGTGTGTGTGTGTGTGAGAGAGAGAGAGAGAGAGGGAGAGAGAGAGAGAGAGAGAGAGAGAGAGAGAGAGAGAGAGAGAGAGAGAGAGATTTTAATTCAGAAGAAGAAATAGTGTATTGTGGAGGGTGAAAGGAAGAAATGGGGAAGGGGCAAGGAGAGAGAGTGGGTAAATAGGGGAAGAAGCAGTAAAAGAAAATATTGGACCTAAATTTTGGCCAAACTAGATTACATTAAGAAGAACAAATTTTAGCTATATTGGATCTAATACTAAACTAATTTATTTCTTGTATGAAGAAAAAATTGACCATAAACTATTCAAGAATTGAAACAATCTAAACTCTAACCATAACAATATGTTAGGCTGAATTTGTTGATAGTTAGAAACACCAAAAATATTTTCCTTAATAGAAAACCATAATGAACATCAATCATAAATAAAATGAAACACTAGATACTAAACTCAACCTTCATCTAATAGATAAATGATGGAATTTGTTAAAAAGTGAAATAAAATTACAATATTGCTAAATGAAACCAAACACATACATGAAACTAAACTAAATTATATGACTAAGATAATTTAAATATCATTGCTAAACCTAATCATCATATGAAAACAAATTGGTGTCTAAATTCTCAAATTCCTTTTTGAGATAAAATATTTTTGAGATAAAAATTATGTGAAAAGAAAAAATAATTAAGATAATATGAAATATATTTATTTAAAATTTAACAATGACCCAAATGTATTCATCAAGAATGACTCCACGGTTTTGAACCTGTGCTGCAAATGGATTTATTTAAGGTTTGGAAGGACTACATCGTTACCATGTTTGGGGCTTCATTTCTCCTCAACATCAAGTTTCATCTCCAAAATCTTAGGTTTACCAAATGATGGTCTAAAGTCTATCAAGAAACAAAAAAGTAGAGAAGAGGCATTGAAAAATAATTCTAAGGAAATAGTTGAGAAGAAGGCTCTAGTAAAGGATTGGTAGCTCTTTCTCAAAAAAGAAAATTAAACCCTTATGATGTTGTCCAATGAGCTATCTTAGTGCTTATTTTACTCTAGATGGTAGGAAGAAGCATGTACATTATTTTAATTTTGTGTTCTTAAAACATTTTTGGTATGGGGAAATGAATTTTTTTTTGTACTTTATTCTGGACTCCTTGAATAGGAGTGTGGCTAGGCATAGGAATAAATCTTTTCTCCCTATTCTTCATGAAGGCTTGATCCTTATTCTCACTAAGTACTACAAATCTAGAACCCCTACTTTGAGCCCTAAAACTAAACATGAATTTGGGTAAGGGAGTGGAAGAAAGAATTCCTCTAGCAAGAAGAAAAGAGAAGTGGATAGTAAAGATTTAGGAATGGAGATAAGAGAAGAGGAAGAAGCCACAACTATAGGCTCTCAAGAGAATAGGCTTTCTAAAGATCTAAAAGTTAAAGAATGTGATGAGATGGATATTGGGGAAGAGAGTGAAAAAAATCCCCTCATATTTTTTTTAAAAAATTCCTCTTCTTTAGCTAAAATTATGAAGACTTCCAAAGTTAAGGACAAGAAGAATATGACTAGGGAAGATTAAAAGGGGAAAAAAATTGAAAGCGTGGATTCTCCTATAAGGAACATTATTGGGTAATCAGTGGCAAATAATGAAAAGGATACAAAGGAGAAGAATGTGATGGAGAAGGAAGACCTTTTATCCACTCCCAATGAGGGTGCCTAAAACATTATTGATAGGGAAAAGGTGAAAGCCAAAGCCTTGATTTCTTTTGATAGTTGGGTAATTAGTGAGATCAATGTTATCAAAGAGGCAGTGCAAAAGCTAGAGAGAGGTTTTCATAATGTGGTTGAGGCCACAAAAGTGTTAGAAGATGGCATCCCAGGCTAAATGCAGGAGTTGAATCAAGTCATTAAGGATACCGATAAAAAAATTCCTCTAGCAAGAAGAAAAGAGAAGTGGATAGTAAAGATTTAGGAATGGAGATAAGAGAAGAGGAAGAAGCCACAACTATAGGCTCTCAAGAGAATAGGCTTTCTAAAGATCTAAAAGTTAAAGAATGTGATGATAGTTGGGTAAGGGAGTGGAAGAAAGAATTCCTCTAGCAAGAAGAAAAGAGAAGTGGATAGTAAAGATTTAGGAATGGAGATAAGAGAAGAGGAAGAAGCCACAACTATAGGCTCTCAAGAGAATAGGCTTTCTAAAGATCTAAAAGTTAAAGAATGTGATGAGATGGATATTGGGGAAGAGAGTGAAACAAATCCCCTCCTATTTTTTAAAAAAAATTCCTCTTCTTTAGCTAAAATTATGAAGACTTCCAAAGTTAAGGAAAAGAAGAATATGACTAGGGAAGATTAAAAGGGGAAAAAAATTGAAAGCGTGGATTCTCCTATAAGGAACATTATTGGGTAATTAGTGGCAAATTATGAAAAGGATACAAAGGAGAATAATGTGATGGAGAAGGAAGACCTTTTATCCACTCCCAATGAGGGTGCCTAAAACATTATTGATAGGGAAAAGGTGAAAGCCAAAGCCTTGATTTCTTTTGATAGTTGGGTAATTAGTGAAATCAATGTTATCAAAGAGGTAGTGCAAAAGCTAGAGAGAGGTTTTCATAATGTGGTTGAGGCCACAAAAGTGTTAGAAGATGGCATCCCAGGCTAAATATAGGAGTTGAATCAAGTCATTAAGGATACCGATAAAAAAATCCAAGGGATGGTGCTGAAGCTTATTATTGGAAAAGGTTAAAAGGATACAAAGGGCATCGAACTCAACCTTACTTGTGAGGAGAGAGGACAACACAAGGGAGATAGAGGTGGACCAAGTGAAAGATAACATGGCAAGATGAATAGGAATAAAGTGTCTATGACACTGAACAACATAGAGAAGGAACCCAAGGTAGCAAAGATCCAAGTGGCTAAACTTCTTAAGGACTTGGCTTATCTTAGTACTCTATTTGTTATTTGTGTTTGTTTCTAGTTTTTTGTTTTGAGTTGTTTACTTGGTTTAGGATACTAGAGATTTTACTATTTTATCTTTTATCTAGCATAGCTTTAATTTTTGACCTAAATAACTATATTTTGTAATTTATTACTATTGGGTTTCGGGTCCATGTAAAACTTACTTTTACCTTTATCCAAAGCAATGACCCAAATGAGATTTGAACCTTGGGTGGCACAAAAATACAATCACCACTTTACCACCACACTATATGATAAATCTTTTCCTAAAACTAATTTAAATAATGAACAAAAAATAAATTATTGGAGATGAGAATTATCAACAAATATATTCGAGACTTTAATTTAATAATTGATAAAAATATATGTATTATTAAAAAGTATATCCTTGATAAGTCTCAGCTTCACTATATATATTATAGATTATAAATAAGCTAGTATATGATCAGTAATGGAAATTAGCACTATGCATAAATGTTGGCTAAAAATTTGGAGGGACATAGTGCTTCCCAAAAACTTGTGTATAAGACACCAATGCTTTTTGCCAATCAGATAGCTCTTAATTAACTTTATTGATTTATAAATGTAAGAAACATACATGTCTACTATATAAAATATTAATTATAGAATATTATTTAAAGTACAATGTCTATAGAAAGTACTAATAAGAACTAATATTTTAGATGATTGTGTATACTGTAATTGAAATATTTGATGTTAGAATTATTTTATATTATACTAGGTCACTCATGAAACAAAAATATAATTGAAGATGATATAAAGATATATCTGTTAAAACTAAAAGTGTTTATCATATATAATATATTAAAAATTATTATAATATGAAAATTTGACAATTCTTTTAAATAAATTTCATTGAAACAAGTTTAAAGTGTGAGGGGCTGGGAACTATGCTCAATTGAATAGAAATTTACTTTTTATTTTCTATAGTATAAATTGACTTAGTTGTGATTAATCACCTATTATAAGACATCTAAAAAGAAGTAGACCAATCCTTCATTAAGATTATTTATTTTTCAAATGAATCTAGCATATCTCGACAATGAAATTTTAATGTTATCTAAAATTTAACATCAGTTTAAAAAGAATCAATTAAATATTTTAATACTAAATATATAATTCTAAAAAGACTAAACTTTATTTTAAGTTCATTCCCTCCTTTTGATATGTGCTTAATTTAAGATATTGAAACTATCTATCTTTAACTTTTTAACCCTAAAAAAAATTCATATTCAATCCTAAGTAGGTAAATGTTGATAGAATTTTGTAAAATATTCAATCAAATTTATTTTTGATTAATCTAGACAATTAATTTTAATACTTTTAGATTATATCTTACTACATTAAATTTTATATATAATTTTTAAATTTTTCTCAAACTTTGAAGTGATTTTCTCTCAAATGATTAGATAATACTTTGGGGACTTATACACACCTTTTTTCTAGATTTCTCATGATTAAAACAATTTGTATGTGGATGAGCTTTGCTACGGTTTGTATGGTCTATGTCTGAGCCCTTTCTGCATTGTTGCTTGTCATTCCACATTTAGTGCAAAATTTTATTTTACCTTATAATGGGCTCAGCCCTCTCCGACCCATTAGTTACTACTGGTGTCAGAGTTTTTGTTGCATGCGATAATGGCCCTGCCAAGAAAATGCCCACACAAATTTGTGCAAAAGGTATTTCACAAGGTAATTCCTCTCCTAATGTGGTTCCGAATATTTTCACTTTTGAATCTACTTGCCAATGGCTAGAATCTCGAACCCTTATTGGGTATTTTGTCGGTCACACTCCATCTGAAAGCATGCTACATGAATGGGTATCCAAAGCCTAGTCTCCCTAGGTAATTTTTGTTGAAGGAATTCAAAACCTCACCAAAGGTTTTTTCTTATTTTTTTTTGGTAACCCCTCCCAAGCTGAGAGTATTTTCAGCCCTGGGCCGTGGAAAGTTCACTCGTCTCTACTTGTTTTTTAGAGATGGTCTCGAGACTTTTGCATCTTGGATGATCACAAAATTAGGGTTCCTGTTTGGGTAGAGTTCCTTGAGTTACCCATCCCTTGCTGGTTGTTTCTCACTAAAATTGCCCAAACTGTGGAGAAAGTCATTTGCGTGGAATCAGACAAAATTTTTAATGCCCATCCTCAGCGAAGGGTTTATGTTGAGGTTGACATTTCTAGGGATGTTAAGGAGACTATGGAAATTCAGATTCCTGCTACCACCTTTTATCAAAAGGTTCTTTACTTGAATCTCCTGAATACTCATTTTCACTCTCAATCTGCAAGTCACAAGATCAAGGATTGTCCTCTTCTTTAGCACAATCACTCTCTAGTGCAGGAACTTAAGCCAGCTCTAGCTATTAAAAAAGATGAGTGGACAATGGTTGTTGAGAAAGAGAAGGGCACTGCTAAGGCAAACCATTTTTCTCAAGAACCTAGCTGACCTAGTTCTAGTGTGGCTCCTCTTGTGCCTTGGCACTAGAAACTCCTCTAGGTGTACCACCGGCACCCATTTCAAACCCTGCATCATAGGGACAACTAAGCTAGAGGTACGAGTTGCCTGGGTTCAGTACCTCAAGAAGCTTCTATAATTTCTTCTCTATCTCCCCATCACTCACACAACCCTGAAGGGAATAAGTGAAGAGCCATCACTTTGGGTGACTCTTCATTTGATCCCTCTACTTCTTGCATAAACATTTTTTTCTTTGCTTGAGGACGAGGAGAATATGCAAGCTGGTTTATGCTGAATTTTCTCTCATGGAATATGTGGGGGCTAACAGACCTCCCGAGAGATTATTTTTTTCATGATACCAAGTGTAGGCTTGGCAATATTGATCTTCTATGTTTGCAAGAAGTTAAAATCTCTAGGTTGCTTCTCAACTTAGCTTGATGTGTCATATGGCTAGATGGTGTTAGTTTTGCTTCCCAGCATGAAGCTAGTTGAGGTGATGTAGTCTCTCCCCTCCCCTTGGCTTTCTGCTTTCATTATTTCTCATGGTTCTGATGTAGTGCAAAGAGTATTTTGGATTTTTTTGTCTTTTTAAAACCATTCTTTTAGCATTGTCAATACCTATGCTTGTAATGATATGATTGAGCACTCACACTTGTGGAGGTAGCTAGTTGATTCTTTACCACATGCCACCTAGTTATTCTATAGGGATTTTAATATGTTTGAGTTGGCTATTGATAAAGTGGGCCTTCTGCCTTTTCGATAGTCAACTAGTGAGCGAGAAGGCTGGTTCTACATGTGGAACAAGTTAGGTCTTTTTGATCCCAATGTTCATCACTGTGGAATGATGACGTCTAGTACACATGGCCCAAATTTTGAGAGGGAGCTGACAAGGTCCTTAAAAGGTTGGAACATGTTATGATTTCTGCTTAGTCTTTTTTTTCTTTTTCTCACATGAGTCTACTACTTGTCAGTCCACTCTTGGACATGACTCTTTCAGACCATTTTCCCATCCACTTCTCAATTACCTGGCATTCTGCCCCTTGTCATAATTATAAAACTCAATTTTACCTTAATACTTATGTGTTGTCCCATCTGCCCTCTGCCACCCATATTTTACAAAATTGGAACCTTGAACCTAGGCCCCACTCATCCTCTAGGTGGATCAAGTGGTGGAATAATGTCATCACCTGTACTGCGAGGTTTCTTCACATTTATGGGAGGCAATTGGCTACGTACCACAAGAGATCCTATGAGGCCACTATCAAAGATCTCTGTATGGACACTAAAGCTCTTTCCATGAATCCATTTGATACTAATCTCTAGGTGTGACTTGCCAACCTTTACCATTAGAAACAACTTGCAGACAATTATGTTGCTTAGGGAGCTCAACTCAAAGCCCACCTTCACCGGCTGGATGTTGGTGATTAAGCTTCCAAGGAATTTTTTAATGGATTGAGGGCACGCCACTCTATGGTGGGGATCAAGCATTTTAAAGAGGGCCAACATACCCTCTATAAGCTTCATGATATTCTTCAAACCTTTGTTCACCACTATGAAAAAGTTTTCATAGCTCAGGGTCCCTCAATAGCCAGGGATCAAGCCTTGCAGGCTTGTTTGGCTGTCACGCCTAGAAAACTCACTTTAGAACAATATGCATTCTATAAGTAGAAGCTCACTCTAAAGGACCTCAAGGAAGTTGTCTTCTCCATGGTAGATGATAAGGCTCCTAGTTGTGATAGCTTCCCTTGTGAATTTTACAAAGCATTTTGGAATGAGATTGGTCCAAAACTACATAAGGTTTATATCAAGGCATACAATTCCCATTCTTTGGGTAATATTATTAACAAAGGGAATATTAAATTCATACCTAAAGTGGGTGACCCTAAAGACATATGCAATTGGAGGCCCATCACATTGTTAAATATTTCCTATAAGATCATTGCCAAGGCTCTCTCACTCAAAATTCATCATCTTCTTCCTCAGATCATTCACCCTAAACAAACGGGTTTTATCAAGTCCCATTATATCTTGGATAATATAATTATTGTGTGGGAAGGGATGGAATGGGCTCATCATTCCAATCAATAGGCCATCTTTCTCAAAAATTATTTTGCTAAAGCTTATGATAGGATTGAGTGGCCTTTCATCTTGGCCATGCTTTAGGCTCTTGGGTTTAGCCCTACCTTTTTGTAGTTAGTCCAAATGCTCTTTGGAGATGCCTTTGCTTGCGTCTCCATTAATGGCCATCAGTCTCAACCATTTTGGATTTATCGTTCAATTCACCAAGGCTACCTATTGGCACCCTTATTATATATCTTGGTAGCAGAAGGTTTTGGGTATTTGCTAGCAAAGGCCATCTCCCAAAGAAGGGTCTGAGGTATTTCCCTTTTGGTTTCCCCTTATCATCTTGTGAATGGTCATTTTGTAGATGACTCTTTCCTCGCTCTCATTGAGGATGAATAGAATGTTGCCTCTGTTTTGCAATGTCTTGAAACATTTTGTCTTGCTTTAGGGTCTGCCATTAAATGGCATAAAACCCTTTGTTACAGACATTCTTACCTTCCTCATTGTGCTTGGCTTGAGTAGTACCAATGGAAATAGGTTCAACATGGAGAATTTTTTCATTTTCTAGGTATCCCCTTCGCATTCCAAGCCTCGGCTATTGAGTTCTGGAATGTGGTTCTCGCCAGAATAGAGGAGAAGCTAGAGTATTGGATCATTAAACCTCTCTCACTTGAATGAAAATTCTAAATTTGTTCCAAAGTGCTAGCTGCCACCCATGTTTATTATTCTTCCTATTGGGCTCTGTCCAACATCTCGTACCTCAAACTTGAACACCTTTTATATGACTTCCTTTGGGCATCAAATGCTTCTCACTAGGGATTTCATAGAGTTGCATGGGAATTCTATTGTCTACCCAAGAAGTCTGGTGGCCTTGGCTTGATGTCCACCCAGAAGCAAGCTATTGCTTTATTTGCCAAACCCTTCTGATTACTCTTAAACCTATTCAAATTCAGGGTACTTTTGTTTCCAAGAGTATTTGAAAAGCTTGGGAAGTAGTTAAGCCCTGGCTTCGCTAGGTTGGCAATGGATTCAAAGATGGGCTTTCCTTGAACCAACATAATCTCTGGTGGTCACCTTTATTTTCTATATAAGGTGTTCCCTTGGCTAAGGTGCACAAGGCTAGTGCTTTAAATTTTTTTAAACATGGCATAAGGACCCCTAAAGATCTTTTCTCTAGAGTTACTATGAGCTTGCGGTCATGGGAAGACATGTGAGTGCAATTTTGGCTCACTCATCCAGATTGATAGACTTTTGATCTTCTAGTTTCTATGGCGCCTTCACATTTGTTACACAAATTGGGCATTCAGTCTTCTCGCCCTTGGTGGAAAGATTCGAAGTGGTATCCAGACACTCTGGTAGCCAGCTATAAACCTAGGCTAGGTTATCAATGGCTAGTTCCTCACACATGTTTGATGTTCTTAGCCAATGTTGGCATTGGCGATCTTCACATCGCACTTGGAGTCATAGGTTCTCCACTGTGTGGCATGCCATTACTTAACCCAAAATTGCTTTGCCTAGTGTATTCTTTTCTAAGGCTTTCCTTTGGGCTCTTGGCTATAGCATCTAGGAGTTCCTGATCCCTGTTGACCTTTTCATGGTCAACTAGAGTACTTTTTGCACATTTTTTAGTTTTGTGGATAGGCTCAATGTTACTAGTGATAGATCCATGATTTATTTCGCCCCTTCCCCCTAGAACCTTTTTCATGGCATATGGTTCTTCTGGGTGATAATACCTTGATTCCCTTCAAACATGCCCAAATATGGCATGCTTTCAGATTGGAGATCTTATTTACCATTTGGAAAGATCGCAATGCAGTCATTTATGCTCACAACACACTTGACATTAATGTGGTTGTGTACTCTGAAGCATGTATTTATAACAATGTCATGTTGTAGATTCAAGTATAGATGGATAAAGTGGCTCTAGATGTGGCACACTTACAAGACCTTTTGGCTCATTGGGGAAATGCCCCCTACACGATTGCTCATGTTCTGTTGGATTTGGCCTTCAATGATTGTAGCCCTCCTTGCGGTCATCATTGAGGATGTAGCAGTTCTACTCTTTGCGTAGCAGATCAACAACACCACTCTCCTAGCAGTGGTACTTTTGGTCGGCGTTACATTTTTGGAGGCTCTAATAATTGGCACCGCTCCGCATCGCCTCCCTAGAGGTCTAGTTTAGGGTGGTCCCTAATGGCTCCTCATACTGCTCCTATTGCTGGTTGGCTCTCTACTCACCCAAACTCCAAGTGGGTGTTTCCTTGGTCGAATTTGGCCATTTCTCCTCCCAAAACTAAAGGAGAGAAAGACAAAGATAATGGTGCTACTGCGGATGATGGTTGGGCTCCCCCTGAGCCATCTACTCTACCCACTTTTTGGTGGGGCTTTGATGATAAGGATCCTCCTTCCTCGGTTGGCACTATGCTGACAGCTTGAGGATTTCTTTGTTTTCTATCTTTTTCTATACTTTTTTGATGAATAGTTGATTTTCGGCTAGTGGCCGTATGGACTCACAAGGTGATCCTCTATCCCCCGACCCCTTTTTTTGTGAATATTTAACTTTATTGTAATTTTTTAATATAAGGAAGGGACTATTTATCAAAAAAAACTGTATGCATGATACTTCCTATTTACAATTTTGTCTCAGTTTTCAGCCATAGTTGATGTAACTAGTTTTACGATTTTATTTTGTGAAATCAAAAGTATGTCTGCAATAATTTGTTGGTGTTAGAATGTTTGTCCATATTTTTTCCCACATTCTATTTTTAAAATTTAAAAGAAATTGTACACTTGATAACAAATAATTTACACAAATTAAAAGAATATATATATATATATATATATATATATATATAATTCTAGAAAAAATTAAAGATTTTGATTGGAAACAATTTAGAGAAATCACTTCTATAATATTTCTTATTGAAAATTCAAACTTAATTGTATAAAGATTAGTCTAGATTTTGTCCATATTGTTTGTATTTCAAATCAAATGAAGCTATTCTTAAGGTTTTAAATTATAACTGATAAATAAAAACATTTACAATAACCATAATGATGTTTTTATCATGTTTAGTATAATTTAAAGAAAAATTCAGAAAAGAATAAAAATAAAAAATGAATTATAAATTAAATATTAGTTAATTAATAAATAAAATGGAATGTGCATCTTAATGCCACATAGGCGTTGCTCTTATACAAAAATTGATTTGTTCACGCATTTGAATAAACTATAAGAGGAGGTAAACAAATTTCGTTTTCTGCAGATCAAAATATTAGATGTTACTCAATCATTCTTCATCAGACTAATTCACTCACAATTTGTTTTTTTTAATTCACAGTCACAACTTATTGAAAGTTGATTGTTTTTGAAGATGAATACAGAATCCAACTTGATTTTATCACATAGGTTTTAACGTTGGAAAATTGACCAATGAAACATAGCATGGAATAATGAAAGAAAATTCATTTAATTTCTCTTTAATCTTCACAGATTATTTACGATAAGAGCTCATTTGAGGAATAAAATGAATAAGGTTTTTGGGACTTCGTATATTTGTGTTACATTACGTATGATTATTTGCAGCACTTGGGATCTGTAATATGGCTTGCGCAATTGATACATGATGGTATCCTCTCCACAACTTGAAACAGATTATTAAAGCTTGCTTTGTTGTAGTTGTCATCTGCACCAGTATTTACTTTTACATCCGTCTTAAGGCAAATAAAAGAGTTACAACAAGAAGCACTATCATAATTCTCATAATCTTTGAGCACACCATTTTCACTGCTAGAGAGCGTCCTTGGAAAATGAGGTTGTTCGTTGAATAACTGGGCACGAAGAAAAGCTCAGTGGAATCCAATGTATTATGCGGAGATCGAATGAAACTGCAATGCATAATAAAATATATTTATAGTGCGAAGCATGGATAAACAACGACCAGAATAGTTGAACATTGTAATTCACAGGTTGACGCATTCAAAATTTGGAATAGGCAGAATTGCGCGTATTATATCTTGTTGAAACGCTTGTTCTAAAACATGATTTAAGTCAAAATTATTATGCTGTTATACCGCGAATGTGTTACCGTGTACGTATCTTACCAGTAAGGTCAATGGTCATAGTTCAGAATAATTGTATATCTTATTCGAATCAAAAGTGTTAAATATTTGTATCATAATTTTATTGGTAAGGTCAAGGATGTGTGTAATTTTCTAATTAGTTCATTTCATAGAGGAATCAAAATTAATGGTATTATAAAAAAATATTTTCTAAGTGACATTAAAACTTGTAAAAATATCTTGTGATCTCATCATTTATACCAT
Organism: Cupressus sempervirens; assembly: GCA_028749045.1. NCBI lineage: Eukaryota > Viridiplantae > Streptophyta > Pinopsida > Cupressales > Cupressaceae > Cupressus > Cupressus sempervirens. Next base: position 911,335,614 of record CM053785.1, read on the forward strand.
TTGGACTGTTTTAGAAATACAAAACAAATGAGTGTATTATTATTTAATCATTTTGATCATATTATATGAGAGGATTGATGCTAAGCCATCTAAATTTTTTTAAAAAAAATACTTATTGAAATAAGACCATCACTTTACCTTTTTATTTTTTTGTATTGATTATACCTAGCTAAATTTCATCATGTGTACATGATGACCAACACATAAATCTTCACCTAAAAACAAAACATTTTAATCTAGTCCTTTGCTCTAGTCTTGTAGTTAATTACTTTTCAAATCTTTGATCTTCATTATAAAATCATCAAGATTCTTTTAAAAATATTTCTTTGGTTTTTGTCCTTAAGCTCATTATATCTAGTTATAGTTTCAAGATTTCTTCAAACATTTTTAGATTGATCCTTCTTATATAAATGCAGCTAATTTTTCTTTGCCTCATAATTACAAATTTTCACTTTCATATTCATTGAAAAAATTATTTGATTTTTGAACATAATCAAATGAAACATCCAGAAAAACCCACTTTATACTTTTTCAAAATGACAATTAGTTAATAAAATCAACTCAAATTTGAAAAAGTCAAATCTAAAAAATAGTACAGATGCGAGTTTAATTTTAATGTTTGATCCATTATTGTTAACTTAATAAACAGCTTTAATTGAAGACCATGAAAGCGCTTTCCTTCCTCTACCATGCACCATACTTTTACTTTGAATATCACAGTCGACAAGTTCATACACTTTAGAATATCCCTACGTAAAATATGTAACATCCTGCCTCTCATGAAGAATGAATATAAATGGCAACACCTATCAACGGGAAGGAGGGAAAAAAACAAAAAGAAAAAACTCTACAAAGTCAATGCTGCAATTCAACGCGCCTTTGTTTTACTTTGAATTCCAATTTCAGTCTTGACCAATTCAAACACAACACGCTTTTTCTATAAATACAATATGCTTTCCTTCTTCATAGCCATTCCTCATCTTTGCTCTCTATCACGCAGCTAGATATTCTCTCAGTTTCCCTTTCTTCACATTTCTCTATTCAGCTTCAACATTCATTCTGCTAATTACAATGGCGAGATCAACAATACTTTTGACTATTATGACAGTACTACTCCTGCTCAACATTTTGTTTTGCCTCGCTGCATGTGCTCGTCCAATCTTCATCAAGGAAAAAGTGAATACATTTGCCGGCATCAACGGCAATAAAATGGTTGATAATTATATAGTAGAAATTGTGGAGGTATTATCATCGGGTTCTAATTGTCGGGGACACATAAAAGACCCTAGCTGCCACAAAAGATAAAGCGAGGCTTTTAAACATCATTTCGGTATTCTTAAGTGGCCGGATATGCCGATAAAAAGATTTGCAATGCAGGGAAAATATGTAAGAAAAATAAATAGACAAGTTTTAAAGTTTCTTTGATTTTTTAAAAGAGAATTCCCGATTCCCCATCTTTCATTGGCATTGAGTTTTAGATTGCCACGCTGGAAAAACAAAAACATTGCAGGAAAATGGTATGACGCGACAGCAAATTATGTGATTTTACGGTGATCATGGTGAGCATTTTCATGCTCTCTCTTCCTCGGAATCTGCAGCTCGTCAGGTTTGCAAAAGTGGGGTGGATCAAAAAAAAATTCTTCATTAATTCATATCCTGCGAACAGATCGTTGATTAATCAGTGTAGTTTTCATGATCACGATTTTTTCCTGGCCAAAATCTGTGTCGCATAGAAATTGATCGGATTATGAAAGACACTCATACTCCATTATTCATTTGAATTATCATGGGCGGCAGCAGAAATTCTAATAAAATACATAGTTCATTTTTTGATCCATTTGTCTTTAAAAAATAAGTCTCCTGCTTTGGCAAGCTTACAAGGTCTTTGAGAAGCATACATGGCCTTCTTTTGTAATTGTAGTGCCTGTTCTTGTTCACATCTTTTCCGAACATTGTTGTTATTATTATCAGACTGTGATGGACTAGTTTTATGTTGATGGATTAGTGGTATTGTTTTGACACTATCAGACATTATGTTATGGATTTAGTGGTTATATGATGAGATCATTTAGACTTTACATTTTATGCATATATGATGATCATTACATTGCTTTCAGTTATTGTTGATGATTAGTTAGATGGTTTACTATTTCATGTGTTTTATTATGGATACTTACCCCATACTTGCACGTTTATGGTGTGCGTGTTTTCTTATTGTATGGCATTTCTGATGTGGTTAAAAAAGAGATTCGTAGTCACCCGCTTAGTCGGGATCTACATGATGCACCACTTCTTGCCATTGTCTGTTTAGCTTAGCATTATATATATTGTATGTACATGCATAGTTTTTCTGCAGGTTGCAGGTATCGGGTATCGACTTCCCTGAATTGCCAGGATGAGCATACCCTATTATACTATCTCAATGATAAGAGAAGGGAGATAAATTCTCAAGTTCAAATCCCAAACCTTTAAGCCAATTGTCCTAGTGAGGTAGGACAAGTATCTGGATATTTTACCTACCGAATGTGTCGGATGACATGAATCGTGATTTTTAACCCTTTAGACTAATTTTGAGTGATTTTCTCTATGATGGGTTTTCATATTTTATCTTAGAAGTCTATGGTGAATTTTCTATTAATTAAGTCTTAATAAATAGATTTAATTAATAAATTAATTATTTGAAAAAATTAATATAAAATATCATGTTATTTGATATTTTGATTATAATTAATTAAATGAGAATTAATTGAAGAAAAAGAATTAAATAAAAGAAAATTAGAAATTAAAATTAATAATAATAATAAAATAATAATAAAGTAATAAATAAATAATAATAATAAAAGTTATAAAAATTAAAATGAAAGTTATTAATATTTAAATATAAATTATATTAAAAGTAAATTGGAGTTATAAGTTTGCATGAGAGTTAACGCACCTTTTCTATTTCTCATATGTCAACAACACGAGGGTTAGTGGATCAATTAAGAACATGGTGTCTACAATCCTATGGCTCATCTAGAAGGTTGGAAAAGACCCATGCTTAGTTGGTGACACCTTCTAGCTGTTTGTAGAAGCATTCTAGATATTTCCTGAGAGCTCTTTATATTCAGACATTCTTAGAAGCTTAGACATAGCGTTTGGAGTGCAATTGGAGCATTGGAGGACTCAGAAACTCTGAAGAAGGGAGGACCTTGCTCTGCGGGCTTTCTGAGGAAGAGCAAATTAGCATCAGAATTTGGATAGATTCTTGTGATTTTACTTATGCTATTTTCGCATCATGCATTCCCTGTCTTCTTCGTGTCTTCCATATGTCTTTTGAAGAATTTTCTATTTTTGTTATATGCATTCTCAATATGGGTAGTTTAATTTATTTGAGAATTTTATATGCATAGATCTAAAAAGAACACGGGGCTAGAGTTTAAATTTGTAGCCAAAACCATTAGATGATTTATTGGATAAATAGTGAGACCAAATAGTTTATAAGAATATTCTAAAAATTGTGTATGCTCATTGTAAAATATACATGTTTATAATTTTCACATTTGCATATATATATATATATATATGTTGTGATATTTGATTTAAATTTTGTGAGTACATATAAAGACACACACACACACACACACACACACACACACACACACATATACATTGAATAATCGTACTTATAAATCGTAGTGAAAATATATATAAAATCGCATTGTGATTTGTATGGAATCAATGTTTGAAAAAATTTTATTGTTATCTTTTTTTTAAAATATATAAATATAGGGGCGGATGGACTCATCCCCCACCCCTGTCGACACCATTATGACCACTGCGGTATCACAGGGTACTGCGAGATCGCAATGTACCTATGGTCAGCAGAGTACTTGCAACCCATAGCGTACCTGCGATTCGCAGGTCATACATGCGCCGGCGGTACTTACATTCCATGCGGTTTGAGTTTCTTTTAAAAATGAACATTGTTAGATGTTATTTCATATATGAATTTCGACTTCAATGTTGCATTGTATTAAATTATTAAATGTTATTATATATATATGTATGTATTTATTTATTTATGTATATATATATATATATATATATATATGCATATAAGTATATATATATATGTATATACATTATTAATAATAAATAATTGATATATTAATTGATGTTTGAAATTTAAAGAGAAATTCTTTAATAACAAGTTATTTCATAATGTTGAGCAATATAGATTCAATATAATCTTTAATTTGGAAAGATGAAAATGAAAAGAATTTCAAATATTATTTTGAAAATGATGGGGGTCTAAATGAAAATATAAGAGACATTTAGAACATTTAGAAATTGAGTCTAATGGTTTTTGGGTAGAAACTTTTATCTACCAATACAAAAACAAGGGTTAGGTTAAACGTGAAATTCTCCACTTGATATTTAAATTGGGAAACATAAATTGAGACTTTAGCATTTAAATTCAAGCTTGTAAATTAGCAAAACAAAAACAAGTGTTTACATTGTGTATTCTTTATGCTATTGTTTTGGGTTTTGGGTTGATTAGTGTTGACCAGTTATAGGACGTCTACCAGAGGCTTGGGGGTTATGTGATTGTGATGTTATGATGATGTTTTAATCTCGATCTTTATAGACCCAACCATGGTTATGTGATGGAATGCTCTATGTATTGGATGTGATTACTGATTGTTATAGTTGAGATTCTTATGTATGAGACACTTGACTTAACCATTATTTTTGGTCATCGATCAGTTAACCTTGGTTATTTTTTAATCGCCATGATGGGACTAAAATATGGATTTATTCTTGACGATGTCATGTTGTGACATGTTTGACTCAACCATATTTGGAGTCTTTGATCAGTATGATTGAGATATATTTTGGTTATTGAGAACCATTGGATACTTTGATTATCAATGATACTTCAGTTGCCAATAGAGAGCTGTTGTGTTCATGATTTTTTATGGATGTTTGTTCATGGAGATTTGATGCTTTTATGCATATTTGATGATTTTATTATGGATTATCTTTTGTGATTTTGAGATTTACGATTCCATGAGCTTAGGGTAGGATATCTGCATGTAGTGACGAGAAGTGGCTTCCAATGGGGGCCGGGGCCCTAAGAGGCTGCGAGGGTAACTCATTGTAAGTCAGATTAATAAGTGATAACATACACACCTAACACTAATTGAATGAACTTAAAAAGATAAGTGTTTTGTTCTCGCCCATGCCTTGAGTGCTTGTATAGGCTAGGATGGGAGTAGTGAGAACGCATAGTTGCGACCTTGCATTCTATAGTATACCTCATCAGTATGAAAGGATACTAGTGGCAGCATGAGATCAGTATGGACCCGTCGAGTTTAGCTAACTTCTAGGGTAACTTGTACGTGATAAATGCAATGACACTTTCCTGCTTGCATAGTAGGTTCCTACATGTTATTGTGTGCCTTTGGGATTAGATGTTGGACTTGTGTCTGGAACCTTTGAGTTAGTATACTTTTAGGATTCCTAGACTTATAGAGATTTATGCTATATGATTTTTTGTTAGCCTATTTGGGACTTGAGAGTACCTCCTCAGCACAGTGGGAGTGGACCACTTAGGTACCACGCGATCGGGTGGTAGTGTATTTTTTACTCTTATCATTTGAGATTCATTGAGACATCGTGGCTGATGCGTCCTTCATGATGGTAGATATGTATCCTTTCGTTGATGATTAGCATATGTTAGATGATGTTATCTTATGCTTATATTTGCATGTTAGATTACTTCTACATATGATGTTGTATATGTTAGGAGTGATATTCCTACTATGTTAGTACCGATGATCTCTTTGGTGATTTGGAATGTTACGCATGGAGGGATGGCTAGGATCTACGATGGTCTAATGATGCTATTAACGGTTGGGAGGAACCGTGAACTTAGTTATTATGTTTGATCTTTATGATGGATGTATATGTCTTCTATGATGATGTATCATGTGTATCATGTGATTATCTTTACTTTGATGTATCATGGATTAGAATAGGGTGATGTACCATATTTTACATATGTATATTCTTTTGGGCTTGTCATACCCTATGACATGTACAGAGTATGAATAAGCATTTGAAATGTAATGAATAAATATTGGAATTATCATTATTATTTCATGTGGATGTTGTACTAGATGGATTCATTAATGTTAGTTGTTTAGATGTAATCCAATGTTAAGGGATCTTAAAGAATGTAATTTGATATGTATGTTATGTTTAATTTCAGATGGACATTACCATTGCTTCCGTTATTATGCATAAGTTATATGTGGTATTTACTTTCATGTTAAAAAAAAAATGCTACCAAACTTAGTGAAATTTAAGGTTATTTATTTGGATCCCTTGGTGGGGCATTACAGTAATAGATCTTGCAGAAGTAGGTAAAGTTAGCAAGTTAGTGAAAAGAAGCATAAAATACCATTCTAGAAAAGGTACGGAAAAGCTTATCTTAGTCAATGGATCCCTCAAAATAGGTCTATCTACTAAATAGGTAATGTTATGATCAATAAGAGAATGAGCCATACAGAAATTTCCTTCATAATGAGAATTCTCTACTAGTATTATTAATATTCAATATGAATGAAAGATAACATAAATCAAACATGATTCTTTTTCAGATTCACAAAAACACAACAAAATTTTTTCAAAAAATTTGTTGTTATCCATCACAAAATATACAGAGGATGGCCACCTCCAAGACTTAATCTCCTCTATCTACTCAATTAAATTGTCTTTTAGATATGACAAAATTAGTTTTACAATTGTAAATAAGATGAAAAAAGCTAAGTGTTGCTCCCTACAATGTTCTTTCTCTATATTATAGATTTACTTTTGTTACATTTTGCTATTATTGTAAAATGTGAGTATAATACTAGAATAAAATCATTTTGTTTGTATTAAAATCTACTATAATATTAAGAAACTCTATTTAGAGGTAGATTGACAAAGTCTTAAATAAAGGGAAACTCTTATAATAAAGTTTCGAATAAATATTAAAAATAAATAATGTACAAGTGATAAGTGTATCTACTCAAATAATTATATGGGATGTCAATTTATAATTTTAGAGTTTTTAATATAGTAATAGAAATTAAAGTTAAAATATAAATACATTTTAGTATTACATAATTAATTAGATACCATAAACATTATATATGTGTTCATTATAAATTTGACTTTGATTTGTTAAAAATAATAACAGTATTATTTAACAAATTAGATACTTAATGATTGTATTTCAAATAGTTGGAAGGCTATCAATACATTACAACATCTATGCTCACTATCTTATAGAAGTCTTAGAAACCCCAACTTCCATTGATTAAACATTCTTACATATAATTATTACATATACTATAATTATAAAGGAGCTTCTTTAACACATGTAACAATGTGTTCCTAGCCGTTGATGTAAATTTTTGTGCTAGGAAAGATATTGCACGGTGTATTGTATAAGTGTTGTTAAACATATTTGTTGAGAATTATAAACTTTTATTGAATCAAATAAGATATTGTGAGGCAAGATAATCTAAAGTAAAATTAATAAACTGTATTATTTAGAGTACTTCTTAAATAAACTTATGTTAACAATTGATTTATGTAAATAAATAAAACACCCTTCACAATTAAGATTAACTTTTACGAAGTAACAATTTGGATGATCTATTCGATAATATTTCTTTCTTTCTTTTTCCATGTCTTTATATATCTTCATATTTTGTTGAAGGAACATTATCTCATTTGATGTCTTCAGTCGTTAAACCTATATAGTGCTATTGATGAACACCCAGTTATTGATGCTCACATCGTAGAAAGTCACAATGAACATCCCAATAAGAATGAGAGTTCATATGCCAATTTGAGTCAATGATGACATGGACAACTAAAAGTGGTTCTACATCTAATCAATATATGTTTTAAAGAACTAATATGCAATGTATCATTAGTTTTCAATTTTGATAAATGTGATCTCTATAATAAAATTACTCATTTCAATCATTTTGAATGGTTTCCATTTTGTAATTTTTCTACTTGGGGCTAAGCTTCAAATTATGGCCTAATAGGGAACTCAATATAAATTCTTCCTATACTTAATGTGATATAGAGGTTTATTCTTGTTCACCTCAAAACATAGAAAAATAATGATAGAGCAAAAGTGATATATTGAAGATGAAATATGGATAAATAAAGATAGAGGTGCAAATAGATATACAAATAGAAAAGTTGGGAATAGTTATGAATGAATATAAATAATAATAGGAGAGGGTGGAGACAAAAATATAGAATGATAAAGATAGGATAGACTTAGAATTGATAGTCAATATACTATTCATTTTTGGTATTTGTTTTCATATTGAACTCTAATTCCCATGCTCTTCAAATCAATTTTAAAAATTGAAATTTTGGAGAGAGAGAGAGAGAGAGAGAGAGAGAGAGAGAGAGAGAGAGAGAGAGAGAGAGAGATTTCCACATAAACAACATAACAAGAATATTTAATATTTAAAACTATCAGCTTAACCCTAGCACAACCTTGAAAGGTGTAAGTGCTGGTTTTTTTCCTATTTTGTAGTGACTTGTAGATGATAATTTTATATCTAAAATCTGATTCATTTAATATTTAGTTTCTAATATTTAACATTTTCCACATTGGAAGTGGTGTACTAATTTTATTTTTTGGGAGTCAAAAATATTATTCTTTCTATTGAGATTAGGTTTTACATCTAATTCACTATGTTTATCTCTCTTTATGACTATCCTTAAATATTACACACTGATGGAAAAAATAAATTTAGAAAATTATTTTAAAATTATTTATTATTGTCCATCCCCTTTTTACCTATAAATTATCAACCTTAAATTAAATCAAATTTTCCTATTAAGCTTTCGATATCCCAATATTATAAATTTTGCATAACCTTACTTGGCTTTTATCTTTACAAAGTTGATTAGTGTTATCCTTTCATGAATTCAGTGGACACACATATTTTAAAATGAGTTTGAGTTTAGAATTCTAAACTTGTCTCGTATAAAATTGTATTTTACATTCCATGTGTATGGAACTTAGCATTATTCATAATGTAGTTTATAGAACTTGATGTGATTTGGTGATGTTGTTCTTTCCCCATTATGTGATAGGGAATTAGAAAATTATAACTTAATTGTCACATTCTATTATTTTGAATACATTATTTGTTTAAGATATATCACTCTTTTCATTCCTTTTAATTATAATATTTATCATCAATAATTTTATGTTGTATATCTTAGAGCATCTAATTTTTATCTTCTTTCAATTTGTTTCAATTTCTCAATAATTTATTCATAATTACACATCATTATCTAGATTTATATGTATCCGTTGGTCAAGATCTAGAGTTTATAAGATAATCTATGTGTCATTTGATTACTAAGAAGTTGTTCAGAAAAAGCATTTTCCAACCTTAGGGATATTAACTAATTGCCAAGTTTTTCCCATTTTTTGATGGAGAATATATAAAAGTATTATTGACCACCTCTTGTAATCCATCTTAAGTATAATCAATGCATTTACCTATGCATTAAACTATGGTATATGCTTGCATAGTAACATATGGTATCATTTGCATAGTGTGGAAGGAGTTTAATAGAAATATAGAGAAAAGTCTTTCTATACTAGTTTTTCCTCATGTTGTCTAGAACCTATGGAAGGAAAGGGACAAAAGGTTGTTTAGGGAATCTTCTCAACCTACTAATTTTTTTGTAGAATGTATAAATAAGAGTGTCATTGAAAATTTCAATAGTATGTAAAAGGACAAAGTATACTTTGATGTTAGTTGTAATTCTAGTAGAATGAAGGACTTGAAAGTAGTGGTTGAAAGCAAAAGAAAAAATGTTAGAGTGGATTTCCCTACTATGGGTTGGATAAAAATAAATTTTGACAAAGCTACAAAGTGAAATTCAAGTCTCAATGAATGTGGTTCTATTATTAGGGATGATTAGGGAAATTTTATTAAAGCTACACTGGTTCCTCTTGGTATTTAGATGAATCATCTAGCAAAAAATATGGGTCTTCCACAAGGGTTATAGTTGGTCGATGCCCTTTAGGAAAATGGTCCTTGGATAGAAGGATATTCAAAGAAAATATTAAATTTTCTTTCTATGTATTTGGAACCATCATGGACTATTGAAAATGTTATCAAGGAAAAAGTATAATAGTAAAGTTTGATAATGTAAGGAAACAAATGTATGTAGAAATGCTTTCTATGCTAATCTTGAGAGGATGACTACAAAAATATCAACTTGGTATCGTAGAGATCTCAAGAACAATAAAATAATCAAAATAACAATGAACATATAACACAATGATTGCCATGGGGAAACCCTTCTAGGAGAATAACCCCAGCCTCTAAAACCTACACAATGTATTATCAAATAAAGATTATTACAATACACTTGCAATGCAAGTTCTTATAGGCGTGCATCACTACAACACAAACTTGGGAGACACCTTCTAGCACCTAGCATTGAAAACAAAACTCAATGGTCTATTAAATCCTCCTCAAGCCCTCATTTTATAGTGATTTTACAACCTAGAAACCACTTGTGGTTTTACAAAACCATGGGCTTAACCACCACACCACATATTTGCCCATTTTTTATGTTTACATTTTCAAGATAAAAAAACAACCAGGTTAAAATAATAATCTCGTCCATACTTCTTTCGCTAGTTTAGACCCCCATAAAAGTCATATAATGATTCTAAAATGTTCTAAAAATGGTGCTCCTATATTTTACATTGGACAAGTTACATTTCTAACAACTCATACACCTATTTCCATTTAATAAACATGTGGAAAACTACCACAAATAAATTTTAGAATTTTCTAGAAAAAGATTTCAAGGTTGAGAAACATTTCTCAACATTCTCCCACTTGTTGAGCAGATTGCCAGAGTCAAGGGATCCAAAGTATCATGGACTTATTTGCTAGGGGTTGAGAGGCCCATAGACTCTAAACACCATTTGAAATTTTCTATGCTTATGAGCTTATTTTATGAATCAACAAAATTTTCCAAATTGTCTACCTTCTTTAGCTTCACCTTTCCATCCTCAACTATATCTCTCAAAAATGATATTATACATCAATGTCCTTTGTCTTGGTATGAAATGTTGGGTTCTTTGCTAGAAAGATTTCCTTCTTACTGTCACTATAAATTTCCAATACACCCTATTTGAACACAATCTCTTTAGCTAGATTGATTTCTTGTAGGCATGATTATCTTCCATATACTTTTCCTCTGTAGTAGAAAAAATGGCCACAACTCGATTGATTTCTTGTAGGCTTGCTCATCCAACTAATTGCACCACCAAATAATGTAAATACATATAAAATGGTGGATGTTCATCTATCAACAACAACATCCTAGTCTAAATCCACATAACTTTTAATATCCAAGAAATACTCATATCTTATTCCATGGAAAGATATAGATTACTATGAGGTACCCCATAAGTATCTAAAAACTCTTTTTATTGCACCCCAATATGCTCTTCCTAGATTAGACATGTAATAGGAAAGTAATCTCTTAAGGTACTATACTGATATCATTCATATCCAATGATGATGTAGGACACTGTGAGATAGAAATATTTATTCCCATAGTAATAGGAAAACTCAATGGTCTAGAATCCTACATGCTGAATCTTCTCAAAAATAGTACCAACATACTTACTCTAGTCAAGCCAAAGATTTATATTTTATTTGTCTCTTATAATCCTGATTCCTAAAATGCGCCTTGCTATAGCAAGATCTTTCATTCCAAACTTTGCCGATATCTGATATTTTAACTCTACAATCAAGCATTTTCCTTTGCCAATAAACAAGATATCATCCGCATATAAGGAAATATCCCAGAAATAAACAACATCATACTTGAAATTTTTATAGTGATCATATTTAGGCCACACAAATCCCAAACTCAACACATATGTACCAAAATTATGGTACCACATCCTAGGACTTTGGTTTAAACCATAGAAGGATTTGATAAGTAGGAGATAATTTGCATAGAAAGTCAAATTTTGATATTGCTATCAAGATTTAAATGTGTGATTTTTTAGTCAAACTCATTGACCCATGTTTCATGAGGAGTTATTGAACATGAATCCATCTCTCATGAGAATAAATGGAACACTTAACACTCATTAGATCTCAATGATGCTCATAGGGGTGAAGCAACAGGACTTCCTGGGATGTCACCCTTCCCAATACTACTCCAACTTGAGCATGCTTAACTACGGAGTTTCCTCCATGGTTAAACCCAAATATTGCAACCCAATTTGCAAAACCTTCACCAAGTGTTGCGCCTTATGAACTATTCATTAGAAATCCTCTTAAGCTCATCAATTGATAAGTAGGAGATAATTTCCATAGCAAGTCAAATTGTGATATTGCTATCAGGATTTATTTGTGTGGTTTTTGAGTCAAACTCATTGCAGGTTTCATGAGTAGTGATTTTGAATGAATCCATGTTTCATACAAGGATTTCTTTGACTTATAGAACAAATGAATTTTCCTTTTACCACATGGTTCTCTGGTTGTCTCATAGAAATTTATTCTTCCAAATCACCATGAAGGAAGGTTGTGTTCTCATCCATTTTCTGAACTTCTAGATCATAAGTTGTTGCAATAGAATGTAAAAACTGAATGGATTTCATTTTTTCAATAGGAGAAAAATTTCACCATAATCACCTCCTACAACCTAGGAGTAACCTTTTTGAGAATATCATAGTTAATGTGACCAAATCTTTCATGCTATACTAAGTTGGAAGAAAAATTACCAATTTGCTATGAAAATTTTGTAGAATTATGAGAACTTGATGAAGTACCTTTCAAATGTAAATTTTTTTCATTGTCCACTCTTTTCATTACAATCACATGTTCAATAGCTCTTCTAATCTCAATAATGTCATCAAACATATGTATTGAATGACCTTGCTATCTAATATGCATAAGGTATATTAAATTTCTCTTCAATTGTGGAAGATAAAGAACATTAGAAAATATTTAATCAATAAGACCTATTAATTTAATTCTAATAGATCCAATGCCTGAAGGTTTTAACTCATATTTGTGATGAAGGGCCACACCACCCTTACCAACTCACAACCAAGGATGCAAAAATATGAAGACAAAATTCTTCCCAAGAAATTTTATTATACTTGAAAATCTAATGGTAATTACAATAACAATGCTGCAAGATCTCTCAAGATCCAACCCAAAACCAAGCTAGTCTAGATCCACACTCTAGTAGAACCTCCAAGATCTCAACTTGTGCTCGTAAGCCACCAAGAAACCTCCTTGTTTCTAAACCATAGCCACTAGCTCTTTTGTCAAACTCTATCCAAGATCCAAGTGTAAACTGCCTCACATTCGGTGCTCTGTCCACACACTCAAAACTCCACCACAATCCTATTGTAAACTGGCTCACATTTTGCACTCTATCCACAAAGTTAGGAAAACTCACTCCTTTTCTTCCTCCTTCTCTTCAAGCTTTTACTAAGAAGAGATCACACCTTGAAGCTTTCACATCTTGAAGCCTTCACACCTTCTAGCTTTCACCCTTGAGGCTTGACCTTCCAAAGCTTGATTAGAAATGCTCATATACCTTGCTTAATTAGGCACATACCACCCAATGAATGATTTATCCACACCCTTATATAATTCCACCTACACAATATCCACAACCTTCTAGGATTCCACCTACACAATATCCACAAACTTCTAGAACTCCACCTACACACCTCGATAAATGGAATGACAACTATTTTTAAATTTTATTTTTCTATTATGCCACCTATGCACCTCAAAAATAGAAATTCCTTTTTTTCAAAAAATTTAAAAAATTCACCATGCAAGATGCTCCTACATCAATTTGTTAGCAAAATATACTACTCCATCCACTTGATTATTGAATGTCTCAAAAAAATCTCTTCTAAATGTCATATGACATGTGGCTCTAGTATTTAACAACCAAGTATCATTCACATAAGAATTGGAAGTATTAAAAACTTCTTCAATCTCAAAATTATAATGTGCAGATTGAGGGTTACAACTTGAATCTAGTGGTTTCTCCATCTTGTCACAATTCTTCTCCCATTGAGTTCAATTAAGATTGGCACTATGACCCATTTTCCCATATCTATAACATTGTATAAATTGCCTCTTATTCTATTGATAATCTCTATGCTAGTATGTCTAGTAGACTTATCTTTGGATGTCAACCCCTATTGTTTTTGTGCAAGACACAATGTCTCGACATTTGAAACTGATGCTTTCTTTCCAAATGCTTTTCCATAAGCCTTTTCTTCTTTACCCTTCTAGATGACAAGTTCCTTTTAGCTCATAGGCTTCCTTGGCTCTTCATTTTCATCTTTTATTTCACAAACACCATCCCATAAATCATTAAAAGTGAGAGTATTTTTTATGTTTCCAAAACCATTTATGGTAATCCTCTTTACCAGACATAACTATTCCAACAATTGAAATTAAAAAATGCATTAGAATTATTGTTGAATCTAAATTCTATTTCTCCTACCACTATAATAGGTCCAAAGAATATAAATGAAATGCACACATAGACTGACTTATTGTAAAAAAGAAGTGAATATATAAAAACAAAAATTATTTTGGAAGTTGAGTAAAACTATAAATAGTTACATAATTAAACTGCCAAAAAACTACTTCCTAAATAACAAATAAATTGATGATCCTGAAGGATTAGTTATTAGATATCACTTGACACACAGACTTTCCAATAACTACCCTTATCTGGCCATCCAAAGACACAAATCACACTTATAGAAACCTAGTAAAATGCAATGCCATAACATTCCAAGCTTCTTTGATTTTCTCTCTCTTTATTAAAAATAAATAAATTAATGGACACAAATTTGTGGCTTTCATGTCTGATATTCTCACTTTGTTGCTAACAAACTCGAACATTCTTTCCCTTAGCATAGTCTTGAAAAGTTTGGACTTTGTTGTCTACCATAGAGCCAGTATGCAATATAGTATTTCAGAAAGTACATATTTGGACTCTCTTAACATCTATAATTTATAGCATACCAGAATGACCTTATGTGTAGGCCTCAAAATTTTTCCATCACTTTCTTCCAACAGAAAATCCACAAAAGGATGAAGAAAATATCTTTGTCCAAGTTATGTAGGAAACCATGATCATATGCTTTTGATTTGGATAATAAATTTTGTGATTTTTGGTAATTATAATTTCTTTGTCCTGCAAAAGTAGGTCAAATTAAGGGCTCAATGATTTTTCTTTGTAGTTTTAGTTTTAGTGGGTTTTGAGATGCTGAGAGACAATTAGTGCATGTAGCCTTTGGACATGTTTTTTCTTTTAGAGTTAGATAGATAAAGATAAAACTAGAAGCACAACCATGGTTGGTTATTCAAATTAATCTTGATAAGTCTAACAAAATGTGAAGTATAATTGATAACATATTTTGAATAATCAAATTACGTAGGCTTTTTTTGAATTTTTTTTGTGAAATGTGAATGAAGGAGACAAAATTCAAGTTAGAATTTTGGACTTAAATGATAAAAAATTATATGAGAGATCTTGTGAATAATAAGGGGACAATTGCTAGGTTTGTAAGAAGGAATTCATAGGGGCCCTATAGGTTTTGGCATCTATAAGATTGATTAGATAGAAATCAATATGGAAAAATTTAGAGAGAAGTAGAGAAGAAATATTATCACAATAGATAAGCCCAAGGAAAAGGCTCATCCAAACTCAGTACACACAAAGATATGTCTAATAGAATTTACTATTCTAATACATTTACTATTTAAAATATGAATGCATAGCTAAAGAATGTGGACCATTTTATCAAATGATACTACATGTCCTAACACCTCGACAATTGTATTCATTGAAAATAAATAAAATACTAACGGTTAAAAGCACAAACCTGTGTCACCTTTTATGAAGAAATGTGATATCAGAATGCGATAGTTCAACATTAATGACAAAAACAATGGTATTTGTGTTTAGAATTTGAAAATGATCTAAACTGATGAAATCTGTAGAATTGGATGAACTTTATGCCTATCATTTTAAGAAAAAAATTTGAGTAAGAATTTATTTAGTTCTTTTATTTTGAAGTCCCTTTTTTAACTATAAAAAATATAGGGTGTAGTTCCCATCAAAAAAAAAATGCAAATCATCTTTTTTTGTTTTGACTTGAAAATATCTTATAGATGACATGTATATCTAGTGCACAAAAAAAGAAATAATTATTTTTGATTTATATTTTCTTTGTTATAAGTACTCAAGCTCGACCTTCTCAGAAGCAAACAGTTTTTTCCTCCCGTCAAAACTTCCCAATCAAATCTACACCTTCTTGAGAAACAAATACATATTCATGAAGAGGACTCTCTCCTCTAGAGATAAATATAATTTTTTCATTTTTTTGGTATGATTTACTATTTTTTCCCCTTTTTTAATTGAGCATCTTCTGAAATGTTGAAATATCGACTTATAATATTTTGAAATTCTAATATATTATAACTAATCAAAACACTCAAAAATTTATATAATGATGATATTGAATCTAAGATCTATAAAATGGTATTTTTAGTTTTTGAATAAAATTGAGTTTTGATAGAGAAATGAAATTTGACCAAAACAGGTTTTGACATTGAGAAGGGAATGTTAAATAGATTGAAACATATATTGAACACATTATCATTTCGACAAAAATTGGGCACTTCTTGCACAAGATAAATCAATAGTTAAGAAATGTGCATTCCTTTGTTATTAAACTAAAACACATAAGCCATAGTAAGATTATGGATCTTCATGGCTTGCCACAACTTTCCTGTACTTTTAAAAACATAGAAAATCCACAAACTACTCAAATAGCTGAGTGATAAGTAGTGCTAACTTGCTTGGCAAGGTAGAGTGTTGAGTCACAAGTACTTCTGAGTTTCTTGGCACCTATAGGGTCCAAGTTGCTTAGTTTCCAAAGGGGAGCTTGATAGAGGAGACCAAGTCACTTGGTCAATGGAAGTCAAGTTACTTGACTTAAACAAAGGATGAGTGTTGTGAGGAGAAAGAACAACATTCTAGAAAAAATATAAAAGGGTTAATGATTTCTCCTCCATTTATTCAATACTTACTAACATGCAAAATCAAATGTATCGAAGCAAGAAAGGTCTAAGACACAATAGATTGGAGATGTCAAGTATGCTTTCTTGGTTTTTAAAACTGAATCAAACTAATACAAATCTAGAGAATAAACCATAAACTTAATATTGGTGTATATAGGGTTATGAATAGTCAACTTATGGTTATCTTAACTCTTAGGTAAGTCATGTTGTCATTATTATATAGGCAGGTAGGTTGGCCTAGGTGTTATGTAGGGTTGTGTCTATTCAACCTAAGCATAATTAGGTATATATAGGAGCTTGTGAGTCTTATTTCAAAATCATATTGTGAAGTGTGTTCTCATTGGAGATATTTGGAGATTTCCCCCTTGAAGTGGCATATTACTTGTAGTTATTATCAAGTATTTATATAATATTTCATAATATTTCTTCTATTTTTCAAGTGATTTCATTACAAGTGGTATCAAAGTATGATCTTGGCACCATAGAGGCAAGGATCTTTCTCAACATTGGGGCAATTTTGGGAAGAGCATAGCTTTTAGATTTTAGAAAATTTTAAAAATATTTTTTAAGGGTTTTTGAAGACTATATTAAAGAAGCTATAGTCTAAAATTTAGAGGAATTGGAGCAAATTTAAGTAAATTATTGCAGAATTACTATTTCTACACAATTTATTAAGATCTACATATCTCTCACACCCTACCAAATTCAAGTATGACTTGTATTGGGTTTTTGAATACATAGTAGAGGAGCCTACATTTTAAAGGTTGGAGAAATTGAAGCAAAAATAAGCAAGTTATTACAAAATTACAAAAATTCTCTTTCAAGGCAGCAAATTTGTCAATATTTTTTGGATTTTTCCTAAGTAAGGGTATCTGGGCCCTAGTAAATTATAGTAATTAAAAAAAAAAAAAATTAGAGGCAAAAATAATGCTACCACACTAGGGAAATCTTCTAATCAAGATTGGGAAAAAATAGACGATAGTAATACCAATTAGGAAATAAGTAAGTTCAAGGAAGAGGTTAAGGGGGATATGTGTGACCTATGAGGAGATATATCATATATGCGAAGCATGTTAAGCACCTATATGAATGAAAGAAGCAAGGAGTTTTCAAGCAATAAAGGCGAAACCTTCAATTCAACTAATAATGACACAAATTTTAATACTCCTATGGGATCTAGGAATTTTTTTTCAAAGGAGGATTTGCATAAATTCGATGTCAAGGATCCTCTAACATGGATAAATCAAATACAATTTTTTTTTGAGGTACATCAAACCCCATATGGAAAAAAGGTCATGATATCTTCCTTATATCTAGAACCAAGTCAATTCATTTGGTATCATTGGCTTTGTACTCATAGGAGGAAAAAGGGTCTCATTGTATCATGGTCAATTTTTATAGAAGAACTCCAAGCACAATATAGCAATAGTGTGACAGAAAACTTCTTTAACCAACTTTCTTAGCTTCAACAAATAGGATCAATTATGGATTATATTCAAAAATTTCAAAATATATCCTTAAGAATGGATATAATTATAGAGGAGAACTTGAATGATTTATTCTTGGGTGGTCTCAAAGATCACATTCAGCATGAGGTACCCATGTTTAGTCCTAGCTTAGTAAATGAGTCTTTTATATTGGCATACAAGGTAGAGGAGAAGTTCTTGATTCCTATAAAGCAAGGGGCTAATGTGACAAGAGAAAAAGGTTATTCAACACCTTATCTTTCTTAACCTACTAGGTTGACTCCACAACAAATTGAGGAGAAAACAGTAAAAGGATTGTGTTTCAATTGTGATAGAAAGTACAATTGAGTACATAAATGTAGTAAAAAGAAATTGTTCTATATTGAACGACCAAGTGAGGAAGAAGAGGGTGAGCCCATAGAAAAGGAGTATAGGGAGTCAGGTGAGGAATCACATGATTCTCAACCAATCATTTCTTGTCATGCACTTTTAAGTTTTAGTACACCACAAACTCTCAAGGTAGTGGCTTTCTTAAAGAAGAAGAAAGTAGAAATGTTCATTGACTCAGGTAGTAATCATAATTTATTCAACAAAAAGTTGGAAACTCTTCTAAATTGTTTTATATATCTAGCACCAAAGTTTTAAGTTTTGATTCTAGATAGGAGCATAGTTAGTTGTTTAGGGAAGTGTCATAGCATCAAATTATCCATGGGAGATTACCAACTCAATACCCAAATGCATGTCATATCTGTGGGTGCAAAAGATATTATTTTGGGAGTACAAGGACTTACTACATTAGGAACAATTGAGATGAACTTCCAAGAACTATTTATTCAATTTCAATCAAAAGGAAATGTAGTGGGGCTAAGGGGATTAAAGGAAAAATCCCCATAGATGGGAAGATCTCATCAAATGCAAGAGTTTCTTAAAAAAGGAGTAGATAGATTTGTGGCCCAACTATGTTCATTAGAAGTCTCTTAATCTAGTGCTCTTATTTATCCAAATTTATAATCAATAATTGATCATCACTCAGTGATTCTTGGAGATATGCCTAAAGGACATCCTCCTAAGAGGGATCATGACCATGCCATACAACTAGTTCTAGGGACCCAACCATTGAACATTAGGTCTTATAGGTATGCACACATAAAAAAAAGTGAGATAGAAAAAATTGTTGAGGAAATGATAGAGGCAAGAATTATTAGGCATAGCCAAAGTGCTTACTCCTCACCTATTGTGATGGTGTGCAAGAAGGATGAAACTTGGCACATGTGTCCAAATTATAGAGTTCTCAACAAGTACACCATTAAAAATAATTCTCCTATTCTAGTAATTAATGATCTTATAGATGAATTAAATGTAGCTATGTATTTTACCAAGTTAGATCTTAGCTCGGGTTATCACCAAATTTGGATTAAGGAGTTAGATATTTGCAAGATAGCATTTGAAACTCATGAGGGTCATTATGACTTTTTGGTGATGTCATTTGGTCTTACCATTGCATCATGTACATTCCAAAGTTTGATAAATTTCATTTTTAAGAAGTTCTTGAGAAAGTTTGTGTTAGTGTCTTTTGATGATATATTAATTTATTAAAAAACTTGGGAAGAATATTTGTAGCATGTAGACCAAGCATTACAATTATTCAAAGATCATCAACTCTATGCTAAGTCATCTAAGTGTGCTTTTTGTCTTAAGGAGGTGGAGTATTTGGGACACATAGTTTCATTAAAGGAGTAAAGGTGGACCCCAAAAAAATTAAGGCTATCATGGAATGACCTATTACAAAAGCCATTAAGAAGTTGCAAGGTTTCTTGGGATTGATAGGGTACTATAGAAGATTTTTGAAAAATTATGGTTGTATAGTAGCACCCATAACCACTCTATTGAAGAAGGATTCTTTTCATTGAAATGAATATGCTAACATAGCCTTTGAGAAATTGAAGAAGGATATGTGTACAACTGTAGTGCTTGCCACTCCATTCTTCACCATAGAATTAATATTTGAATGTGATGCTTCTAGAAATTGCATAGGAATCATTCTCATGCCATAAGGTCGACCAATTTCTTTTGAGAGTCATACATTAAAAGGTAAAACTCAACCCAAACCTATTTATGAGAAGTAAATGCTAGCAATCCTTCATGTCATTAAAAAATGGAGGCCTTATTTAATGGTTCAACACTTCAAGGTTAAGAAAGATTGTGATAGCCTAAAATATTTCTTGGAGCAAAGACTATGTTCGAAAGAGAAACAAAATGGGTGATGAAGATGTTGGGATATGACTTTAAAATTGTATACAAGAAAGGGAAGGAAAAAATATTCCGGCTGATGCAATTTCTAGGAAGGATGAAATATATGAAGCCTTATTGTGTTCCCTTTCAATATTACAAGAAAATTCGGTGGTAGAAGCTAAAGAAGAGTATAAAAATGATTTTGCAACAAGTAATCTCATCTAGAAAATAAAAGGTGACCCTACTAGTTTAGACAAGTTTTTTTTAAAGGGGGATATTCCTTGGTATAAATAGTTCTTGTATCTCAAATTCAAGAGACCTAATTTTGTAATCTCAAATTCACTCTTCATGTCTTCTTTAAACTAAACAATTAGGAAATTATGATTTCCAATTAAAATAAGTCATCTACATACAAGAAAACAATCAAAACCCTACCATTTCCTACCATGATGTAAAGAGTTTACTCACCATCGTGTTTCCTAAAGCCATTTCTCAAGCATGGGTCAATCCTACTATACCATGTTCATTGAGTTTTCTTGAGCCCATAAAGAGCCATCTTCAACCTATGCACCTTGTATTCTTCATCTACAACTTTATAACCAGGTGGTTGCTCCACATACACCTCTTCTTTCAACACTCCATTCAATAAGACAAACTTTACATCTATTTGATATACATTCCATTTATGTTGGGTTGCAATTACTATCACAATATGCATAGTTTCCATTATTATAACTTGGGCATAAGGCTCATGGCATAATCTCTACCATATTGTTATTTGTATCCATTGACCACTAATCATGCCTTATGCCTATCTATTTTTCTTTCAACATTGTACTTGGTCTTATAGACCCATTTAACTCCAATTACTTATTTCTTGGGAGGAAAAATAGTTAACTCCGATATTTCATTTCTCTCTATAGAATATATTTCCTCTTCCATGGCATTACACCATTTCTTTTCTTTCATGGCTTCTTCAAAATGGATTGGATCACTATGAGAGAATAATGAAATATTAACACTCTCATCATAGTCTTTATCATACCTTTCATCTTGGTATATCTACCTTAGAATCTTAGTGTTTCATGGTAATAAGGAGGTGAGAATGGGATGAAAAATTTTAATACTATTGTTGCTCCTATTTTTCATACCATTTCAAAGCTATCTAGAACTACTAGGAACTAATTCTCTACATGTTTGTGGTTGCTTTCCTTTTTTCCTCTATCTAGAGCTATCTATATTTGTCCCTCCTTCATCTTTAGGATTTGAAACTTCATCTTCTTTATTAATAATTGACACTTTACTTGAAATTCTTGAAGATTCATCCACTAAGCCATCCCATGACTGATTTTCAAGAAATTCCATGTCTCTTGAAATGATGGTCTCCTTGGTGATTGGATTATACAATTTGTTGACCTTTGATTCCAAAATATAACCATTGAAGATGCACTTCACACCCTTGTCATCCATTTTTTTCCTTTTCTTCTATGGCATGTGTGCGTATGCTACACACCCAAACACTCTCAAGTGCTCAATTGTCCATCTATATCTTGTCCATGCCTCAAGGGAAATCTTATCATGGACTACCTTTGTTATGCACCTATTTATTAGATATATTTTTCTTGCTACAACCTCTCCCCAATATTTAGTTTGGAGTCCCTTTGCTTTCATCATGCTCATTTCCATCTCAACAATGGTCTTATTATTCCTCTTAGCCACTCCAATTTGCTATGGAGTATAACTAGCTATAAGATAATTTTTTATTCCATTTTTCTTGCAAAAATTTACAAAATAATTGGAAGTATACTCCTCCACTCTACCTGACCTTAGGACATTTACATAATGTCCACATTCCTTTTCAGCTTGGGCTTTAAATTCAACAAATTTATCAAATGTTTTAGACTTCTTTTTTCATAAAATACACCCATGTCCTATGGCTGAAATCATCTATGAATGTTATAAAATAAGTATTCCCCACAATAGAAGTGGTTTTCATAGGGCCAACTAAATCAGAATGCACTAGCTCTAATGGTGTCCTTGGCCTTCTAGAATTTCCAAAATTAAAGAGAAGCCTATGTTCTTTGCTCACCCAAAATACAAGACTCACACTTGTCACATGAATCTACAATATTTGGCAAACTATCTACCATTCTTTTCTGTAGCAATGAATTTAAACCAGAAAAACCAAGATGACCATACCTAAGATGCCACAACTGTGAGTGGTATTCAATAACACTCTTTAAAGTTTATTGTCAATGTAGTGTTCTACATGCATGCTTGAGAGGTCTAGGAACAATTTGTGAAGAGAGACAAGTTTCTATCCTCAAGGGTAACATCTGGTTCCTTGTCATTTTTACTTATGCTAAAACATTCTTAATCCCATCTTTCTCATGAATGACACACTTGTCATTTTCTATCTGTGCCTTGTAACCATTTTGAATGAGTTTTCCAACACTCATCAAATTGTACTTCATGCTTAGGGAAAAATATACATTTTAGATTTCTCTCTTCTCAGTTTGCTTGGTGCAGACCATTATAGATTCTTTGCCCACAATAGGAATGGTTCAATTGTTTGCCATTCGAATTTTAGATTTGAAATTCTTATCAATAAATGAAAATAGACTTTCATTATGACTATTTGATAGTGTTTGAGTTGGAGTGTTAGAGTCTAACCTAGATTAAGCAGAAGTAGCCACTTTGTATGATAACTTAGGGTTGCCTTCTTTACCAATGTTGCACATGATGAAGGCTACGAGGTTGAACTTAAATAAACTTCACCCACATTCACATCAGCCATGTTTGCATTCTACCTTGATTGATCTCCTTGATTTTTCTAACATTCACTTGCATAATGCCTAAATTTATAGCAATAATAACACTCTACATTACTCTGGTTGGAGTTGTAGTTCTTCTTACCTAGTCTAGAATTATTTTGAGATTTTTTGGCTCACTCTTGATTGCTTCCTTTTCTTGAGATTTCTCCTCTAGTATTCCTTTGTTTGGAGTTTCCACAATCTCTACCTCTAAAATCTCTACCAAAGCTATTTCTTCCTCCCGCCTACCTCTTTAATTAGGCTAATCTTTGAAAGCTTGCTCATGAGAAATGTTGTTGATCTATTAATCCAGTTCTCATAGGTTTAAAGAGTACCCATCAACTCATCCATTGTCAAAGTAGTGAGATCCTTTGTCTCTTCAATGATAATCACAAGATTATCATACTTTGGAGGAAGAATCTTGAATATCTTCTCCACTATTCCCTACTCCTCATAATCTTGTCCATTTAATTTCAACTAGTTTATCAAACCATAGATTCTTGAGCTAAATTTTCCAATAGATTCATTATTCTTCATTTGAACATTCGTAAACTCCCTTCGAATCATCTATAGCTTCATTACAAAGACTTTATTAGTCCCTTTGAAATTCATCTCAAGGATATCCCATGCTTCCTTTGAATAATTAGTTGTTGCTATCTTAGAAAAAAATGTTTCTATCATGGCTACCTCAATCAAGCTTAAAGCTTTTGGATCCTTGCTTCTTGAATCCTTCAACTGAGTCTTTTGATAGTTGGTAAGGGCAACATATTGTGCTAGGTTAGTTACATTATTGAACCCATTTACCAGAAACTCCCACAAGTCATTTGTGACCATAATGGTTCTCATATTCTTTGCACAAGTGTAATAATTTTTTCCATTAAATGATGGTGGCCACTGCCAAGTCTTTCCTACATCTTCAGCCATGTCTCTTATACACCAATGTCAGACACCCAAAAACTATGCTCAAACTCACAAGTATGTGGGGCCTTATAGTTCTCATACCATAAGAAATTCAAAATATCTATAAAATACTCAAGTAGTCAAGTGAAAAGTAGTGCCAAGTTTCTTGGCAAGGTAGAGTGCCAAGTCATAGGTAGTGTCAAGTTTCTTGACACCTATAGATACTAAGTTTCTTGGTCACCAAAGGGGAGCTCGCCAAAGGAGACTAAGTCAGTCGGTCAATGGAAGGCAAGTTACTTGGCCCAAATAGAAGCTGAGTATCACAGGGATAAAGAACATTATTCTAGAAACTACATAAAAGTGTTAATGATTTCTCATCCATTTTCCCAATACTTACTAACATGCACAACAAAATCTATCAAAGGAGGCAAGATCTAAAACATAATAGATTGGAGTTGGCAAGTATGCTTGCTTTCTTTCTATTAACTGAATCAAATTGATACAAATCTAGAGATTAAACTATAAACCCTAGAAGAACAAACTATCAAACTTAAACTTACAGAAATGTGTGGCTACATGTACAATAAACCTAAAGTAGTCACTACTCATACAGGACAAAAGATTACTTTCACAAAAAAAAAAACCAAGAAATTCATCGACATGTATTGATGTTGGCTCTGATAGAACTCCTTACCTCTATTGTTCTGTTGAACTCAACTAACTCTTAAAGTGTCTAAATCTAGCTTATAGAATGAAAGTAATATTGCGCCCCTTTTTGTCTCTTGTTGTCAATTCAAAAAATATCCCTCTCATTTAAAAAATTTGAACTCACCTACTTGTATTAATATTTTTTACTGTTGCACCTATAGATCATCAGACATGGTAGGTTTCATGCAAACAAACCATTTATATATTTTTTTAATTCATCAGGGGTGTTGGCAGAACAAAATTGAAAAGAAAGGACACATGATACAAATGAAGAGCAAGATCAATTTGACCAAGACTACTAGTGGGAAAAACAAAAGATAGAGGATAACTCAATATTTTTTTATGGTGGGAAAGTTTACATTATTGCAAAAAAAAATCCTATTTAATAATTTGGAAATTAAAATGGGACAAGTCATCAACGCCTTTTTTTTCGATGTAGGTTTCAGATCTATGATGCTGTCTAATGACGACACAAGGCATACGAGTGAAGATCACCTAATAGATGTTTTAGTAACCTGATATGAGCCTCCTCATACTCTCCTCAGCCTAGAGCTAAGGACTAAGGGGCATCCATATCACCAAATTCACCAAGGGCTAGCCTCATCCCTTATGGAACTCACCCCAAGTTATCACTAGAATGCTTATGGGAAAGCCACTAAAAGTATGATCTTTGTTTTAAAAGCTCACAAGTTTTCCTTCAAATAGAAAACTTCGTTTTCTAAAATTCCAAATTAGAAATAAATTTATTTGAAACAAAACTTTAGTATGTTTATTTCTATGTATATGTTTCAATAATAAAAAGTGTTCCTTGTAAAATATTAGTGCCCAAATTTAGACAATGCACATTTTGAGGCTCAATAATGATATAGAAAATTAAGGTGAAATTGAAAATTGGGGATATTTACATATTAAGTTTTTGTGAATAAAAATTATCTAAATATTTCATTGTTATGTACTAAAATGATAAACGATGGTGCATAATAGGTGTATTGATTGACATATTATAAGATGTTTTAATGCACCAAAAATATTGACCCAGGCATTCAGAAAATGAAATAGGTATATGTGAAGCAATGCATATTAGAACACTATTCTAGGACAAAGAGATTTAGTGAAAATCACATAAAAATATTTCTTGAAAGATCCAAGATTCCAAACTACTTGAAATTGATAAGTTATTTTAACTAAATTCAATATTACAGAAAAATAGATATATTTTTCAAAAGAAAACTTGTATCAAAAAAATTAATTTTAAATTGGTTGCTAGAGACCATCTGCCAATTACCAAAGGGAAGTACTTTCCATGAAGAAATGAAAAAAGCTTGTTATACTTGTATTTATTCATCTCCTACACACTAGAATTGTGCAAAAAATTAAAAGGGAGAATTGTAGAAAAAACAAATCAAATAAAAGAAAAACTAGATTTATCCATAGATTTCATAGAAATAGATAAGCTTAAAGATTTTGACTTCAAAAAAATTTAATTGAATTTATTTAACAATTAATGGTAAAGATTATAGATTTTTAATCTTATTTTTTCTACCTAGTACTTCAATAAATGTTCATAAAAAAACAAAATTTTGAAATATATTTAGTGTATATGGCTAGGTACATATGGTCTTCAAAGAATTTCATTCTTAGTGATTAACTCAATCACATATGTGGCACATTGAGGATGTTTGATGAAAAGAGAAGAAATGTAGAAGGATCATTAATTCATTTATTCTACCTAAGAAGAAGAGTGAAGATAATATAAATGGGAAGAAATAAATGGAGAGCCTCATATGAAAAGAAAGATGAAGGGGGCACAAATGAGCAATAAAAAAAGCATTCATTTCTTGTGAATCCTTTATGAAGTAGTATTGCAATCAAATGAAGTAGAATAGAAGAATAGTGGTTGCTTTAGTCAAGTTGAGAAGACAAGTGAACATGGAGTACTCCTAGATATGATTAGAGTTGATTTTTTTATCCTTTTATCTTTGAGTTTGTGCTTTCATTCAAAACATCCACTATGTGGTGATAGTTGTGGTTGGTCTTCATGTTTGAATTTATATGGATCCATAACATTATTATCACAATGATTATTGATTCAAAGGGTATTCAGTTGTGGAGTTATGCTTTATCAATTATTAAAGCTATGGTATTGATGTTATTACAAATGATTGATATTTTAGGTCTTATGTATCAACTTCTATCCCAAAGAAATATTTTGTTTGATAATTAAATATGATGTATGTTAATATGCTTTGAAAAATATATAAGAAAAGATTGAAAGAAAATCATTTCATACTTGAAGTCATAGTTTATATTAAATTCAATTTCATAAGATTATTTTATGATAATTAAATTGGGTTCATGGTAACATAGTTTGAATAATTACTAAGAAAACCTTACAAAAAATACTTTTTCACATAATAGTTTACATAAACTTGTATGTCATAGGCTTTTTTTCTTGGGGTTTGTAGTTGATTAAAGGAGCAAACATGGTATTTATTCAATGAAGGATGACTCCTGCATGTATCATTCCTATAGTTTTGCAAATGGTAATGTTGGGCCACATCATCAATGCAAACATTTTGATCTACAATTACATGCATGGGGTTGAAGATCACTAGTCATTAATGTAAACATTTTCATGTCTACCACTGGCTTGCTTTGAATATTTACTATTGTTTATATATTTCTTTGCTTCATTCAAAAATGAGGCCTTCTTTGTAGAGATGAATTGGGTCTGAGATGTGATATTTTATTCAATTTGCTATTTTTCTTTTTTAGAATTTGAACCCAAAGCTCTTTGTTGGCTTTGATATTTCATGCAATTTTCACAATTAATTATTTTTTTTGGTTTTTCATTAAAAATGAATTATATAAAGTTCTTGTTTGTAGTAATAAAAGCTCATCATCCAAAAGGAGGCTTTAATGGCTCTTGTACCTACTCATTCTCAAACAATGGGAATTGTATGGGAAAGCCATTTTAGCTAGAGGTGCCATATGTTGTTTTCTTGGTGGTGAATGCAATGCCAAGTGAATGCAAATTTCAAACACACTACATGTAGATATTTGAACCCTATCTCCTAGACATGTTTTAAAGATTTTCATTTTGTTCTGCAATTAGTCAACTTTTCATAATATAAAATCTTATTAATATACATCAATTTAATTTAGATGGTAATGGCAGATTTTATGCAAAATACAACTTATTAAAATCAATAGAAATCACACAAAAAATAGCTTATTTGAATAGATGAATCTATTTTTTAAGAAAAGTTAAATTAGAACATTAGGCAATAGTAGTCCTTAATGTCTCCCATTTTATTGGAGTATCAAAAGTAAAAATGAATTTTGTAGACACACTTATACATACAATTTGAAATAACTAGATTATATATATTTATTTTAATAATATATATAATATACTCTGAAATATATTCCTCTTTAGGACCCTATTACTTCTCATAGAGAGTATAAAAATAGGCACCTAGAGAGGGTTTCTCTCCATGTATATTATATATAATAATAAAATATTTAATTTTTAAAGATAATTTTCTAAGAATTATTTTTGTATGATTAATTTTGAAGAATAAGTTTGATATAATGAATAATTCTATTTATTTCTCACTAGAGAGTACATACTTTGGAGAGTATATGCTTTGCATTAGATTAAGATTGAAAGTTAGTTTGTGTATTATCTTTCTATATTTCTTTAGTTTGGTATCATTGACATCTATTTGACTCTAATGATTAGCATTTTGATCCTTGTTATCAAAAAAATACTTGCATTTTGCCTGTGAATATATCAAACACTATTGATTAACCTACAAGTGCTAGTGTTATAATCCAAGCGTAAATTAAATAGTAAAGTGAATGTTAATAATTTGTACCATACAAAAGTGGAATAAGGCCCTCTTTATGAACTATTCTCTAAATTAGTTAAAGCTAATGTGTATTCACATTTCATTACTTTAAATAACCCAACAATGGAAATAGATATATCACGAAAAATCAAATTTTAATTAATATAACATTGTTATGTGTTAATATTTTTTAAGTATTCTTAGTAGAGAGGTACTAAGGTTCATAATAGTGACATTCCAATTCTTATACAAATCTGTTAGAGAGGTAATAAAGTTCTTATTAAAGAAAAGACCATATTATATTTTACTTATTTTTATATTTTTATAAAAAAAATGAAAAAATATTATACTTACTTAATAACTATTCTAATAAATCTAATGTAACCTTAAATTTAACATCATTTTAAAAAAACTAATTAAATATTTTAATACTAAATATATAAGACTTTATTTTAAGTTTGTTCCCTCCATTTAATATATGCTTAATTTAACATGTTGAAACTATCTATCCTTTAATTTTTTTCCCTCACAACAATTCATATTCAATCTTAAGTAGTTAATGTTAGTAGAATATATATTTTTATGTTCAATCAAATTTGTTTAACTTCTTATTGCTTGATTTTTATTTGATCAATCCAGCAACTAATTTTAATATTTGTAGATTATTTGTTACTACATTAAATTTTATATACAATTTTTTAATTATATGCACATAATTTTAAAAAAAAATTAGGTTCCTACCAGGTAATATTATGTTGTCTTTCATTCATTGATTCACTTCCTGATGGTAGGAATGATACTTGCCTATTTATATTTTTGCCCCACTTTTCAGTGTCCATTACTGTAACTCACTTTTATAAAATTTATTTGTGAAATCTAAGGTATGTCTGCAATTGATTTCCTTGTGTTAGAATGTTCCTCCATATTTTTTCCCACATTTTCTTTTCATCATGCATTTTAATAGTTGTTTAGTCCGCAATAGATTTTATATATCTTATGTGGTTTCCTCAATTCATTTGATTTCTTACTACATCACTGTACTTATTTAACTTAGTCTCTACTTCTAGACTTCATTCCTATGCAAACACAGTTTACCTTTTTCAATCGAGGCACAACAACTAGAGGTATAGCTTATTAGGAAGAGCTTTTCCAAAGTTGACATTGAAATAATTTCATTGTCAAAATTGAGTTTTCAAAGGGATTTTTCATTGCTAGACTTTTTTTTAGTTTGGCCATTATAGGTCATACCTAAATTAATTTCATAAAAAAACACTTATAGATATTGTTAAAAAAATATCATAATTGAATCTATGCTTTAGAAAAACCTTGATAAATATGGGCAAAAGGGACAAGAGGGGGTAATGGTATATTTTTGTGCAATTAGGAAAAATATTGGTATTAAAAGTTATTTATTGAATTGTTTTAACTAAAATTTTTATGTTATTTGAAATAGGAGTTTAGGATAAATAGTATGTTTAAAATTTGAGTATTTAAATTATTGAAACGTCATTTTCATCAAATCTTACCAACATTTTTTGTGTTTACATTAAATGTAGAGAGAGACTAATGAATTTGTGCTCTCTTGCAATAATAATGTAAAATTAAAATGCTAGACACCAACAACAAAGAATTACCAGTACCTAGTATTGAAAGATATAGATAAGGTCCATAAGTGACTAACATGCTAACCATGGTCAACAATGAAAATGGAAGGCATGGGTCAAGTCCCCACAATATTTTCAAACTTAAACCATTTAAACAACAACAAAGGACCAAAGTATTGCTTTTAAAACATCAACCAATTACTTGATCACAAGGAAAAGAAAAACTAAAATATGAAATCAACCTATTAACAAGGGAACAAGCTCGAGCCATCCACATCTATCAAAACAGTAAGAAAAGAAATAGGACCAAACAAGGCTATACCACCAACCTTGGAAAACACACTACATGTCTTCCAACCATGGGTCTAGGTAAGGATTAGCCTCTGACTTTAGCAAATATAGTCAATAGTCTTCTAGCCCCTCTGCAAACACCCAAATCACCATAATAACAATGAGAAGAGCATGGAGGAGGAAGATCAAAACCTAGAGGTAAGACCAACTACTTGTTCTTTTGCTAATAAAACTAATAAAAGTAACACAAGTGCACAATATCTTGATAGGAGTCTAGGCTCTACTTCTGAATGTCTAAACATGATCTCCACCTCTTGCTCCATCCCATAGGAGTTCTGAACATAGAATTAAAGAGGAAGTACCAACCCATCCTCATAGGTAGTAACACACATCTTCGCAGAAAAATGCTTAGTTATGGTGTTATCCCTTCTTCACCATGTAAAGTACATCATGGCACACACTCTATCAAGATAGATCTCTTACAATAAGAAAGAGATACTTACAAACAATAGGAGAGTACCTATTGAACACATTGACCACCACTTTTCTCCAACAACCAACTACCTCCATAACCTTTGCCCCCACCTCAATTGGGTCATCCACAACAATAGGAAGCAAGAAAGTGAAAGAACATAATAGAGGAGACCACCACCACACTAGCATCCAAAGCCCTAAAATGGCTTCCTCAATCAGATTCCACCACCAAATAGAGGAATCGTTCACCTTAGAACATAAGCAACCAAGGAAAACCCAAAAGCAATAAGCACCAAGAGGGAAGAGAATCTCCAAATGTTGAACAAAAATGCCTAACCGAGGGGGGCTATTAGGAATAAAACCTCTAAAAATGAAGAGTCATCTAGGGAAAACAACCCTAACAATAAGATTAGCACCATGGATAGAGACAAAATTTCTCCTACAAGCCATTCCATCAACATCCAAGCCCCAACAACTATAACTAGAGACCCTAAGGGGAAGTACTAGCAATGAAGCCAACACACATAGCCGTCCAAACCAAACCCATCTACTTCCTCATCTCTAAAAATCTCCAATTAAAAGGGATCCCACTAAGGGTAGAGACCAACAAAATCCAAAGCCTAAAGTGGGGAACATGGATGCTAACATAAAACACCTCCACCAACAAACACTAACCCATTACAAAAGTCTAACTAGTGCATAGCCCAAAAACACCCTATACACCAACGTGGGATATTCCACCTCTAATCCCCATCCATAAGAGCCAAACCCCTTTAGAATTGGGAAAAAGTCCCTTGAAGAAAATCACCCCTCGGCACCAGATGTCTGACAAATAGAATAAAAGCCACTCCACCATGCACTAGTGAGATCCTCTCTCAAAACATCCTCACACCCAACAAAGATAGAGGGAGAAGACACAAAGAAATCCCCCCATCCATCATCCTCCTATGCTTCAGACTCTTCACCCTCATCATTGCAAGAATTTGCAGAGTGGCTCTCTTGCTCTATTATTATTTTTTGTTGTTTTTGGTGCTTATCTTGAAAAAATGGATGTATTTGTTTGTTATCTTATATTCATAAGGACTTAGTCACTTCCTCCATGATCTTCCATTTGTCTAATTAAAAATTTTTAATTCCATTTTCTAGTGTATGAGTTACATATCACTTGAGAATACCAATAATAAGGCTATATTATAGGTATTTTATGTGGAAGAAAAATGACATTTGTTGTATCAAATTTGAAGAAATTTAAAAAAGAACAAGTCCTACATAGTGGCATGTACTTTCCATCATAGTTATAGTTAGAAAAAACTATTAAATCAATAAAATCTAAACTAATTCAATAAATCAAATTCTAAAAGAACTTTAGCAAAAATTTAGAAAAAATAGTTTAGTGTGGTAAAGTGGTGATTGCTAACTTGATAAAAAAAATATATTTCAATAGTATTAAAAAATGATAATGCTGCCAATAGTGGCATGTTGTGATGGTTAAGTTATTGAGTTGTTATCCTTGCCATCAAGGTTCAAATCCAATGGGGATGAGGTCTCTCGTTTGTGGCCTCACTGGTTCATAGCTCCAGGTCAAAGTGTTTACCCCTCTTAAAATATATATATATATATATATATATATATATATATATATATATATATATATATATATATATATATATGGTTAAACAATATTAATTTAGAAATTTAAAAAAAGTTGTTGCAAAATTATTTTTTCTTCTATCCTAAACTCATTATATTTATGGTATTTCCCCAAGATCCTTTGTTCCACCCTATAAAAAGAGTTGAATTGTAATTTGTGCATAGTAAAAATAGAAATGATAGAGGAAAGGGAATTGTTTTTAATAAGATTGTAATAAACCTAAAAATTTAATTATTGGCAAAGGTTATGTAGTCAAATGTCATCATTATGAGCATAATATTTAAATAAATGTATTGCAAGAGTTTTGGAGAAAATGTAAAAGTAAGGTTAATATACTTGTATCGAGTTTTAAACTATATTATTTGACAAAAAAAAATGAGATTTACATATTTATATAATTTTTCATTTAGAGTTAGTTATTTTGGTTGATACTTATAATAAAAATATTTGAACGGTATTTATCAATAAACTCCAAAAATCTTTCTGATTGAAATGCAATATGGAGGGACCTCCACAAAAAGGGGTCCTATAACACCAAATGCTTTAAACCAATTATACTAGAGATAAATTATTTATAATAATATATTTAATTGATAAAGAAATTATATACTTTAAAAAATTTTAAATAAGGTAAAAATATGAGAGCATAATTGGTGATATGTTCAAAAGCCTACGAAAAGTACAACAAGTGGCACATAGTGGCATGTACTTGTCGTAAAATAATTGTAATAGAAATAACTTTGAATATTATAATAATTAATCACAGATTAAAAAAAAGAATAATAATAATATTTTTTTCATTATATAATAAATAGTTTTAATACTATAAGATGGATTATAAAACAATAGATTTTAAAATTATATTTTATTTTAAATTTAATTTCAATTGAGTTGTGATGTTTTTTTGTAAAATAAGAAAATATTTATAAATGAATTTAAGAAATAGATTATATTCATTAAATGGCAAAGTTGAAATAGAGAGATAAAATTTTCAAATATAATAAAATTTGTGTCGTTGAGAAGAATTAAATATCTTAATTAAAATAAAGCACATATTAATTGAAACATTGATGAACAAATTAGATAAATAGTTTGTAAAATATTGAAATTTGATCTGAAGATTTTAATCCTAAAATCTTGCTGGAAAATATGAATATGGAGTATGGCTCCGAAAAAGGGGGTCTTATAAGACCAAATTGATTGAGCCAATCATAATTCAAATAAGTCACTTATATAATATTTCTAGTTAATAAATACTTATGGAAACTTTAGAAATATGTAAAATTGATGAGTGCAAAACTATTGATTAATTGAGTTGTACCGAATGCAATAGTACATTGCCTATGGCAAGTACAATAAGATATTTTTTTACAAGAGTTTTCAAATCTTAAAAGAAATTGTACACTTGATAGAAAAAAATTTACATCAATTAAAAGAAATAAGATATATTTTTGACAATGATTTTTAAATTCTAGAAGAAATTATACATTTTATTGGAAACAATTTACAAAAATCACTTTTATAATATATCTTATTGAAAATCAAACTTAATTATCTAAAGATTATGCTAGATTTTGTTCAATTGTTGTATTTAAAATTAAATGAAGCTATTCTCAAGGTTTTCAATGATAAGAGATATATGAAAACATTTTTGCAATAACCATAATTTAAATTTTTATCAGGGTTAATATAATTTAAAGAAAATTTAAACAATAAAAATAAAACATGTTCTTATATAAAAAATTGTCATGATTATACAGATTATTATACTACTAGGTAGGTGAAAATGAAGATTGATGCACTTTTCAATCAATTTACAAATTATTTAAAAATAAATAATGGATTATACATTGAATGTTAATTAATAAATGAAATGGAATGTGCATCTTAATGCCACGTAGGCATTGCTCTTAGAAAAGATTGATTTGTTCACGCATTTGACTAGAGGGTAAAAGAATTCTGTCTTCTATAGATCAAAATATTAGATGTTCCTCGACCATTCTTCATCAGACTAATGCATTCACAATGCGCTTTAAAGAATTCTTAGACAAAGCTTTTTCAAATTTTATTGTTGTTGAAGATGAATACAAACTCAAACTTGATTTTATCACATAGGTTTTAACATTGGAAAATTGAGCTACAACACATAGTGGGGAATACTGAAAGAAAAATCATTTGGTTTCTCTTTAACTTTGTAGAGTGCTCCATAGAAGTTGCAAATCATTATTAGTCTTTTTATTGCATTTTTTCTTGTTAGTTCCTACCTTTAGAAAGGCACAGAACTATTGTTTTTTTGGTCCCCCTTATTTTTTTTTTTTCGAAAGCATAATAAGCATTGTAAAGTTTGTGTAGTAATATTTAAAGAATGTATTTAATAAATATGAATTGCAAGTATCCTATTGGCTAATGCTATTTTTGCTAGGGTTTTACTAATTTTTTAAGCTAATAATACGAGGGTAAACATGTGTTCATTTATGAGGATAAACAGCTGTCCACAATTATTATTAATGTTTATTTATGACAAAAGGTAGAAGGCAGTCGATGAATAAAAAGAAAGAGCCGTCGAGCTCTCCACCATTATTATTAATGGTCATTTATCAGAACAAAGCAGAATGCTAGAAGGTAGTATCATAAACCAAATTTATCAGAATTCAAATCTCTACACCATAAACCTAAAAAAAAAAACTCTACTCCTTCCCAATCCACACCATCTTTTTTCCAGCAGCCTTTGCTTTAGGATTCACACACCCATGAAGTGTCCATTTCACACCTCCAATTTAGCTGATATCTGATTTCCATTCACTGTTTCTTTTAAATTCAGTATGCATACATAAATTATTTAATTTAACTTTTAATAATCCATTGAATATAATACATGCTTTTAAATTCAACTGCATGCAGTCAGTTTAATCCAAAAGCATATACTATACAATTAGATTTTTATAATAAATTAATACATTATAGAAAACATCAAATATATATAAAATCAAATAAGCCCAATGACAAAGAACATCAGTTGATTAGTGCAGTTAGTGGTTCTGCCCAGGCCCAGCCACATTGCAAGTAACGTCCTCACTATTGGAATATTAAATGCAAAAGGTTATTTGCCCTTGGAACCAAATGCCCACCTACCATCCCTGACGCCCTGCACAAAAATCATAAACAATGAATGCGGTAGGTGAGTTTTGAAATCTGAAAAGAGTGGGGAAAAATATGACAAAAAGAATGTTCTATTCCATTCGACCAATAGAAGTAGAAGAAGTTGAAGTTCAGCAGAGTAGAGAAGATTAGAAGTTGCAGAGAGAAGAGAAGTGATCAATAGATCTAGTCGTCAGAGTGCAGAGATAAAAAGAAGTTCATTTTGTGCCTGTAGATGCACGTATTTCATCTTTGATCATTCTGTAAGTTTATTATTTGTTGAGTTCATCCTGTTGAAGAAGTGATTGCTCCAGGCATTATTGTATGTAGCCATTAGAGCTACAAGTTTAAAGTTTTTGAAGTTTGAAGTTTTAAAGTTTTAGGGTTATTTTAGGGTTTTTTGGTTGAAGCCCATTGCTCTCAAATTTGGTAATGGTTTAATCAAAGTTGAATAGAAAACAAGGAGGCATACTACAATACATTTTTCTTCTTCTATTCATTGCATTTGAAAAGTTTATTTAGAAGCTTCATACTTTGGCTCTATGGTTTTAATGGTGGAAAAGGAGTTCATATTATAGTTTTGTCACTCGGTATTGTCTTTGGTAGAAGTCATTTGTAGTTCAAGCCGAGCTCACTTGGCATCTTCTTCTACCGAGCTCCGCCCTACAGTGACTACCGAGCTCACTCAGTACCTTCTTCTACCGAGCTCCACCCTCTTGTGGCTACCAAGTTCACTCGGCATCCACACTACTGAGCTCACTCGGCATCCATTGTTGCCGAGTTGTTCTTCATCTACTGAGCTCACTCGGTACACTCCTGCCACTCAGTTTCTTAAGGTGCCGAGCAAAACTGGTACTCACAATAGTTTTTACCAAGCATTATTTAGGGTTGTGAAATTGATTTTTAGAGTTGGTAATCTATTTCTTGACACTGATGGCATCTTAACACGATACAAATAAAACACGTGTTAATAAACAACAAAAAGAAAAGGTTAAAACATTGCAGATTATATTTCAGCTCAGTAGGGATTCAAGCTTCCCTCGAGCTGGTGGAGTGGACTTTCAGCTTCAGAATGCTAGGGTTTTAACGCGCATGCAACAGGTACGTGCTCTGTATGTCTTATGCAGTGATTCTGGAGGTTCTATACACTGCTAAGTTGTGGAGGCATTTCACTTTTGTAACAAATGCTTATTCCAATTGTAATGTTCTTTCTGGTTAGGTGGTGATATAAATTTTAGAAGCTGTTATCTATGTAAGCCTGGATCTCTGATATTAGGGAAAGGGTTCCTTAGTATAATCCCTTATTACAACAAAATAAATCCAACAAACAATAGAGTCTTGCTTCCGTGAATAAAAATATTTACAAATAAATTTTAAATAACCTAGTTCATTTCCCTAAGGAAAATCTGCCAATAATTATAAAGTCAACGGATATCGTTAATATATTGATGGAATTTCAATTACAGTGGCTAGCAATTAACACTCGGATGGAAAGCCCTT
This sequence comes from Cupressus sempervirens, assembly GCA_028749045.1. Taxonomy (NCBI): domain Eukaryota; kingdom Viridiplantae; phylum Streptophyta; class Pinopsida; order Cupressales; family Cupressaceae; genus Cupressus; species Cupressus sempervirens. The sequence goes on from CM053785.1 coordinate 911,373,443, forward strand.
CATTCCTTGGCTTCTTCCTCAGAATTACGCAATACGAAAGTTTTCGTCGGCATATAAACTGATTGAAAAATGGAATAGATTTCCTTTTGCAATCAGCGCAATGAGCCTTCTGCAAAAAATATATATAGCTTATGATTTTAACCTGAATCCAGCTAACCTTGACTGTGATTTTTTTTTAACATCAACCGAAAGACTTGGAGTTCCTCCTTTCCAATTGCCTTATAGGCATATCCAGCGATCATTCCATTTGACGAGGTCAAATATTTTGAGGCTATCCTTTCAAACGCTATGTTGTGTCATCTATACTCCTGCGAGTTAATACAATACGAGTTAATTAAATGTATCGCTCGGTTCATTCAAAGAATAATTTTATCTGCAGCACTTGGGATGAGAAATACGGCTGGCGCAACATAATCGTAGTCTCTAAAGTTTGCTTTGTTGTACTTGTCATTAATTACATTTACATCTGGCTTAAGGCTATATCAAGCTGAAACTTGCAGGGCAAATAAAAGAGTTACAACAAGAAGCACTATAATTATTCTCATAATATTTGAGCCCGCCATTTTCACTGCTGAAGTGCGTACTTAGAAAGAGATGTTGCTCATTGAATAACTGGGTATGAAGAAAAGCTAGGTGGAATCCAATGTATTACAGGGAGATCGAATGAAACTGCAACAATGATCAGAATAGTTGAACATTATAATTCATAGATTGACCCATGCAAAATTTTGAATAGGCAGAATTGCGTGTCTTATATCTCATTCAGACACATGATTTAAGTCAAAAGTATTATGCTATTATACCGTTAGTGTGCTGTGGTCTACGTATCTTACCAGTAAGTTCAATGGTCAAAAGAGTTCAGTAAAATTGTATATCTTATTCTAATCAAAAGTGTTAAAAATTTGTGTCATATATATATATGAATATGAGTTATGTTATTTTCTAATCAGTTCATATCATAGTGGAATCAAAATTAATGTTATTATCAATTATCTGTTTTCTAAGTGACATTAAAACTTGTAAAAATATCTGATCTCATTATTTATGTCATTTGGACTTTTTTAAGAATTTAAAAAATAGGTATATGTTATTATTTATTTATTAATCTACATCTATTGAATAAGAATATAGATGTCAGGCCATCTCAATAGAAAAACTATAAATACTTTTTCAAATAGGACCATCACTTTACCTTTTTCTTCTTTTGTATTGATTGTACCTAGCTCGATTTCATCATGTAAACATGATGACCTACACATAAATCTTCACTTAGAAATTGTAACATTTTAATCTAACTCATTTGCTTGAGTCTTGTAGTTAAACTATTTTCCAAGACCTTCCCATTAGTTCTTGCTAAAAGCTTGCAAGGGTTCCAAATCTTCGATCTTCATTATAAAATCATCAAGAATCTCTCAAAAGGCTTTCTTTGGTTCTTGTCCTTGAGCTCATTATATCTAGCTACAGTTCAAGATTTCTTTAAACATTTTTTTCTTGATCCTTCTTTGTGGAATATTGTGTTGCAAATGGAGTGACCTAAAATCACTTCCTAAAACAATCATCTTCAATATTTTTAAAACTAATTTCATTAATATTTTAAAATATATAAATGTATCTACTTTTTATGTCTTATAATCATAAATTTTCACTTTCTTCTAAACTAAAGATATGATCTAATGTGTTTGTATAGATTCAATTGCAAAAATGTGAACTTTTGACCTCAAGTGTCTCACATCCTTGATTATTGTGTTTAGAGAATACCTCATTTATTGTCACCATAGGTCCTCTAATCCATGTCACTAGTAAATTTAGTTTCCATCTTAGAGATATCATGAATAATACAATGGTTCTACTCATACCAATTAGATTGACTATTATCATGCTTTATAACCTCTTATGAGAATAATAACTTCTCAATAAGGATAATAAGATTCCAGCTCAATTGTCATTATTCTACTCCCATTTTTATGATAAGATTGCCCATTGACGTTCTTTTAGACAACTGTTTAAATTGTTCATATTTGAATTGCAATTAAAAGTTAAAAATAAGATTAATAATGAATATAACCTAATGATAGTCTAGAACCTTAATGATCCTATATATTTAGATCTGAATAATTATAATTTATCTTCACCTTCCTCTACTCTTATTTTCACTACTTCACAACTTATTTTAATTTTATTATTTCTTCTTAAGAACTTCATTTAACCCACCCTCATCATTTTTAAAGCCTAAAACATTAATTTTTATTTGCTGTAAATCATATGCATTAAATTTTGTTTTGATTTTTTGAAATAATCAAAATGAAACATCTCGAAAAAATCCAGGTTATACGTATTGAAAATGATAATTAGTTAATCAAATCACTCAGAATTCAAAAAGTCAAAGCTAAAAAATAGTACAGATGCGAGTTTAATTTTAATGTTTGATCCCTTATTGTTAAATTTAAAAACATCTTTTGAAGACCATGAAAGCGCTTTCCTTCCTCTTCTATATATGCACCATACTTTGAATATCACAGTCGTAAGGTAATTTTGAGCATTGACCCATTCACACACTTGAATCTCCCTATGTAAAATATGCAACATCTCGCTTCTCATGAAGAATCATAAATGGCTACACTTGCCAAAGTCTATTATGTTAATTATTGTTAGTTGGACAGCTATTATTTCTGACCCAGAAATAGCAGTAGTATTTATGGGTAGCTTGGACAGTTGTTCATCCTTATCTATGAATAGCAGTTGTATTTATGGGTGGTTTGGACAGCTGTTTGTCCACTTGCCAAGAATTAGTAAATGGTTATTATTTACTAATTTTAAAGATTCCCTTTTGGACACCTTGCAACCAATTCTATTATTGGCTGTCGATTTGTCTTAATCTCAGCCGTTGGTTTGATTTAATCTCGGTCGTTGGTTTACCAACATGAGTAGTATAAAAAGGGGTCATTGGGTCATTTGGATAAGAATTTTTGGAGAAACGTTTGCAGTGTCAGCAAACAGTCTTACAGTGTTAGCAAGGGCGCAGTGTTAGCGTGGAGATAACAGTGGGGAATATCAGCGGGAGAAATTAGGAGGTTGTCAGAGTTCTGCCAGTGAGAGGCAAGGAATTTTGTATCTCTTGATTTGCTAAAGTTCAATATAATTCCTCATCTGTAGAACTGGTATTCCCTTAGGGGGTTTTCTAGGGACAATTTGTCCGAAAATTTTGTGTTCATTGTGTTTCTCATTTCTTTCTGTATTATAAGTGAAATTGCAGTTGTGTTATTTTTCAATATTAGCTAGGAATTTGTTTTCAGCAGTTTAATAATCATTTATGATAGGAGATTAATAATCAGTGACTGCAATAGTTTGATTTTTCACATGGTATCAGAGCATTGTTAAGGGTAGAAGAGTTTTTTCCTAGGAAAGAAATTTTGATCTCTTTAGATTTATTATTGCTTTAAACCCTTGAGATGGCTTCAGTTGGTTTGAGAGATCAAGATAGATTGGATGGTGGCTCAAATTTTGGTGTCTGGAAGGCCAAAATTTCTTTATTGTTGGAAGAGAATGGTATCAAAGATTATGCTACCGGTGGTGTACCTGTACCAATGGATGCAGCACAACTTGCAGCATATAGGAAGGACGATGCCAAAGCGAGGAGGATTATCCTTGATGGTGTCAAGGATCATATTGTTCCACATATCTCGGAGCTAGATACAACAAAGAAGATGTGGGACGCCATTCTAAATCTGTACCAGAATGCTACCACCAACAGGAAGTTGATTCTCAGAGAGAAGCTAAAGAATACCCAAATGAATTAGGGAGAAGATGTCACAAGTTACCTCACTAGGCTCAGACTTGTCAAGGATGAGTTAGCAGCTGTTGGAGATAACCCTAGTGATGATGAGCTAGTGAGAATAGCTCTAAATGGGTTTACTAAACAATGGAGTGTCTTTGTTCAAGTTGTCAGTGGACGAGATACTTTACCGAGTTGGGATCAACTATGGACTGATTTCACTCAGGAGGAGTTTAGACTAAGTCTTGTCAATAGGGCCAACAAGAGTCAGAAAAATGAGGTGGAACAAGAGAACGTTGCCCTAGCAGGTAAAGGGAAAGAAAAGAAGGTATCTAGCAAAGGATCAAATTCACAAAGTGAAAAGAAGAAGAAGGACCTTTGTAAGGTCAAGTGCTTTGGATGTCACGAGTTTGGCCACTATGTCAGTGATTGCCCAGAGAGGAAAAATGGTAAGAAGCAGGTGGCAGCTTCAGCAAGTGCAGAAGAACTCTCCAGCAGAATGGAAGATGAGTTTGCACTCATAGCTTGTATGGTTAGCTCAACCTCACAGTGTGTTTGGTATGTAGATAGTGGGGCGTCATTTCATATGATAGGAGTTAGAGAGTATTTCTCTAGTTACAAGGAGGAGGACACCAACATCAAGATTTCTATGGAAAACTTGTCCAAACTCAACCCTGTTGGGAAAGGGACTATTCAGTTTTAGAGGGAGAATGGAAAGGTAATTCCACTTCGTGATGTGTTATATGTGCCAGGCTTAGGTATGAATTTGATTTCTGTATTTGTTCTTCAGGATAGGGGGTATAATGTACTCTTTAGAGGGACACATGTGTTGATTAAGCACAAGGATTGGAAATCACCCATAACTATTGGAGTTAGGAGTGGTCGCCTTTATAGATTGCAGTTTGATGCTCCTAAGGCACTTATGAGCAACAATAATCCTAGAGATCTTGGAGAGCTATGGCATAGGAGGATGGGCCATATTCATCATGGAGCACTTAGATTGCTTCATGAGACCGTGACAGGTGTTCCAGAGGTGAGCACAGAGCATGACGATGTATGTAAGGGATGTGTGTTGGGGAAGTTTGCGAAAGCATCTTTTCCAAGGAGTGACACTAGATCTAAGTGTGTTCTTGATTTAGTACATTCAAATGTTTGTGGACCAATGTCGACAAAATCTCTTAGAGGATATGAGTACTATGTTACTTTTATTGATGATTTCTCTAGAAAGACCTGGATATACTTCTTGAAGACTAAGGATGAGGTTTTCAGTCGATTCCAAGAGTTCAAGGCTCTTGTGGAGAACTCGACAGGAAAGAAGATAAAGGTTCTTCGGTTAGACAATGGAGGCGAGTACAAAGGAAATGTCTTCCAAGAATTCTGCACCAGAGAAGGAATCAAGAGAGTATGGACTGTTCCTTACAATCCACAACAGAATGGAGTTGCTGAGAGGAAGAACTGTTCTATATCGAAGGTAGCAAGAGCTATGCTACATGACCAAGACATGCCCCGTTACTTATGGGTAGAGGCGTGTAATACAACAGTCTACATTTAGAATAGAGTTCCACACAAGGTGCTAGGGAAGATGACACTAGAGGAGGCTTTCACAAGGAAGAAGCCAGATGTTAGTCACTTCAGGATATTTAGGAGTTTGGCATATTGTCATATTCCTGGAGATACATGTACAAAGTTAGATCAGACTGCAGAGAGGGGGTACTTTTTTGGGTACAGTGAGACCTCAAAGGCATATAGGATTTTCATTTCGGGGACTAAAAGAATTATTGTCAGACGGGATGTCAAGTTCATGGAGGACAAGGCATTCAGGAGATCCAGAGATTTGCTAGCAGATGATCAGAGTGAGCAGCCAACAGAAGCTCCAAGACTAAGTCAAGGGCAGCAAAGCTCAAGTACAGTTACCAGTACGAGTGTAGACTCGGTTAGTGAAGATTCACAGAGTATGGAGAAATGGGTGCAATAGGAAATGCATCTAGAAGACTGAGAGGTTGACATTTCATCCTCTACAGTTGACAGCAGGAACCATGTGGTTTCAGATACACAAAGGGATACTCAGGAGTTTGTGGGAGCTCCTAGGAAGAGTACTAGACAGCGAAGACAACTAGCCAAGTTCAATGACTATGTGGCATTAGTTAGTCAGTTGGTAGATAGTGAGCCTTCTAGCTATCAGGAAGCTACAGAACATCAGGTATGGCGAGATGCTATGGTTGAGGAATATTCTTCAATAGTGCAGAATGATGTGTGGGAGGTAGTACCTAGACCAACAGATAGGGCTATAGTTGGATCACGTTGGATCTATAAGATAAAGCATGGTGCAGATGGTAGCATCGAGAAATACAAGGCTAAGTTTGTGGCAAAGGTGTTCACTCAGAAGGAGGGAATAGACTATGAGGAGACATTTGCTCCAGTTCCCAGGTATACTTCTATACAAACTGTAATCTCATTTGCAGCACAGACGGGATGGCAAATCCATTAAATAGATGTCAAGAAAACATTCCTCAATGGTGAGTTGAAGGAGGAGGTATACATAGAACAACCATAAGGCTTTGTAGCACACAGCAAAGAGACCCATGTGTGCAGATTGAAAAAAGCATTATACAGACTCAAGCAAGCTCCTAGAGTGTGGTATGAGCGCATTGATACATAATTGCAGAAAATGGGCTTTGTGAAGAGTGAAGTAGATGCTAACCTCTACTACTTAATGGTTAGGGGTGAGATTCTCATTCTTGTTCTTTATGTGGACGATCTATTTCTTATAGGTTCACTAGGGCTCATAGTGGATTGCAAGAGGAACCTTGCAGAAGAGTTCGAGATGAAGGATTTAGGACTTATGCACTACTTTCTAGGCATGGAAGTGTGGCAGACAGATGGGGAGATTTTCCTTGGTCAAGGGAAATATTGCATTGAAATCTTGAAGAAATTTGGGATGGAGGATTGCAAAGCCATGTCTACACCCATGAAATTTGGGATGGAGGATTGCAAAGCCATGTCTACACCCATGATCACGAATTGGAGGAAGGTAGATACATCTAAGGAGAAAGATGTAGATCCCACTTTATATAGACAGTTGATTGGTTCGCTTATGTATTTGGTCAACACTAGACCAGATATAGCATTTGCAGTTAACTCTCTTAGTCAGTTCATGGTTGAACCAAAGAGAATGTATTGGATAGCAGTTAAGCATGTACTACATTACTTGTGTGGTACAGTCGAGTATGGGATCAGATATGTTCAAGGTGAAGGTATCAGGTTGATAGGCTATATTGATGCAGATTGGGCACTTCAGGGTGTTGTTTCAACTTGGGATCAGGAGTTGTATCTTGGTTCAGCAGGAAGCAGAAGTTTGTGGCTCTAAGTTCAGCAGAAGCAGAATACATAGCAGCTAGCATCGCGACATGTGAAGCTATATGGCTTTGAAAGTTGTTAGTAGCCTTGTTTGGTTAGAAGGTTGAGACTAGTGTGATACATTGTGACAATCAAAGTTGCATCAAGTTGTCTAAGAATCCAGTGTTTCATGATAGGTCTAAACATATAGATATCAGATATAACATCATCAGAGATTGTGTACAAAGGGGAGTTGTTCGACTACAATATATACCTACAGATGAGCAGGTAGCAGACATTCTGACAAAGGCTTTGGGAAAGTCCAAATTTATCTTCTTCAGAGATAAGATAGGTGTCATGCAGAACAGCTTCCTCGTTAAGAGGGAGTGTTAATTATTGTTAGTTGGACAGCTATTATTTCTGACCCATAAATAGTGGTTGTATTTATGGGTAGCTTGGACAATTGTTCGTCCTTATCTATGAATAGCAGTTGTATTTATGGGTGGTTTGGACAACTGTTTGTCCACTTGCCAAGAATTAGTAAATGGTTATTATTTACTAATTTTAGAGATTCCCTTTTGGACACCTTGCAACCAATTCTATTACTGGCTGTCTTAATCTCAGCCGTTGGTTTGATTTAATCTTGGTCGTTGGTTTACCAACAGGAGTAGTATAAAAAGGGGTCATTGGGTCATTTGGATAAGAATTTTTGGAGAAACGTTTGTAGTGTTAGCAAACAGTCTTGCAGTGTTAGCAAGGGCGCAGTGTTAGCGTGGAGATAACAGTGGGGAATATTAGCGAAAGAAATTAGGAGGTTGTCAGAGTTCTGCCAGTGAGAGGCAAGGAATTTTGTATCTCTTGATTTGCTGAAGTTTAATATAATTCCTCATCTGTAGAACTGGTTTTCCCTTAAGGGTTTTTCCAGGGACAATTTGTCCGAAAATATTGTGTTCATTGTGTTGCTCATTTCTTTCCGTATTATAAGTGAAATTGCAGTTGTGTTATTTTTCAATTTTAGCTGGGAATTTGTTTTCAGCAGTTTAATAATCATTTATGATAGGAAATTAATAATCAGTGACTGCAATAGTTTGATTTTTCACATATTCGTCGCCTCTTAAATTGATGCAATTCAACGGACCTTTGTTTTACTTTGAATGCCATCTTTGTTTAGCCAATTCCAATCTTGACCAATTCAAACACAATACGCTTTTTCTATAAATACATGAATATGCTTTCCTTCTTCATACCCATTCCTCGTCTTTGCTCTCTATCACGCGGCTAGATATTCTCTCAGTTTCCCTTTCTTCATATTTCTCTATTCAGCTTCAACATTCATTCTACTAATTACAATGGCGAGATCAACAATTCTTTGAAGATTATGACAGTGCTGCTCCTGCTCAACGTTTTGTTTTGCCTCGCTGCATGTGCTCGTCCGATCTTCATCAAGGAAAAAGTGAATATATTACTAGGCAATAAAATGGTTGATAAAATAGTAGAAGTTATGGAGATATTATCATCGGGATCTAATTGTGGGGGACACATTACAGACCCTAGCTGCCACAAAAGATAAACCGAGGCATTTCCATCATTTTGGTATCTTTAAATTAGATTTTTCCACTTTCGCGGTGACTTGGGAAAATATAGGCTGATAATCTTATATCTCATATCTGATGCATTTAATATGCATATTCAGCCTAATTTGATCATCAAAACTGATTCATTTAATATTCGGTTCCTAATAGTTAATCATTTTCCACATTGGAAGTGCTGTACTAATTTTATTTTCTTGGAGACCAAAATATTATTCTTTCTATTGAGATTAGGTTTTACATCTAATTCACTATTTTTATTCCTATATCCTTAAATATTGCACACGATGAAAAAATTAAATTTAGAAAAATATTGGAAAATTATTTCAGTGTATGATGTTCCATTCCCTTTTTACTTGTATATTATAATCTTATATTAAATCAAATTTCCCTATTCAACTTTCGATATCTCAATATTACAAATTTTACATAACCTTAAGTTGCTTTTATCTTTACTAAGTTGATAAGGGTTATCCTTCAATGAATTCAATGGATAGACATATTTGAAAATGAGTCCTAGTTTAGAATTTTATTATTGTCTCGTCTAATTTATTTTTAATTTAATGTGTATAGAACCTAGTGTTATTCATAATGTAGTTTATAGAACTTGATGCAATCTTATAAAGTTGTTCTATCCCCATTATATGATAGGGAATTAGAAAATCATAACTTAATTGTCACATTCTAGTGCTTTTAATAAATTCTCTATTTAAGATATATTATGCATTTCATTTTTCATAATTATAATTTTAAATAATATTTAAGATCAGTTATTTTATCTTGTATATCTTAGAACATCAAAATTTGAACTTCTTCCAATTTGTTTCAATTTATCAACAAGTTATTATCAATTTTACATTATTCTCTAGATTTAAATGCATCTCTTGGTCAAGGTCTAGAGTTTATTACAGAATCTACGTGTCATTTCATTTGTAAGGAGTTGTTTAAAAAGAACATTTTCCAACCTATGGGATATTATCTAATTGCCAAGTTCTTTCCTCTTTGTGATGGAAAATATATAAAAATATAATTGACCACCTCTTGTAATTATTAACTATTTTCACTAAATTGATGATAAAGAATGCAAATTTGTAGGGGCATTATTATTTATATTTAGCAAAGTCTACTCCAATGTATGCATGTATGTATGTATATGCACGCGTACATGTACATGAAAATATGTGTATGTATACATATATGTATGTGTGTGTGTGTGTGTGTGTGTGTGTGTGTGTGAGGGAGAGAGAGAGAGAGAGAGAGAGAGAGTAATTTTAATGGCTCTTCTTAATTTATATAATACATAACTTGAGAAAAAGACAAATTTTGAGGATGCCCTTTTTATCTACACAAAGAAGAAAACATAAATACATTAGTTCAGAAATCTGAAAAGCTTAATTTGAACAAACCCTTGATATGACAAGAAAACAACCCAGAAGCCCCAACTCTCAAAACTGTTAAAAAACATCAAGAAACCTATTTTCACCCCTTAAATGAAAAAAAGGACACACCTAGCACACCTTAGAGGTGCACTAGGTGTGCCTTAATCTTTTCGGAAAACCTTTTATATGAGGGTGTGCATCAGTGCACCTCATGGGGTGTGCTGATGTGCACCCAATATACACTTAGTGTAATACAAAAAGGGCGTTTCTTCATTTAAGGGTGCGCAATAATGCACCTAATTAGGTGCACATCTTTGCACCTTAATCTTAGTGTTTGAATTTTGTTTTGTCTATGTTGGTGGAGGAAAAGGGGCAGAGATGCACATCAAAGGAGTTTAGCTAGTGTGGGTTGCTGAGCAAGAAAGAAGCAAACAAGTAAGATGTCTTTCTTAAGTGCTTTGGTGCACTAGCGCACCTAGGGAGGTGTGCTAGTGTGCCTCTCACTTTTGTTTGCAAAACAAACTTCTCCCCCTAAAATTTTGATTCTTGGAAAATAGTTTTCTAGTCAAGGTGTGGACTTGCTAAAAAACAACTAGATAAAAACCCTAAGAAGACTCAGAGCCCAGACTAGGTCATTTGAAAATCCAAAAAAGAAGAAGTAACCCCCATTTCTAAGTGAAATGAGGTGTGCATTGTGAAACCACAACATTATGCAACATTTTCTTGGGGTAGAGGTGTAGCAACAACCTAATAGTATATCCATTTCTCAAACCAAGTATGTTATTATTTTATTTAAGTAGTATAGAATAATGTCATGCATGGTAGTTGCTACCCCTATAGCCCTTGGTGAAAAGTTAACCAAGGATGATTCAAGTCCCCATGTTGATCCTACATTATACAAAATTTTGGTTGGGAGCCTCATGTACCTTACTACAACAAGACCTACTATTATGTAAGTCATGAGCCTCATCTCTCACTTCATGTAAGATCTACAAAAGTCTCATTGATGAGCTGCACAAATAATCTTAAGGTATGTGAATGGTACACACAATTTTGGAATCTATTATTATCACAATGATAAGTTTGAGCTGGTTGGTTACATGGATTATGATTGGGTTGGTTTAATGGATGATTAAAAATCAACCTCTGGTTATGTTTTCTCACTTGGTTGTAGAGTTGTTTCATGGATTAGTAAGAAGCGGGCAACCACAACTCTCTCTTTAGTAGAAGTAGAGTATATTGTAGCAGCAATAACCAGTTGTCAAGCGATATGGATTCAAAGGATTTTGAAAGATTTTCATTTGGTTCAAACACATCCTACAACTATTTTTTTTGATAATAGTAGAACCATTGTAATGACCAAGAATCCACTGTTTCATTCTAGATCGAAGCAAATTGAAATCCACCACCACTTCATTCAAGATTTGGTTTAGAATAGTATTGTAGAGTTACAATTTTGCCCAAATTTTGAGCAAGATGTTGATATCTTCACCAAAGCTCTCACTACATCCAGTTTTATTACCTTGAGAACTCAACTTGGTCTCATTCCCATTGTTCATGTAGGAGGAGATTGAAGACACACACTTCACTACTTGCATGCACCCCTCCCATACATCATTCCATTACATGCACATGCAACAGTGATACATTTGAACACATTCATGGTGCATTAATTTAGATTATTTTATTAATTTCATGGTTAATAAACTACATGTTGTAATTAGCTTCATAGACATCGTTTTTAATTTTTTTTTAATTAGGTTGCATAGTATGCAAAACTATTATTATCATGAAATCTCTTTGCATGTTATCATTTAGGATTTTTTAATGTAGTTTTCACTATCTTCCTTGATCACTATTCAAGGTTAAGTTTTTTAGTTTTTTCTATATAATGTACTCTTTAAATTTAGAAATTACATTCAATAAAATTAGGGTTTTATTCTGATTTTACTTGTTCATTGTTTTTCTCTATTTTTTATTTCATTGATTATTTGTATAGCATAAGATCTTTTATTTTAGATCTTAAGGTTTTGTATTTTTGCGTAATGGAAGGGAAATATGTTTCTACTAGCACTCCAAGATGGTTGTTCATAGAATTTTCTCATTTCAATTATCAACTTCCTCTACATGTAAAGATGATCAGCTTCCTTTCAAAGGACACATTGCTAATAACTTTTTTGTTTTTTTCTATCACTTCCATTGTAATAGATCTAACCAAAATTTTTAAAGGGCTATCATGAGAACGTTCTTCTTCCTTTCTCCAAAAGGATTATCTTTCCATTGTGGATTATTTTAGTTTTTGTATCAAATTCCCTAATATTTCCTAGCCTTGGTCTTTGTTAAAATTTGTGGTGAGTAAGTTTGTTAATCAAATGTTTTTTAGTGATGTTCAACTTAATTCCCTTGTTTGACAACAATGACTTTTGGATAGGGGAAGAATATTTTGGTCTTTACATTATGTTATTGTACACTTCTCTTTTATTTATAATATAGGGGTAAATGTTTTACCATGTTATCTGTATTACTAGCTATTTTGAGTTATACTAATGTCATTTCTAAGTCTAATCTCATCTCCCATCTAATTATCAATTCTTAAGTAGTTTTGAATAAACACCATAGGAATATGATGTTCATACTCCCTAGTATGTGTCTTCTATGATTTCATATGGCTTATCTTCAACCATATTTGGCTCTAGTTCTTCTATGATGAATTCACCTCAATAGGATGAAAACTTGACTTGGGATTATTTTTAAATATTATGTCCTCTACACATGTTGTTGTTGATGAATATTGTTGTGGGAATACTTTTATTTTGTGAATTTTTTGTTTCAATTGATGTTGTAGGCCACATTCTTGTGGTAGTTATTAATATCTTGGTGACCTTAGTATAGTGGTATTTCTCACGTCTCTTTTTAGCAAGTTGTTCCTTGATAGAATTCTAGTGGTTTACTTCAACTATATTATCTACATTGATGCTTTTGTTTGAATTTCACTTCTACTTTCATGGAGGTCAATGCTTCTCTTTGTCTCTCACTTATCCCTATGTGGAGGACACTTTTATCTATTGATAGTAGTTGTTCGGAAAAAAAAATCTTTGAAGACCAAAGTTTGACATTATGTACATATTTGTACTTATGTTACACTTTCTTATGCCTTATGGCTTTTTGGATGTATGGGTTAGTTTTAAGGCTAAGGTCTTTGGTTTGGGGATTCTCTTTTGATCATTATTATTATTATTGGTAGCTTGGAGATTTGTTCATCCATATGCTATTATTTAGCAAGTAAATGTTTTACTAAAAAAATGGTTAGATTTGGCACAAATATTTGTTGATTAATAGACCACTTTTAGAAGCAACTACAAACCAACTTGGTCAGGTTTGTTAAGTTTTTTTTAATCTCAACTTTTGATTGAGAATCCATCTTAGCTGTTGGTTTTTCAACATGAGTAGCATAAAAGGGGGTTAGGGGGTACATTATGAGAACAAGTTTTGTAGAAGCATTTGTATTATTAGCAAATTAGTTTACACTATTATCAAGGGCCTGGTGATAGCGTTGGGGATAAAAATGGAGGAATATCAATAGTATAGATTAGGAGGTTGTTGGAGTTCTGTCAGTGAGAGGCAAGGAATTCTGTATCTCTTGATTTGTTGTAGTTAATATAATTTCCTCATCTATAGAACTGGTTTTCCCTTATGGGTTTTCCAGGGACAATTTGTTTGAAAATATTGTGTTCACTATGTTGTGAATTTATTTTTAGTAGTTTAATAATCTTTTAAGATAGGAGATTAACAATCAGTGACTCTAATAGGAATATTCACATTTACTTAATCACTTTGTATGGGTTTCTTTAGGCTATATATAAGGGGGATTTTTCATCTATAATGTTCTTTCTTGTAGCCAAACAACAAATGCAAAATTTCTATTGAGTTTTTATATTTCATATGGATGATGAATGATTTTTTTTATTTACCTATTCTTTTCTTCGGGAGCATTTTTCACACTATTTTTATATAATATCTATATTAAAAAATTTCCAAAAAAAAGAGTAAAGGAAGTTATTTCTATTTTAAGAACAAATAGAATATCATAAGAATTCCTAAGATGGTTATTAATAATCAAAAATTATATATATAAAAAATTTTATGACAAAGATAAGATCATAATTTTTGTGACAAAGGTAACATGATAGTTTTTAAGGTGATCAACCTTAATAAGGGTCTCAAAAGGTATTACAATTGGATTGATTAAAGTTGATATAGTAATGATGTTACTAAAGAACTATGAAATTTGCAATTATTATGGAGATGGTTCCTTAATTGAATTATTATGGAGATGGTTCCTTTATTGATAAATCTTATCACATATAATAATTATTTTTTCATTCCATTACTAAAGGAAAATGTCACATCAAATATTTGAATATTATTTTTTGAAATATATGGACATTTACATAAATATTAATGTTAATGAAAAATAATTAATTCAAAGTGGTCATATTTCTTTCTTTAGTACTAGCTTGTGTTTAGAAAGAGACAAATAAACCTATATCATCTTCAAGAGAGTTTTTATTATGGTTGGTCCTTTGAAGAAGGGGGAGTCAAGGGACTGCAAGGAGTTAATGAAAATGTTGAATTCTAGGAAGAGATTAAAGGGACAAGTTGAATTACTCCATTCTCATAATGAAAGGTTTTTATAGTTCCATCTCTATTGTATTTTTTGACATCTTGGAATAAGGATGATGTGTCCATTGGAAGTCTAGAATTATTTTAGAATGCTGAGAGATCAGTGACTGGGGAGACTGACAAAAGGTTTGATCAATTTTCCCTTTCCCTTTCACATGCTTTGGTATGTCTTTTTATGATTTACTTTACATTAGGGACCATCTCAACACTCATTATGATCTACTTTGGTATGTCTTTGGTATTCTCTTCATAGAGTGGTAGCATAGATAAAGTTCAATGTTCTCCCATGCAATATATTTTAGCT
This sequence comes from Cupressus sempervirens, assembly GCA_028749045.1. Taxonomy (NCBI): domain Eukaryota; kingdom Viridiplantae; phylum Streptophyta; class Pinopsida; order Cupressales; family Cupressaceae; genus Cupressus; species Cupressus sempervirens. Next base: position 911,388,506 of record CM053785.1, read on the forward strand.
CATTTTACATTATGAAATAGTTTTTAAGTAGATAGTTTAATATAATAATATATTATTATTGTCAAAATTTATAGCATTACAACTTCTCTGATATTTTTAATACATTTTTAAGTGACAACATTTGAAATAATATGATCATTGAACTATTGCATTCGAATACATCTTAGATATAATCAGTTCATATACTTATGCATTAAAATATGGTATTTACTTGCATATTAATATATGGTATCATTTTTCTAGTGTGGAAAGAGTTTAATTGAAATATATAGAAAAGTCTTTGGACAATAGTTTTCCATCATGTTGTCTAGAACCTATGGAAGGAAAGGGAACAAAAGGGTGTTTAGGGACTCTTATCAACCTACTAATTTTATCATAGAATGTAAAAATAAGAGTATCACTAAAAATTACAATAGTATTGACAAGGACAAAGTATACTTTGATGTTGGCTGTAATGCTGGTAGAATGAAGGACCTGAAAGTAGTGGTAAAAATAAATTAAAAAATGCAAGATTGGACCACCCCACAATAGGTTGGATAAAAATGAATTTTAATAAATATGCAAAGGGGAACCCATGTTTATCTAAATGTGGGGGTGTTATTAGGAATGGTTAGGGAAATTTTATTAAAACTATGGTGGTTCCTCTTGGCATTAAGATGAATCATCTAAAAAAATTTATAGGTCTTCTACAAGGGTTATAGTTGTTCGACAGTCTCTTGGAAAAGGGTCTTTGGATAGAATGATATTCAAATAATATATTAAATTTTCTTTTCAAGTCGTTGGAACCATCATGGACTATCACAAATTTTATTAAGGAAAATGTATAATAGTAAAGTTTGATAAAGTGCATATGACTCACTTGTATAGACTAGAGAATATTGTTACTAACTCTTTAGCTAATGTGGTGGTGAAAAAAAGGAGTCATCATGACGTGAAATCAGGTATATCAGATCAATTATTAAATTAAGGATATTAGTAATCATGATAAGACAAAGTGTGATCATTTGAATTATTTTCTTATAGAATGAAAATGCTTTGGGAAATGAAATGTAATTATTTTTTGGAGTATATGAGTTGTAATAGTGTGGTAATAATTATTCCACACATTTTATGGGTTATTTTCATCTTGTTTCCTCTTGACAAAATTTTTCAACTTGAAAGTAGAATTGTGTGTTTGGAATTGAAACTACTAAAAATACGTGGAAAACAAAGAAGAAGGGAACCTATTAATTGTGAAAAGTAGAGGAAGGATAAGGAAGTTTAAGAGATATAGGAGGAAGGGGGATTGGTTCGTTACATGGAGAAATTGAAAATGGAAGTGCCAGAAATGTAATAATGGAGAGGTTAACCTGGACAGGTTTGAAATCTTTATCTTAATGCTGCAATAATTATGGAAATTATAGGTCTCAAAGTATTAAGAGTTGGTTGTTAGGAAAATTTGGAAATATTTTGATAGAAAATTGGTTATAGTAAAGAGAGGGATTTATTTGGTCCCTTTCTTTTAAATTTCTTTTGAGGTTGGTTTTGACTACTTTAATGGAGTATATTTCACTTGATGGGATGTGATAGGGGACACACATATCATTTTGTGTACAAGAAAATAGTTTGTTTCTCCTTCTATTAGGTTTTTTCTCTATCTCATAGTATCAAATCCTTAATGTCCAACCCAAATAAACCTATCTATAACAAGAGGACCCAATGAGAATGATTGATAGCTATACTAAAAAAATTGTTGCTGATCCTATTGCGAGGATGAATTTCAAACATGGTGGTAAGACTAGACGTATGGGGGGAAATTTGGAAAACAGAAAATGATTTTAAGACAATTAGAAATTGGTTTGTTTGGTTCTTCTAAAAGGAAGAAGGTCCATATTAACTATTTGGATATTGTCTCAGAAACAAAAGAAGATAGTGAGTGTGAAGAAGAAAATTGATGGTCTACTGGAAAGGAAAAGGAGGCAATAAAAATGGATAATTTGAAGGAAACTAAAAACTTTGATTCTATTGAAAGACAGTTTAGGGGTCTAAATGACCATGTTCCCCCTCCTTCCCCATGATCTATTAAAAAGAAGTTTAGCACTTCTAAAGCTTATAAAGAAAGCTATACCTACATTTCTCAAGAGAAAGTGGAAGAAGAAGGCCTCAAAGAATCCATTAGGTTGGTTGACTACAATGAATCTCTTAAAAATAACTTAGTAATGTTCCCACAGAATGCCCAAGAAATTGTTGTTGACAAACAAGAACAAAGTTTCAAAAAGAAAAAAAGAAAAAATGACAAGCCATTTTAAGACAAAAAAATAAAAAAGAAATTCTAAGATTCCAAATCTAAAATTGGATTCTTTTAGAAATAACAAAAAGATCAAAACTTGTTGTCGTTCTAGATCTCGGTAGGAGATCGGTGAACTAGTTTATTTGGTTATGAGGGAAACTTTGTTAACGGTTATGAAGTTTTCCAAATGAACTAATTGTTGTTAATTTCATTTCTTTAAAAAAAAAAAGGGAATGTTAGGCAAACATAAATTTAAAATTGCGAAGTTTTGATTGACATAGAATATTTTTAGCTACTACTGTGACTATAGGAACGCCTCTTGACTAATCAAAATTCTATTATATATTAAAATTTAGTTAATTAATAAATAAATTGGAATGTAATCTATAAATAAATAAATAAATAATTTTGTATCCTAATACCACGTAGACATTGTCATTACCCAAAAGATTTATTTTTTCACACATGTGAAGAAAAGAAAAGATGAGGTAAAATAATTTTGTCTTCTATAGATCCAAATAGTAGATGTTCCTCGACCATTCGGTCTTTAGACTAAATCATTTCCAATTCGTCATTTAGAAGTCTTAGACAAAATTATTTGAAATTCCATTGTTGTCGAAGATGAATACAAAATTATATTTAATTTTATCACATAAATGTTTGAAAATTGAGCTCAACACATAGCAGGTGTAAGGAAGCAAAGGTGCATAGAATCACTTCATATGCTAATCTTTGAGAGGACAATTATGCAAATTCAACTAACTATTGCAGAGATTTCGAGAAATGCATAATAACATAATCAAAATAACAAAGACAACATAACACAGTGATTACCATGGGGAAACCCTTCCTAGAGAAAATCCACACCCTCCAAAACTAGCACAATGTATTATCAAATCAGCATGATTACAATACACTTGCAATGCAAGTTCTTACAGGAGTGCATTAGCACAACTCAAACTTGGAGAGATTCCCTCTAGCACCAGTCTTGCAAATTGAACTCAATTACACAAACACCTCTGCAAGCCCTTATTTTATAGTGATTTTACAACCTAGAAACCACTTGTGGTTTTACAAAACCATGGGCAAAACTACCATGCCACATTTTACCCATTTTTGACATTTACATTTCCAATATGGAAAAACAACCAAGTTAAAATAGTAATCCCATCCATAATTTTTTCTCTTAGTCCAGACCCCCATAAAAGTCACAAAATGAGTCATCAAGGCTCTAAAAATGACCTACCTATATTCTACTATGGAGAAGACTCATTTTTGACAACTCATTAACCAATTTCCAATGTATAAACAAGAGGAAAACTTCCACCAATTTTTTTTGGAATTTTCCAAAAGAAGATTGCAAGGTTGAGACATGTTCTCAACATTCTCCCACTTGTCAAACACCTTGCAAGAGTTAGGGGATCCAAAAATATCATGAACTTAATTGCTAGGGACCAATAGGCCCATAGACTCTGAACACCATTTGAATTTCTTTGTGCTCACGAGCTTAGTTAATACATTAGAAACATTCACCAAAGTCTCTACCTTTTCCAGCTTCACCTTGCTGTCCTCAATCATATCTCTCACAAAATGATATTGTACATCAATGCACTTGGTCCTCGCATGAAATGTCAGGTTCTTCACTAGGCAAATTGCACTTTGACTGTCACTATAAATTGTAACTGCACCTTGTTTGAACTCTATATCTGAACACAATCTCTTTAGCAAGATGGCTTCTTTGTAGGCATGAGTAGCTTCCATATACTCTACCTCAATAGTGGACAAAGAAACCACATCCTATCGCTTACTCATCCAACTGATTGCACCATCAAATAATGTGAACACATATGCACTGGTGGATCTTCTTCTATCAACATCATTGGCCTAGTCTGAATCCACATAGCCTCAAATATCCAAGGAATGCTCATTTCCTGTTGCATGAAAACATATTGAGTACTCTGAGGTACCCCGAAAGTATCTAAAAACTCTTTTTATTGCATTCCAATGTTCTCTTCTTGGATTAGACATATAACGGGAACGTACTTCCACTACTTGGGAAATGTTTGGTCTTGTACATACCATAGCATACATCAAACTTCCAACAACACTCTAATATGGTACTTGACTCATCTCTCCCATCTCCAATGGGGATGCAAGGCACTGTGAGCTAGAAAGCTTTGTTTCCATAGTAACATGAACACTCAATTGTCTTGAATCTTGCATATTAAACCTTTCCAAAATAGTACCAACATACTTACTCTGGCCTAGCCAAAGCTTTTTGTTTTGTCTATCTCTGATAATCTCCATTCTCGAAATGTGCCTAGCTGCACCAAGATCTTTCATTTCAAACTTTATCAAGAGTTGATATTTTAACTCTACAATCAAACATTTTCCTTTACCAATAAGCATGTCATCGACATACAAGAAAATAACCAGGAAACCATCATCATCATATTTGAAATATATATAGTGATCAGATTTAGATCCCATAAATCCAAAACTCAACACATATGTATCAAACTTCTATTACCACATCCTAGGACTCTATTTTAAACCATACAAGGATTTCTTCAATTTACAAACCAATTGACTTTTACCTTTCACCACATAGTGCTCTAGCTATGACATGTAAATTTCACCCTCCAAATCTCCATGAAGGAAACTAGTTTTCACATCTATTTTCTTGATTTCTAGATCATAGGCTACTGCAATAGAAAGCAAAAATCTAATGGTGGATATGTGTAGGATCATGGTCAACCAAACTATGCTCTTAAGTGGCAATAAAAAATCAGAAAATTAGGGTTATGTCAACTTGACGTGCAATTTTCTACTTATTTTTGACTTTATATAAAAAATTTAAGAGAAAAGAATCTCTAGAAAATTGAATCTAGTTTCTAAACTACTAGGACTTATCTCAAAAAAATAAAAATTGATTGGTCAAAATTTTAAATTTTAATGCAATATTAAAAAAATTTCAGAATAAAAATAAGAAGTAGATGTTTGTTTGACCACCTTAATAAAAATCACATGATAATATTTTTTAATAATATTCTAGATATACGTAGTAGACTCATGCCTAGATGTGACACATATTTTTGGGTATTTTGATTCTAAACAAATAATAATTAATTAATTTTTGACTTTAGTATTTATAGAATAAAAGGACTCTCATGTCTGACAACCTTAACTAATTCAAAACTCTATACAATCCAAATTTTCACTTTTTTTCCTTATAGTAGAAGAAACATAGAATGCGATGCATTTTTTGGATTTAAAAAATATTGTACCATTCGAAAGTTATAGTCATTTTTCAAGTAGTGTGTCAATCAACACTTTATACATAACTCCACTAGAAAATAAGTAATAATTACTTACTAAACTCATAATTTGATAAAAAATTACATTTATGGAAAGATAAGGAAATTCCTAAGAAACCCTTTTCATTTCATCAAATTTTGGTGAAAAAAGTCATCAACTAAATTTTTGAAGTAAAAATCATATAAAAAAAAGCCAAAAGCACATTTTTAGGATGTTTTTAAAGTTGACCATCTAGGTTTGGTATTAGAATATATAGTAGACCTTATAAGGATATTAATTTTTTTCATTTACTATCAAGGTGGGTGGGAAAAGAGTTGGAATAGATTTTGAAATGGTTTGAGATATTTCAGAACTACAAATTTTTTAGATCACCACTTTTTGGCACACCATGATCCTACACATACCCGGATGTCATTTTGGCTACTAGAGAAAAAATCTCACCATAATCTACTCCCTCAACTTGAGAGTAACCTTTTGCAACCAAACATGCTTTATACTTCTCAATGCTTCCATCTAAACCCATCTTCCTTTTGAACACCCATTTACAACCAATAGGCTTTCGTCCTTTAGGAAATGGTACAAGGTCCCATGTTTGATTCCTCTTAAGAGCTGCCATTTCTTCATCCATAGCTATTTTCCAAGACTCTAAATCATTCATACCAAGAGCCTCTTGTACAGATCTTGGTTCATCAATGTTAGCATTTAATGCAAATATGCATCTCCAATCATCAAGAGAATACCCATACCTTTCAGGTGGTTTCCTTTGTCTAGCAGATCTTTGAACAAGATTTGGTTCAGGTTCAGGAGGTTCAGGTTCATGATTAGGTTCTCCCTATTCCTCTAATGATTCAAAACTCATAGAGATCTCTTCAAAATCTCGTCTTTCTAAGGACCTTGATTCAACTTTCTTAGGTGTAGTAGGAAATTGAATCACATCTTTCTTTTCTTCAATATGTTCTGGCTACACTGCAACAGAAGAAGGCTTAGTTTCTCTAAAAATAACACTTTTGGAAAAAAATATCTTTTGAGCAATAGGATCCAAAAGCTTGTATCCTTTTACACCATAACTATATCTAATGAAGATACATTTAATAGATTTTTTGTCCAATTTTGTTCGCTTCTCCTTTGGCACATGAGCATATGCCTCATAACCAAATACTCTTAGATGTCTAAGTGAAGGCTTGTGGCCTAACCACGCTTCCATTGGTGTCTTATCAACAAGAGCTAATGTAAGAGACATGTTTATTAGGCAGTAGACAGTGGCTATAGCTTCAACCCAAAACTTTTGTTCTAGTCTAGCACTAGTCATCATACTCCTAGCCTTCTCCATCAAGGTCCTGTTCATTCTTTCTGCAAATCCATTCTATTGTGGAGAATATAGAGTTGTCTTCTCCCTTTTAATACCACAATCTTTACAAAATGCATCAAAATCATTAGAGCAAAATCATCTTATTCATTGCAATATATTATTTGATCTAATATGTACTTGCATGAATAATACTCATAACACATAAAAAAAATCATAACATATGACACAAAAATTTGGTTATGAAGAAACCCTCCAAGGTTAAGGTAAAACTATGCTGGGGATGACACCCATAAAGTCTTGACTATTTCAACAATAAAGTTTTCCTATTGGGTCTACAATTTTGATCACTTTTAATGATCTACCTAGTGAGGGGTTTGCCCTACTAAGAGATTGCAAGAATTATTAAATCTATATTTATTAAAGGATTTTATGTCAGAACTAAGTGAGTACTCTTTTAAGAGGTTTATAAAGGTTTGTTAAAACCACTCTATGAACAGATTTACACCCTAAAACAATTATCACTTCTCTGATATGATTTATCTCTAAATCTGCACTTCACTACTTATCTAAAATGCTTGATCATTCTTCTTGATTCACATTCACACTTCACATACAACCCAAACCTTAATTAATTATGCTTCACACATGCACACACATAAGAACTAGGTCAAAAAACCTTCTTAAATAGTAATTTGGTGAAGCTTCTAGATCATACTCAATGATCTAGATTTATTCCTTTTTCTTCTTAGACCTTGCAATTTTTTGATTGGCTAAATTGCTTGCATATGTATTAATGATCCTTATTGTAATGTGTAATCACCTCCATAACTAGCTCCTCAATCATATACAAACCTCTCCAGTAAGACAAAAATAGCTTACCTCAATTTTTGTGTCATTACAAACAATCATGTCAAAACTAGATTGCTTGGCACTTGAACTTGTTGATGTTCTATCATGTCTAATCTGCATGCTATCACTTGGCTTCAACTCTTTTTGGTTTAGTCTATGCTACATGGTATCTACTATACTCAACATACTCTATTTTACTCTCTTTCTAACAAAATTGACATGTAAGAATAATTTTTTTTTATATACAACTTCTTTCACAACTTGGTTGATTCTCAAGTACTCAATGACCATAGACTTCATCTATAGTAACTGCTACATTGACATAAATTGAAATATATACAAGTTCTTTATTACATTTCTCAGCCTCTATAGGATGAGTCAATCATAGTGATGATCAACCAACCTTGCCTAGTGAATGACTAAGTATTCTACACTAATTAACAAGACCATGATTTCTATGAGGATCAACAATCTCCCCCCTTAACATTAGGGGAAAAAAAATTCATGATCAAACTTTACATATCAATACTAAAATATATGTACTCCCCCTTAGGGTATATTTCATCAAGAATGTGCCTCTAAATCTCCAATGTAGCTACAAGATTTATTAATTTTTTCAGCTATGGATAATTTTTGATTTCCCTAAATCAAATCTTTAACAATATTTATATATTTTTATGTGATTTCTAAATGTGGAGTTGAAAAGGCTTGAATAGTTATAAATTTAGATCTCATTTTGCTTTCTTCTTGCATGATTTTACGTTGCTTCCCTTGCAAAATATTAATCTTGAAAAATGAACTATACTTGAACTGAAATTCAAGGTAAGTGTGTTTTCACTCCTTTGTAAATCAACATCTATTTTGTTCATTTGATCATTGATCTCCTTGCTAAATGTTGGAGCATAACATAACATCCCAAACAATGTATTAATATCAGAAACTAACTTTTTAGTTTCATTAGCTTGGATAGAAAGTTCAATCAAATTTATAGCTGTCTAGGCTGCCACTTTTTCCATGACCTTATTTTCATATTTTCTTTCAGCTTTTCCATCAACTTTTTCTGAATATCAATGTCAGGCTCATTGATCTTATCAACAATTTTCACTAGTTGAAGAATTGGGACCTTCTCATCTAAATCATTAACAACTATTCTGTCAAGTAAAATATCCTTGATATTATACAAAACCTATTTTTGTTGTTTCTCTCTCCTTAACTCAACTTTTAGAACCTTTCTCAAAAATAACTCACTCAACAATCTCATTTTTTCTTTACTAAAATTTAATTTATCATAGTCTAGTATGACAATGTCTTCATCTAAGGTAACTAGATTATCTTTTATGACCTAGCATGAGTGTCTATGCTTCTTCTTTTACTTCTTTCTTGTAGAATGTGTTATTCTTAAGCTCAACATATTTAGTTGAAAAGCTTGGATTTGAACTACTAGATTCAACTTGTGTGACTCTTGGGTCATATTACCTTTATTTTATTCTTCTCCTACTTTCTTCTTCTCTTAACTCAGTTGTGGTGTTGATCCACCCAACTAATCTTTTATATTAATTTTAATTTCACTTGTTGAAGTTCTCTTACCAGCCTCTTTTTCTCCCTCTATCTAAGCTCCTGAGACAATTGTCTAACTGGTTGTCACAAACTAGTCTTCTTTCTCTTTACAGCTCTTCTCTCTTTTCTCTTCTTCTATATTATTAGTGTCCTTTGTAGTCTCATGTATAATTTCATTCTAAGGTGGATTATTATCTATAATATTGGTCAAGTTTTCTTATTTCTCGACATCTCCTTATGTATCATCATGACTATTCTTCTATTCCAATAAAAATGTAGGAAAGTTAGAGGTATTTGGTGTTGTGTCTACAATATGTGTATATACATGTGTTTCTTCCTCTAGATACTCTTTTATTTAAATCAACACAAGATTTGGATTGAGAAAAACCTCTATGGTAGGAATTTAAATAGGGGTCTCATTCCTTAGTTCTTCCTGTGCTAGTGCATTCTCATTATTTGGATTTTCTATAGGTTCATCTCGAATTGTAATAGTTTCTTATTGTTCACTTTCTTGAACCTTTTTCTGGATCACCTCCTCTAGATCAATGGTCTCATCATAGTAATCCTCTTTATTATCTATCTTAACCTATTCAAATTTATTATCCTCAATTTTATCTTCCTTATCCCCATAAAGTATCAATCCAAAGATCCTCTTCCGCACTAGTTTACTTTTATGTACAATCTCTTCAACTTTATTCTTCAAAATGAAGAATTACCTTGATTTAGGTAAAAGTATATTGCGATACTTGTCCATGAACTATAATTTTTTCTTCTTGGTCAAATCAGGCACAATTTGAGCTAATGTAGCTTTCCTAATCTTCCTTTTTGTTATTATGGTATATTGCACTTTGCATCAATTTTTCTATATAATACATTAGGGACATTTCTTTCTATCTCCAATGTGTAGTCTTGAATTTTTTCATCATATCAATTTAGGTTTCTTCTATCTTCACTTTATCCATTTTATGTATCTTCTCATATTTAATAAATTAAAAACCTAATAATCTAGCACTATTCCTTATTTTGTTACATACCTCATCAATATTTTTAAGAGGCACTTATGTACAAACTTTTTTTGATGGCTAACATCATTAGACTCATTCTTTTCATCATCTTCTTCTTCATTTTTAACAATGAGCCTTCTTCTAGGTTTCTTTATTTTTTTTCTTGACTCTATCTTCATTATAATAAGATTTCTCTTTACTGAGATGGAACATTCATGTGCTTTACCAATATTTTTCACTCTTTTCTTATGTGAATCAGCCTTTTCCATAGTAGTAACTATTCTTGTTCTTGGATTGTGTGTCTTGCAGGAGTAGGGGTAGGTTTAGTCATTTGCTTCTTCAAGCTCACCTTCACTTTGGTTTCGACAATTATTATATGATTTTCTTTCTTGGCATTTGGCTTGACCAATACTATCTCTTTATTCTTTCTTTTCATTGTCATCCTCCTCTTGACTTCCTACATCATCATCTTCTTCATTGTTGGATCTATCTTCACCTTTTCCTTGAGTGATTTGCAAAGGCATTTCTTGTTCAACTCCTTCACCAAATATCTTCTCTAGGTTCTTAATCATCATCTTCCTCTTCTTATTCATTATGGTAACTTTAAACTCAATTCTAATTTTGATCTTTATAACCTCATATTTTCCAAAATGTTTAGCATCCTATTGTGGACTCATAATGCACAACTCATTTCTCATAGAAATGGGTACCCCCTAGTAAATTATTGACTCGCACACACGTAGTCTAAGACCTAGGTCACTTTTGGACTCCCTAGGAGTCTAGGTCAAGCCTCAGTCTCTGACTGGGGATATTTAGAGAATCTGATGATTGAGAAAAATAAAGTTTCTATTACCTCTGGTTTTACCGCCAAGAATTTAAATTTTGAAAGTGTGGCTCATGCAACGGTTAGTCTCAAATAAGTGTTTTAATGTTACAACCTGCAAGTTTCTGGCCGTCAAATCTAAGCAGACCAACGGTTGGCGCCATCGCGCTATAAGGGAAATGCACGATATTTATTATAGTATGATGACGCCCTGACGACATGTTGCAAGGGTGGGTCTGGCATTCTGCGGGTCGAAAAAGGTTCTCAATGCCCTTGGCGCTATGTCGCTATCGCATATCGGCCGAAAAATCTCCATAGCGACATAGCACTCGATGGAAATATTCATGGCGACGAGTTTCAACGATCGGCAGAATTAGGTGTTGCGGTGACAAATCAGAAGGAACCACGTGTGCCAGGTTAGAGTTCCTATCAGCATGGATAACACAGTCGGGGCTTATGTTCATGACTATCGGATCAGCTTAGATCAACGGTAAGCGCCATCGCGCTATGGAGGAGTTGCGCGAGGGTTATGACATCGACATCGCACCCTAGTGATGCGTGTCAGGTGGGGCTGTGTCTCAAGGTGATGCCGCCATCGAATTGGGTCGCATCAACGGATGGCGCCATCTCGCTATGCCGAAGATGTGCGGATTTTATCATAGCGACATGGCGACCATCCGCCATGTGGATCAATAGGACCAGGTCTCACCAAGGATTGCTAGGTGTCATTCAGGGTGTGGTGCAGTTACAGATATGGCACCGAGTGGGATGGGTCCGATCGCAGATCGTAGAATATGGCAGGTCAGAAGTTTTGCGGAGGTGGGCAAACAGGTTTAACGGCCTGGAGGTTTCAAGAATACGGCGAGGTGCCATGGCGCCAACAGAAAACCCATGCATTTTCCGATGGCGACATAGCACCCAAACAAAAAATTTTCCATGGCAAGGAATTATCAGACGGATGGGTCCCAGCGGGTATTGTGCAAGTGTAGTCGGCGTGGCGAATCAGATGGCAACACATGTAAATCTCAGAGCATGCTATCAGTGGGCGCTATGGTACTATGGGAATTTTTCCTTGATTTTTGCATAGCGACATGGCATCTAGCTAACACATGATCACTCTGTGGATTAGGTCTTGGGTTGCCAGCTAGTTTCGTTGAACCAAATAAGGAGGTGCCATGTGTATGAGTCAATGCACGATGTACAGTGGGTCTAGTAATCTCAGCACGAATGGCGAGTCTTCATGATCGCCAGATCTGTAGGGATCTACGGCTGGCGCTGTCTCGCTATCAAGACTTACCCGAGAGTTAACGTTGGCGAAATAGCGCCCATGTGCCATGTGTCCTGATGGAACCATATTTCATGCAGCTGGCGTAGTAAGCATTAAGTGATCGTCAGACCAATAGGGAAGTGCCACATGTGCCGTGGGCCCAGTGATTTACAAGGGAAAGAAGTTCCAGAATGACGAGTCTTCATAATCGTTGGATCAAGGATGATTGACGGTAGGTGCCATCGCGCTATGGCAGAGATATGCGAGGGTTATATTGGCGAAACAATGCCTTGTCGACACGTGTCCTGTCGGCGTAGTCTAGGATGGCGGTTGGCAATTAGTGTAATCGTCACAGTCATGATAGTATTCAAGGTGGCGCAATTAGTCCAATGAAGGGTGGTTAACCGTCGGAGGACCTCCAGGTGGAAAAATAAAGAAATGCAATTGGCTTGTGTGGCCTAGTTGACGCATAAGGAGCCCGGTTGACCTTTTGACTTTGATAGATTCATGAACCAGGAGGCGAGGATAATCGATTTTGTCATGGGATCTGATCTTCATGATCAATCCCAACCTACCAGAGTAAATGTAAAACATAGAAGGATACTCCATCCATTCATTGATCCATCTATCAGGTTGGACCGCAGTTATGGCACCATTTTTAGTCTTCTCAAGACATTATTGGTGAAAGAGATCAAATTTTCTAGAGATTTTTCCATGATTGTCTTCCACGGGACTCAATGGCAGGTAGTTGTAGGGTCATTTCGGCAAAAAAAGATCTCAGTTATGCTTGAACTATAAAGACATATTTTGTACATTTTGTAAGGGTCGACTCTTCCTGATTTTCTCTACTGCTGCTTGCAGACTTGCGGTGTAAAATCCCTTTGTTTTTGAGCTAGATAAACATCCTGTATCATCTCTTTCAGCCATCAACGTGTATGTGTATCATTTTGCCTCTCGTTGATGCATTGTTGAGATCAGTGGTCTGCACACTGTATCTATCTTTGGCCTATTGAATAATATACAAGTGAAATCTTCTATTCCTGGTGTTATTTAGTTGGTCTCCTGATTTGCATGTGGTTGTTGGTTGATATAAGTCTGAATGAATGTATGACCTTGAATGTTACCCTAGTTCCGTAGTGCATATATGGGCAGGAAAATGAGTCTGAACACTCTGTTTTGGTCCATCACCACCTTAGATTAGACTAGGTAGATTTTCTTTAATGCTCTCTTTCTCCCTTTCCCTTCTGAGAATAGATAGGTGTGCCTTGACAGTAAGAGGAAGCCGGCCTTCTCCGGAGACTCAACCTCGCAGTTCAAGTCCCACAGCTTGGAGGTTGTTTCCATGTTTCACTAGGTCATCCTCGCACCTAGGCCTTGGACAAGGGTGCAGACCTAAGTGACAACAGTTTTTGGCATGCTCGGTGGGACTCATATCAGAAGATTTCAGGTCTACTGGTGTCAAGAAGAAGGAATCCTAGAGGTAAATGCTGAAGAAGTAGTGCTGACTTTAGTTTTCAAGCCTTTAAGAGGCTGATTCTTCAAGTACTTGGTGACTTTGAACATCAAAAAGTTTGGTTCCAGATCAAGTTTGCAGTAATTCATGCCCAAGACTAAAAATAGGGCGTCTTCTAGAGGTAAATTTGAATATCAAGAGCTTTCTCTTTCAAATCCTAGGAGAAGAAGGACTAGAACTTCATTATCACCAGTTAGGGGTAGAATAATAGTTGATATATCTATAAGATCTATCTCTACTCCCCCTACTATTCGGACTCAGCCTAGATTGCCATCAACACTCATCAATAGAACACTTGTTTATATGGCATAGCCAAGAGTTCATGCTTTTGCCACCTTTAATGGTGGAAGTCCTCTATTGTTAGCCCAAAGACATGATATACCAATATCTGCACTAAAAAGTATACCTAATTTTACTGGTGAAACTTCTATTTCCCCTTTAGAGCATATCCAAGAGGTAGCGAATGTTTGCAATATTCATGGTATTACAGAAGATGATGTTGTTGTTAGACTTCTAGCCTCATCTTTAAAAGGAAAAGCATTATAGTGGTATAGAGGCTTAGCTCATGGTTCCATAACTGATTGGGATGGACTAGGAGCAAGATTATGCAAACATTTTGAGGATAAGAGTGACCATTTGTCACTACTAGAGAAGCTGACTACAATAAAAAGAGCCCCTCATGAATGTATGACTGATTTTAATTACAGATTCCAAAAAACATGGGATAGAGTACCTACTATAGTGAAACCTACCCTTAGTAATGCCTTCTTGCATTACCTTAGAGCTTTCAACAGTGACATTGCCACTACAATCCAAACTATGGGAGGAGATACATTACCGAATGCTTATGAGATAGCTATAAAAGTCGAGAACATCCTAATACAAGGAGGAAAGTTGGCTCCAAGGCCTCCTATGCCTTTCTTTCTTGATGTTCCCAACCACCAACCAGTGATAGCCCCCCTTCCTACAATTTCTACATCACAAGCCCTTACTCTAGTTCCCCAAGCTTCCACATCCTCAAATGGAATAGATGAACTCAAGGAAATGCTCCAAGGTCTAGTGCTGAATACAGATAAAAGAGAGAGGACTCTAGATAGAAAATTGCAAGAGCAGGGGAAGGAGTTGAAGGACCAAGGGAAGAGATTAGAGGATAGTTTTTCTCTAATACAAAAAATGACTAACAAGGTGGTGGCCTTAGAAAGGTAGCAAGCCCAAAGTGGCAAGCCTCCCCAATTACAACATCAGGCTCCAAGTGGTGGTAGGCCTCTTAATCATTGGAATAGCCCTTTTGATCAGAATAGGCAAAATAGTCATGCTTCTGCTTCAAGCTCAAATTAGAGTAGAGCTTTAGTTCCTCAAAATAACTTAGCCCAAGATCAAGACTTCTGTCCTTCATGTAACTATTCTTATACCTATTGCCTATGTCAGAAGGCAGAATCTTATTTGGCCCTAACTGTCCAGGAGTCCGTAGTAAAGCAATCATACAAGGAAGATCATCCCAAGGAGGCCTCATATGTTTAGAGGTAGGGTGATTGCTCTTTTATGAATCACCAGATGGAGGAGCATTGTAATGTAAACCAGGATTCCATTGCTCATAACACAAGAAGCAAGAAGAGAGCTATGGAACATACTGCCCCCCTTTCTCCTGAGCAGGCCTCAACTTCGAGTGTTATACCTCATACACAAAAAGCAAATGAGCAGAAAAACACTTCACAACAACAAAGGCAAGGTCCAAGAAAGGAGGATGCAAGTGATCCCTATGTCGCTCCATCTTAGCCTCTCATGGGTACAGATCCCAAAGTTTCCGCAAAAATTCCTAATGCACCCTTGAGTGTGGTAGAGCAAATGAAGAAAACCAATGTAAGAATTTCCATGTGGGATGCAGTTGCCACCATACCAATGCAGAAAAGGATGCTGCAGCAAGAATTGGAAAAGATTGAGCCCAAAGATTAGTCATCTACCATGGAGAGTGACACTAGTTTAGTACAACCATCAGGTAATGTGGAGACAAATAAAAAGGTTAGACCTCCTCCATTCTATGTTTCTTTGATTATAGGGGGCAAGTTAGTCCATAATTGCATGATAGATTTGGGGGCTAGTAGCTCAGTAATGCCTAGCTATGTTGCTGTTGCTTTAGGAATGAAATATGAGCCCATTATTAGGGATGTGTTACAACTAGATGGGAGTACGGTCAAAACCGTAGGCATCCTTAGGAATGTGGAAATGGCCCTACATGCATGCCCTGGTTGTACTGTGATCCAAGACATATCTATTGCTGAAATCAAGCCCTATTTTGCCATCTGTCTTTCAAGAGACTTCACTGCCCAAATAGGTGGATTCATATCTACTGATTGGTCTTATATGTCATTTAAGACCAAATATGGGGCCAATGCTTCAATTAGAGTAGAACCTCAAGCCCTTCATCACACTGAACCCTACACTTCCAACTTCATTAATATGAATTGCCCTATTTTGGAGATGGATGAAAATGACATAGTACATGAGCCTGCCACCTCCATAGTAGAGATTCTTGATTTCTTCTTAGATGAGTGGGAAACTACATGTCAATTTGAGCCTATGTCAGAAACTCTTGAGATAGGCCTTAGTACATATTGCATCATAGAGAAGGAGGCTCAAGTTCCTGATCTTGTTGGAGCTAATGGTGACATAAGTGGAATATGGAATATGTACTTTGATGGCTCAAGGAATAGAAATGGAGCAGGGGTCGGTGTTATGTTGATCTCTCCTGCACAAATAAGATACTACTTCTATTTTAGGCTCCAATTCAGTTGTACCAATAATGTGGCCAAGTATGAATCTTTGATCCAAGGTCTCCTACTTGCCCAAAAGAGGGGAATTCAAGCCTTGAAAGTATATCGAGACAGTGAGTTGGTAGTGAACCAAGTGAGAAATCAGAATATCACCAAAAATGGCCTTCTCAAGTCTTACAAACACAGAGTCTGGGATTCACTTGAGGGTTTCCAAGCATTTAATATCCAGAGCATTCCTAGGAAAGAAAACAAATATGCTGATAGACTTGCAGCAGTGGGCGCATCTTATGATGTGCCAGGGAATCTTGAGGAAGAGAAGAAGCAACAAATAAGGGTGGTAGTAAGGCCTGCTATTCCTGATAATAATAATCATTGGCAGGTATTTGAGTCTGATGAGAAGATTGCGAGTTTCTTGCAGAATGAAGCAGAATTTTTAGAAAGAAATCAGTCAAGACTACAAGATCAGTATGGTGATCAGATCATTCACCTCAGTTCCAACAAGTTGCCCAAGGGTCTCATTACCTTGGAGATTGTCTTTAATCCTGATGATCATACAAGAGGCAAAGGAATAAATCTAGCTACAGAAAAGGATGATCATGCTCCAGTTACTATTGCTGATGGAAAATCTCTTAACATGGGGAAGGTATGTTCTGAGGCTGAGCAAGAAAATTTCATTCATCTATGTCAAGAATTTAACGATGTGTTTGCTTGGACATATGATGACTTAAAGGGGTTTGACCCTAGTTTGTTTCAGCATACCATAGATTTAGTTGATAGGGTCAAACCAGTAAGGCAAAAACAGAGGCCAGTGAATCCCAAGATTGAACCCTTAATGAGGAAGGAACTATCCAAGTTGATTGAAGCTAACATAATTTTTCCTATCAAACACTCATCATGGGTGGCTAACCTTGTCCCTGTAAGGAAGAAGAATGGAGAAATCAGATTGTGTGTGAACTTTAGGGATCTTAATCAGGCTTCCCTTAAGGATCACCATCCTCTCCCTTCTATGGAGCAAATTCTATCCAAGGTCAGTGGGTCAAGGAGGTTCTCTTTTCTTGATGGATTTTCTGGTTATAACCAAGTGTTGGTTAAAGAATCTGACAGATATAAGACAACATTTACTACTAAATGGGGCACCTATTCTTATTGCAAGATGCCATTTGGACTAACAAATGCAGGTGCCACATTCCAAAAGGCAATGGAGGTAGCTTTCAAAAGATTAATTGACAAGTTTGTCGTAGTATACCTTGATGATATAACTGTATATTCCAAGAATGTAAAAGATCATCTTGATCATTTGAGACAGGTATTTCTAAGATGTAGAGAGTTTGGAGTTTCCCTCAACCCAGCCAAGTGTGTCTTTGCTACAAGCCAAGGAAAATTACTGGGAGACATTGTATCTAAGGACGGGTTGACCATTGATCCAGAAAGAACAAAAGCAATACTTGCCCTTCCTCTCCCTAAACACAAGAAAGGGCTGCAAAGTTTCCTTGGTAGGATAAACTTTGTAAGAAGGTTTATTCCTAATCTTGCCATCATGGTGAAGCCCCTCATAACCATGCTTAAGAAAGATATGGTCTTCTCATGGACCAAGGAGGGGAAGGAGAGTTTTGAAGAAATCAAGGCAGCCATAGCCTCAGCTCCCACTCTCATGAACCCAAATTTTGAGAAAGATTTCATCCTCTACACTTTAGGTGGTGAGTCAAGTGTTTCTGCTGTCTTGACTAAGATAAATGACAAGAATGAGGAGCAGCCCATAGCCTTCTTTAGTGAAGGACTCAAGGAATATGAAGATAAGTATAGCTTTGTTGAGAAGCAAGCCCTTGCAGTCATTAGAGCCTTGAAGAAATTTAGACACCTCGTATCCCACAATAGGATCCATTTGTTGGTGCCCCATGCGAGTGTAAAAGACTTCTTGTTAAGCAAGGACATTAGTGAAAAGAGAGCTGGATGGATCACTAGGGTAATGGAATATGATGTTGATATTCAGATTACAAAGTTGGTAAGAGGGAGAGGATTATGCAAGGAAATGTTGTCAGGTCAGGATTCAGATGAAGGGACTGCTATGGTAATTGCAGAGCAGCAGGAGGAAAGAAATGTTAATGCCCCAAGGAGCTGGATGGATGACATGAGGAACTTTTTATCAGGGAATGGATACCCTCAGGGATTGGATAGAGCTAAAAGAAGACAATATAGACTGCAGTCCATTCCCTATGTTGTGATTGATGATATCCTATTCAGGAGGGATTTTAATGGGACCCTGTTGAGATGTATTGAAGAGGATCAAGTTGAGACAATGATTAAAGAACTTCATGATGGCCCTGATGGTGGCCACTTCTCTACAAGAACAATCGCCATGAAGATCATGAGGGCTGGATATTACTGGCCATCTCTATTCCATGATTGTTATAGGTATGTGAGAAAATGTGAGAGATGTGCTTTTTTCTCAGGTAAACAGAGACTTGCAGCTCTTCCTCTTCACCCCATTCAAGTGGATCAGTCCTTCACCCAGTGGGGGTTGGACTTTATAGGCCCCATTAATCCTCCATCGAGTGCAGGTCATAAATGGATATTGGCTGCTACCAATTATTTCACTAGGTGGACAGAGGCAGTTGCTTTGAAGGATGCTACAGAGCCATCAGTTGTTGAATTCCTTGATGGAATTGTATCTAGATTTGGAGCTCCTTCTACTATCATCTCAGATAATGCCAAATCTTTTGTTGGAACCCAGATTTGTGCATGGGCAATGAGTCACAATATCTATCTGAGCACATCATCAAATTACTACCCGCAAGGCAATGGTTTAGCTGAATCTTCCAACAAAAATCTGATCAAAATCATAAGGAGAATGATAGAAGATAATCAGAGGGTCTGGCATAAAAAATTGAGGACCGCTCTGTGGGTTGATAGGATAACACCCAAGAGATCTATTGGGAATTCACCTTTTGTGCTGGTATATGGTAGGGAGGCCCGACTTCCAATCTCGTTGGAATTCCCATCCTTGGAGTTGGCTCATTAGCTGGAATTGGTTGAAAATAGTTCCATGTCAGTAAGAATGGCAGAGTTGATTGAACTTGAAGAAAAGAGAAACAAAGCTATGCAAACCTTGGAGATACACTAGCAGCAGATGAAGAAGAGTTTTGATAAGAAGGCAAGGGCCAGAATCTTCAGAGAGGGAGATTTAGTTCTTAAGTGGGACTCAGACAGAGCAAAACCAGGGAGGTACTCCAAATTTGATCCACTATAGAGTGGCCCTTATCTGATCTCCAGTTGCAAACAGGCCAATGCATTCCAGCTAAGCAGGCCAAACGGTTAAATTCTGCCTATTCCAGTCAATGGGATCCATCTGAAGCCCTATTTCTGAAAAAGTTGTGAATCCATGTACATAGTTAGTTTAGTTGCTTCCTGTTGTTCCTATTTTACAATAAGTGCGCATGCACATGGCTCACTTCTTGAGTCACCAGTTCCCGAAGTTTTGACAAGTCTCAGGTTGCTAAGGAGGTCCTATTTTTTGTTTTCAAGTCGCAAAGATAGAGCCAGAGTTCAAGGGTTCTTTAATGTTTTGATTTCCTCATTAAGGGTTAGGGTTTCTTGTAGCTCTCAGTTCCAAAACTTCTAGGCCCTCTTTTTTTATTCCATGGCCCAATGGATCATTCTCAGGCACTCGTCATGCATTGTGCAGGTTCATGCCTCCTGCGAGTCACCAGAAGTGTTACCTCTGGTTTTACCGCCAAGAATTTAAATTTTGAAAGTGTGGCTCATGCAACGATTAGTCTCAAATAAGTGTTTTAATGTTACAACCTGCAAGTTTCTGGCCGTCAGATCTAAGTAGACCAACGGTTGGTGCCATCGCGCTATAAGGGAAATGCAAGATATTTATTATAGCGCAATGAAGCCCTGATGATACATTGCAGGGGTGGGTCTGGCATTCCGCGGGTCGGAAAAGGTTCTCGACACCCTTGGCGCTATGTCGCTATCGCATATCAGTCGAAAAATCTCCATAGCGACATAGCGCCCGACAGAAATATTCACGATGGCGAGTTTCAAGGATCGGCAAAATCAGGTGTTGGAGTGACAAATTAGAAGGAACCACGTGTGCCAGGTCAAAGTTCCTACCGGCATGGCTAACACAGTCGGGGCTTATGTTCACGACCATCAGATCAGCTTGGATCAACAGTAAGCGCTATCGCGCTATGGAGGAGTTGCGCGAGGGTTATGACAGCGATATCGTGCCTTGGTGACGTGTGTCAGGTGGGGCTGTGTCTCAAGGCGATGCCAGATGTATCGACATAGAGGGCGAAAGCACGAGGTATGACGAGTCCTCACGATTGTCAGATTGGGTTGCATCAACAGATGGCACCATCTTCCTATGGCAGAGATGTGCGAATTTTATCATAGCGACATGGTGACCATCCACCACGTGGATCGACAGGACCAGGTCTCACCAAGGATTGCCAGGTGTCATTCAGGGTGTGGTGCAGTTACAGATATGGCACCGAGTGGGATGGGTCCGATCGCAGATCGTAGAATACGACAGGTTAGAAGTTTCACGGCGGCGGGAAACCAGGTTTCACAGCTCGAAGATTTCAAAAATACGGCGAGGCGCCATGGCGCCAACGGAAAACCCATGCATTTTTCGATGGCGACATAGCGCCCAAATTGAAAGTTCGCCGTGGCAAGGAATTATCAGACGGATGGGTCCTAGCGGGTACTGTGCAAGCATAGTCGGCATGGCAAATCAGATGGCGACACATGTAAATCTCAGAGCATGCTGTTAGTGGGCGCTATGGTGCTATGGGAATTTGGCCTCGATTTCCGCATAGTGACATGGCGCCTAGCTGACACTAGGTAGCTCTATGGATTAGGTCTTAGGTTGCTAGCTAGTTTCGTCGAACCAAATAAGGAGGTGCCATGTGTACGAGTCAGCGCACGGCATACAATGGGTCCAGTAATCTCAGCACGAATGGCGAGTCTTCACGATCGTCGGATCTGCAGGGATCTACGATTGGCGCTATCTCGCTATCAAGACTTACCCGGGAGTTAACGTTGGTGACATAGCGCCCGTGTGCCACGTGTCCTAATGGAAGCATATTTCATGCAGCTGGCGCAGTAAGGATTAAGCGATCGTCGGACCAATAGGGAAGTGCCACATGTGCAGCGGGCCCAGTGATTTATAAGGGAAAGAGGTTGCAGAATGACAAGTCTTCATAATCATTGGATCGAGGCCGATCGATGGTAGGCGCCATCATGCTATGGTGAAGATATGCGAGGGTTATGTTGGTGACACAGCGCCTTGTCGACACGTGTCTTGTTAGCGCAGTCTAGGATGGCGGTTGGTGGTTAGTGTAACCGTCACAGTCATGATAGTATTCAAGGTGGCGCAGTTAGTCCAATGAAGGGTGGTTAACCATGGGAGGACCTCTAGGTGGCAAAATAAAGAAATGCAATTGGCCCGTGCGGCCTAGTTGACACATAAGGATCCCGGTTGACCTTTTGACTTCGACAGATTCATGAACCAGGAGGCAAGGATAATCGATTTTGTCATGCGATCTGATCTCCATGATCAATCTTGACATACCAGAGTAAATGTAAAACACAGAAGGACACTCCATCCATCCGTTGATCGATCTATCAGGTCGGAACGCAGTTATGGCACCATTTTTAGTCTTCTCAGGACATTATTGGCAAAAAAGATCAAATTTTTTGGAGATTTTTTCCATGATTGTCTTCCACGGGACTCAATGGAAGGTAGTTGCAGGGTCATTTTGGCAAAAAAAGATCTCAGTTATGCCTGAACTATAAAATTAGATTTTGTACATTTTGTAAGGGTCGACTCTTCCTGATTTTCTTTGCTGCTGCTTGCAGAATTGCGGTGTAAAATCCCTTTGTCTCTGAGCTAGATAAACATCATGTATCATCTCTTTCATCCATCAACGTGTATGTGTATCATTTTTCCTCTCGTTGATGCATTGTTGAGATCAGTGGTCTGCATACTGTATCTAACTTTGGCCTATTGAATAATATACAAGTGAAATCTTCTGTTCCTAGTGTTATTTAGTTGGTCTCCTGATCTGCATGTGGCTGTTGGTTGATATAAGTCTGAATGAATGTATGACCTTGAATGTTACCCTAGTTTCGTAGTGCATATATGGGCAGGAAAATGAGTCTGAACACTTTGTTTTGGTGCATCACCACCTTATATTAGACTAGGTAGATTTGCTTTAATGCTCTCTTTCTCCCTTTCCATTTTGAGAATAGATAGGTGCGCCCTGATAGTAAGAGGAAGCCGGCCTTCTTCATAGACTCAACCTCGTAGTTCAAGTCCCATAGCTTGGAGGTTTTTTCCATGTTTCACTAGGTCGTCCTCGCGCCTAGGCCTTAGACAAGGGTGCAGACCTAAGTGACAACAGTTTCTAATAATTTTAAGTGCACACTAGCACAAATGTGCACTTTTGTAAGGTGTATAGGTGAGCTTAGTGTGCACTCATATCCTTTCAAAAATGTACACATGAAAAATTGTTCATATCTGCACCTCCTGAGGGCATGCACTCACAGAGGTGTGCACTAGGACCAAGAGTCTATATAAGACCCTAGACCCCCTCTTGCTTCTCACTTCTCTCTATGGTCCTCATTTTATCACACCTTCACACCCTTGAATGTTTTCTACTAGTCTCCTTCTAACCTTCACATCCTCCAATATGTGCTACTCCCTACCTACACTCATAACAAACATAAGATAAAATAGCATCATCATCTTGTTCAATGGAAGAAAAGATAGATCCTAGAACTAGTGGCATTAAAATACCAAGGGAAACCCAAAAAATCCCAAATTCAAGATGGGCATGTAGAGATCAAAGACACAGACCTCAGACATATAGACTAGAACACATTCCTCATTAACTACAATAATCCTAAAGAATAGTTTGCAATGGTATCTGAAATTATTCATTCAAGCCTCATAAACATGACCTTACATCCAATGTTAGTCTAGTCCTCATAAATCATAATGACCTTGGCATAACATTATGTGTCCAAAGAAAAGGTCATCAAGAGTCTCATAGGAGAAATTGTCCATGAACTCCAACCCTGGAACATTGAGAAAGTATTCCATCTTCCAAGGGTAGATCAATATTTGTAGATTTTATATGAAGGAACTAAAATATGGTAGAGGGAAAATGAGAAAGATACTAAATAAAGAATACAATCTTCCTTTCTAATTGACCATACACTAGTGGGCTATAGAGTTGGAAAATTTGACATGACATGGGGATATATGAAAGGTGATATTGGTTATGCAATTATTATTTTGAGTAGAGAAATGGGACTTCCTCTAGTAGGACATCTTCAAACATGGATGGTCTATTTCATAGAAATAATCAAGATAGAAAGAATACCAATTCATTGGGTCACTACTCTGAGTAATAAGTTAGATGAGCAACTAGTAGCTATCGAAGTTCATCCAAGATTCTTCACAACATCATATTTGGTGTACTCACTGGTGGCTAAACTATAGAATATCTAGGACTTATAAGAAGGAAAGCATGCAAGATCCTAATGCTTTCCCCTATGTGGTGTACTCACAACTAGCCAAGAAGAAGCATTCACTATAAAGTGTGGAATACAAGGTGGTAAATGATGGCTTCATATTTAGAATCATCAAATTCATTGAGCGTGATTATGCTAAAAATATTTTGATAGAAGCAGTGGTTAGGATTATAGAGATCAATGTATACTACATCTAGCTTAAGACATTCACATATCTTAGGGTGGCTAGAACTCTTGAAAATCTAAAGAAGCTCCCCAAATATCTATTGGATAGGATCATGCTTCTATAAATTCCATGCCAAATCACTTTTCCATATGATAAAGTGATGAAACAACATAAGAAGATGTGGGTATGGCCCATCACAATCAATTATTTTGAGGTCAATAAAAAGAAAGATATTGTCACTTTTGATTCTGAATGGGACCAATATCCACTTAAAGAGTACAACTCCCCTTGCCCATATTTTGACAACATTAGTGATGAGGCATATTAATGTATCAAATTTGATATAATTTCTATATAGTCAGAACTTACTCTTTGAGCCTTGTAGTAAAAAATTCCAACATATTTGTTTTAAATGTCTTGTGAACTTATGTTGTTTTTAGCTAGAACTTATTAAACCTATGGATAGTGGATATGACATACCTTGGTTAATATTATATATAAAGTGATATATCTTATATAAATATTTTAAGCTATGTTTTAATATTTGAGTAAGAGTGGGAATGTTGTCATGCATATGTGTTTTGGACGTTTCTACTTTTTAGAAAATGGAGAAGTGGCACAAAGAGTGGTGAACACCATATTAAAGGAGTAATGAAGATCAATCATAGCATGAGAAGCACAGGTTAAGTAATAAGCCATATCTGTGAGGAGAGTTATTCTAGGAGACCCAACTTGCTACATTATTTGTAGACTATTATTCCATTGCTCTATCAATTCTTTAAAGTCATGGTTGACATTCAGCCTTTTTCTTCTAACAATGTTTGCTTACAGTTTTTATGTTATGATTTTAATGAGTTCTAATCTCCTATATATAATGAAGTAGGAAGTGTTTTGATGGGGGAGGGAAGAAAAATGAAAAAAAAAACAAACAATACCAGTTTAAGATTCAAAAGTTACTATTTTTTGTTCTTCACAAATTATTCAATCATGTAATCAAAGAAGAATTTTAATGAGAGAGCAATTTTGGAATACCTATTGTGTTTTAGTTAGTTCAAGCCAACCAAGGGGGCCCACTTGGGAGGTGGAATAGATTTAGGTAGAGTATATTCATTCCTTGTAATTTCTTGTTTTAAGATAGATACATTGTATTAGTCCTCCAGCATTATTACTATGAAAGTTCCTACAAGACTTGTGGTAAACAATCATAGTGGATGTTTGAATTGTTAACTAGTTTAGAATTTCTTTTCCAAAGTTCACTATAGTTCTTTATTGTTAGTCTAAGTATGTTTACTATTCTATATTAGTAGTATAGATTCCTTTCACACATTTTACCTTCCTATAGCATAAGTGTTAAGACTCCTAAATGAACTTAGTGCACATATTGTGTTGAACCATTTCAAGCCCTATGTCCCTAGGTTGAAAATTCAAATGTATTTTCATAGTGGAATAAATAGTTCTCAAAATGGAGATGATATCCTTGAGAGATGAATAGTGATGTAATTATCTTGATCTATTATGGAAGCCTGCAATTGGAATGGTGCAATATTTGGTAGGGAAAGAGTTTGTACCTGAAGACGCATTAGAAGATCATTCAATGAACATGATAGATGACTATGATATTTGAATAGGGTATTATTTGAGGATGACCCTATACCTAGATGAGAAGGTATTCAAAATGAAGATCCCACTAAAGGTGGTGGAGAAGGATATAGAAAAAATCTTGGATCCTCTATACAATAGGGACAAGATTTATGACAGGCATGTAATGAATGTAGAGATCGAAAGAGATGGAAATGTAGACATCAATCATAGAGCTCACCATATAGTTTAATTAAAAAAGGAATGGATCAAGAAACCTTTCAGAATTGAACTAGTTCCTTAAGCTATTCCTCTCCAAGCCACAACACACCTTATAAAGGGTAAAGGTGCAAAAGTTATAGTACCAACCTTCTCAGCTCAATCTCTCACGAGGCATGAAACTATGCATCAACATGAGTAGGAGGTTGAGTATTTTAAAGATGACAAGGGTATCAAAAGGAAGAAAGCTCCAACAAAGGTAAAGGAGAAAATGGTTCAGGAACAAGTGCCTCAACAAGAGCAAGTATAACTTGGACAAGAAAAGACCCCAAGCTAAGCCTGCAACTTAAGAGCCCATCCAAGAGACACAAGTACCCCTACAACTAGAAGTGGTAGAGGAAGAGCTAGAGTAGGAGTAAGAAGAAGAAAAAAGAGTGCTAGTAGTGGTTAGATAAGAGGAAGAATCCTTTCCCTCCACTCCAATAAAGGGAAGGCTTGTGTCTATTATGCTGAAGAAATGAAAGAGAAATTTAAAAAAGAAAACTACTCTATCTCCTAAAGTGTCCAAAACAATCTTAGAAGTAGAGGTGGAAGAGGAAGAAGTGTAACATATTGAATATGTCCACTTGAGCTAAAGGAATCATGTACCTAGGGCTCTGAAATAACCTATTCAATTTTTGACATTAGAAGATGAGAAATAATAATGGATAGTAGACATTGAGGGTTAAGAAATTGATGTCTTTGACCTCTTTGATTTTGACATGATGCTTGTGAGCACTGAGATGGTGGGAGAAAAGATAAGAGATACTCCCATGAGTTAATTCTTAAGAGAGGAGGTGGAATTGGACCTCTAGGCATTCCACCTCCACCATCTCAAGATTTATCATTCCTAGATAAAGGCTGAGTAACACCACTTCCTTAGGCTAAAAAAATAGAAGAACATGCAATGGAGGAAGTTGAGCCTCAACAACTACATTCTGATGAAGTATTCAAGGGAGGGAAAATATGTCAAGATCCTCAAAAAATTCCTCATGATATAGAGGCTAGGACAATAGCCCAACCAAACATAGAGAACCCAACTGGTGATCTTTCTGAGTGAGAAAAGACTCTAGAGAGGACTGATAAGGGAAAGGGTCTTGTAGTAGAAACCAACTTTTCAATCAAGTAAGTGTCTCCAATCGGCACTACACTAAAATGGATGAAGAGGGAGGTCATATTTCAACAAAAGAGGCAGCTAGATTTAACTGCTATGGATGGAATGAGAGAGCTAGTAAAATCCATTAAAAAACCAGAGCCACCTATGGGTGATGCACAAACATTGGCCTTCATTTTGAAGAACCAAGATCATGACTTTCTTTCAAATATAGTCATTCATCCTCCACATGCTGACATTGATGAACTGATTCTTAAGGATTACCAAATCAAGGAGATCATAATGGGAAAGTCCACAATAGACATTGCAAAAGTAATGTTCACTATGGGCATGAAGGAGGTGTTCATACATATGGACTGGGATGAGTCCAAGTTAATAGCACTTGGGAAGCAAAATAAAATATTAAAAGGTTATCTACATGAGGTTGTGGGCCCTATTGACCTAGATAATCTAGAGATCACCCTCACTAAGGCATTAGAGAATAAAGGCATGAGGATGGAAAAATTGGACCCATTTTTTGAAGACTGTCAACAGTGGTGTGACAATTTTGAAGGGAAATGTGTACAAATAATATAGGGTAACTTGAACATATTGCACCATATTCAGTTGAGTGTAGATAAATTGGTATCCATAATGAAGTAGGATTTTAGGTTAATAGATAAGGTACATACCTAGGCTAATGACCTACAAGTGCTAAAAGTAATAAAAGGTCAAATTCATCATATACTTATAGAGGTATACGTGGTTGAAGATCTAGGAGAGCTCAATGATTGGATCGACAAGATATCTACCAACAATAAAATAATGGAAGGGTTATAGGTAGAGATTCACAGGATCAAAGACCAAACTAAAGAGCAATTTTTGGAAGAAAAAAGGTACTACAATGCCACCTTCCTTGAGATTTTTAAACATGTGTCAAACACCAAGCTCATATTAATGCAATTAGTAGTCCAACAATTCTAAGGAAAATTTGAAAATGCTTCATCAGATGAAGACATAAGACAAGCATTTAAGACTAATGAGGTATGGCTGGATACAAAGCTTGAAGATTTTGCAGCTACTCATATTGAAGAAGTAATTATTAGTACATAGTAAAGGATAAATATTGAGCTTTGGATTTTCTAGAGGCTACCTTAGTATTAGATATTATAGAGAAATTCAAGAGAAAACATCCAAACATGATTTTGGTCTAAGGGGAAGAAAACCCAGATGCTAGAAATACAATTTGACACTAAGGAAAATTTTGGATTTTTTGGAACTTGTCGTCAAGGTGTATAGGTGCACTTTTCATAGAGGTTCATCAATAGTTTGAAGAAGAAGTAGTGTGCCAATAGTTAATTGCCAATTCCTAATTTAGAGCTTCCCATGCACCAAAAATGTATTTTGACGATAGTTCAACTTCAAGAAACACCTAGAGAAGGATGATCTTCCATTTTTAGAGCTTCCAAAGACTCCTCCATCATTTTCTAACTGCATTCTTCTTATATTCTCCATCTTATATTCCTTTATGTCATGTAAAGGCTCATGCACCCATTAATAACTATAAACAGGTGTGGAGACCTACTTAGCACCATTTAGAGAGTTAGTTTGTATATAATTTGAATTGTTTTACTAGTTTTTAGCATAAGCTTGCATTTTAAGAGCTCTCACTCTCAACAAAAAGGAGTAGATGTTTTCTTATAACTACATGGATGTAATATGTACTCTAGGTTGTTATTTTGATGCAATAACCTATGCTATCAATGCTCTCATTCTGAGTGTAGTTATTATTGCCAAAGTGTGTTATTTTTTTGAATGCATGTTCATAAATAATTATGGAGCCAATGGTTTTATTTTTTTGTTACGATTGTACAACCTTTTAGTTCTGGTGTTTGTCACATGTTAACAAATTTTTCTAATGTAATGAATTGAAGAAAGGATCACCTATTGTTCCTACATAGCTTCTTGTCTCATTTGAGTGCACTTTCCATCAACTTGTGATTTGATGACAAGTGAAACATTTTCTGGTTATTATTGAGTTCCCATCAACAATTGCATTAATGGAATTGAGGAAGTGCTACTCCTTTTTTCATTTGTTTCCTACCCGATCTTTTTGATGATTTAATTCATAGAGATGTTGTTACCGTGGTTTATGTTCATTAGGAATTTCCCTTTCAATTTATTTTCCCTAATCTCTCATTACCCTATCTTTTTTATTTTCTTCGCTAACACTTGGTTAAAATAAGGAATTCATATAGCTCCATCGATAGGTTGCATTTTTCATAAAATAGAAAATACAAAAAGTATATCTCTTTTTTGGTTACTTTTTTAAATAACAACATATCAAACATCTTACCCAAAATTGGTTTAGACCAAAAAAGACCTCCTCATGAACATAAACATTTATCTTAAATTTAGAGGATTTCAATAGCTCACAAGATCACTAGGAACCATGGAGTTGATTCTCAATTACCTTTTCGAGATAGGAATTTTAAATGATTCCTATTTTTCATCATCATGCAAAATGATACCTCAACACATCCTTATGAATATTCTCTACCAATAGTGGAGTAATTGTTGTAGACACTTCATCTTTGTTCACTTCATAGGGTAAGGGTCTTAAGCATGCTACCCTTGGAATCACAACTAGAATATTTGTGTAATCAATATCCACCAAAAAAAAAATAATAATTATAATGCTTATCAACCAATGATTTGGGAATTCTAGTTCTCTTCTTCATCTTTTTCTTAAACTCTTTAAAATATCCATCCATCACATTTTCAAAATTTCTCCTAACTGATGAATGGAATCATTTATCTACTGTGTAATAGGCTTTCATTGTTCCCAAACACCATCTCCAATTATAGGAAAAGAGTATTGAATATAGAAGAATAGACAAACAATCAATGATCCAAAATTACACATTGTAATTTTTTCCTTCCTTATGGTTGACAAATTATCTGTTAACTAAGTCCATTGAATCTTGACAAGATCATAAGTATGCTCTTTCTTCACAATCTTCCACACTTGATCAACTACTATGCATGAGACTTTACTAGGAGAACTCGATTGATAAAATTTGTGTTCAATCACTCTAAACCCAAAATTAGTTTTAGGATCAATAATTGTACAAATTTTCAATCCTTTGTTGTTCCATACTACTAGAGTATTTTCCTCAGTCACATCTTAGCTTTGGCATCTCATTATCTTCTTTATATGTGTCATAGGGTAACTAGTCATGTTGTGGATGATATCCTTGGTGATCTTCACTAGTCCATTCTCCATCGCTAATTGCATGTCATGAATCCTTCTTGGCACTATCTTAATCCATTTTACCTTAAAATTCTTAAGGAAATTTATGGCATGAGTCAACCCTTTCTTGGTGATATGTCTATGTTGTTCCTTCAACACTCCTTCACACAAATTTTCTTACATTAATCTCACTTCATATTCTCCCACTTCTCCAACCTTACACATGTAACATGACCTTACATCATGAATCATAATCAATGACATGGCACCCTATGAATCACCCTTAATAATGATTTTAAAACTACTTTATATTTAGGTGGGGGGCATGCATCATTCTTAACTAATTAAGCATCACTAACCTCTAATCCTTTCCTTTTTGCACTTGTTGATGAAATGGTTTCCATTTCTTTAAAATAGGGTTTTGATCATGAGCTATTGTGTGACTTGACAATTGCATCTTCTTCACAATTCATAGCAACTACTAATGAAACACTTTGAATATCCTTGCAATCTCTATTATATGTACTTGAATTCACCTTGCTCTCTAAAAACCTAAATTATTAGAACTTGATATGACTTTAAAAATCTTATGTATACCTCACAATTCCAATTTTAGGGCCTCATGAATGTTCGTTATATGTAGTGAGTGACATAGAATTGTCTTGGTTAGTACAGGGTAATTAGTTATCATACCTCAACATTCCATTAGTTCAATCAATGGCATATCTCAATCACAACTACCATTCCATCGTAGCCTCTTAACACTTACAAAACTTTTAATACTGACACTTGGTGAATGCTAATAGTTCAACTTGGTATAAACACAACTTATTCAAACATAAAATTTTGTCCTTGTGCATCCTTTATCATGTCGACATAGACTTCAATAGATTTAATCTTAGGACCTAATGTAAGATTAGAAATTTCAAACACAACTCGGTACATACCCCTTTACTTAGTTTGTAGTAAGGGTATCAGTTGATCTATTAGATTGGGTGATCTTAGCATTATTTGCACTAGTGCTTTCTTATTCCTTTTTTTTCCTAGGTTTTCTTCATCTGGATTCTTACTTGTTAAACTCTAAATATTACTTTTCCCTTATATTGTTCATGGTTGAATACTAGTACCCAGTTCATGCAATTTCTACTTAAGTGACTAACCTTATGTTAGTGGTAACATACTATGCCACCATTCATCTATCTTTTGGATTTTCCTTTGAAATGTTTCCTTATGCAATTTTTCGCAATAAGACCATACTCTCCACATAATTGATAATCATACCATCTATTATAATCCCAATTGATCTTGTTACCTTGCCTAGGTACACTACCTTGATTCTTTGGTGTACAATTATGTTTATCTTTAGATCTGCAATCTTGTGCTCCAAGACCATACTTCTTACATGAATAAATGTATCCTTCAAATCTATAATTAATTTTTGTCTTTCTAGCATTTGTTCTACAGTCATGTTCTTAATGTCCTTGTTTATTGAAATTGAAACAATAATCGTTGAATTTGGGCTTAGAGTTTGACTTATGAAACTTTCTCCTATAGATAGTTGTTTTGTGGCCTAGTTTTCCACACTTATAACATGTAGGCTTCTTGTTCTTTGGATTTTCATTTCTTTGTTCTCCATTCTTCTACAACTCTCCTTTCTTTCTATAACCTAATCCATAATTATCATGAGGTCTTCTCTATGATCTCATTTTCTCATCAAGCATCCTTATTGTTTCTTTAGGTTTGTTCATCCTTTCAATGGTATCCTTCTTATATTTTAATGCATTCTTCAATATGTCATTCTTAGATTTCAAATTCATGATCTCAGGTTCATTTCTTGTGTTCTCTTGAGTAGCTCCTAATAGTTTATTTACCATGTCAAATTGATTATGTTCCAAATTTTACACTTCACTAATATTCTCATCTAGTCTTGTAGTCATCTGCCTTTTTTCTTCTTGAATCCTAGCTTTTTCTTCCTCATACTTTTTCTTCTATTCAATGACTTCACATAACCTTACTAACATCATTTAATTTTCTCTCTTCAATGCTCTTATTTATTCATTTCTATTGTCTTTTCTTTCCATTAATTTTCTATTGTTACATCAGTGTCACTTGATCTACATTCATTGCATATGTCCTTAACACTTTCTTCCTTGTATTGTGTGTCATTCTGGTTGATTTCCATCTCTTTTCTTTGTTTTAAGATCTTCCTAGTTCCTTTTTTGAAACCTTGACTTTCTTCAAGGCAATCTACAAATCAATCTTCCTGTTATCAATTATATTAACCAACTTATAGGTTTCCATCTCCAAGATCTTGTCTCTCAAGTAGTTATACTTTTAGTAAGAGAACCAAGCTCTAATACCATTTTTTGGAAGTTTAATTTGGGAAAGTAAGACACTAAGAGGTGGGGGGGGGGGGGAGGTGGGAGGGTGGACTTTGAATCATAATCCATTGAAACTTTAACACCTCAAACATTAATCATAATTGATAACTTCAACATTAACCCTTATCTCAACATGACCATAAACTAAATCAAACATTCACTATAATATACTATCAGATCTAATATCTACTTGCATTAATAAAACTCATAACACATTAAAACCTCATTAAACATGACATAAATATTTGGTTTTGTAAAATTCCTTCAAGGTCACTATAAAACTGGAGTGGGGACGACACACACAAACTCTTCACTACTTCAACAATAAAATTTTCTTCTTAGGGCTACAATTTCGATCAGTTCTAATTATATACCCTATGAGGGGTCTACTTTTTGAAGAGCATACAAGGCTTATCGATTTTACCTCGATTAAAGGATTTTGCTTCAAAATAAGTAAGTAATTTGTTAAGATATTTACAAAGGTCTATTAAAATCACTCTATTAAGATATTTACACCATGAAATACTTGTTAGAATGTGTCAGTACCCTATCCTTTTGTTTGCACTATGATTTTGATAACATATCTCCTTTGTACAATCACTAATCACTTCTCTAATCTAGCTTATCTCTAACACTTCACTTTACCACTTCTCTATAATGATTGATCACTCTTCCTGATTCACCTTCACACTTCACATACAACCCAAAACTTTAATAGACTATCCATTAAAACTTTAACACCTTAAACATTAATCATAATTGATAACTTCAACATTAACCCTTATCTAAAAATCACCATAAACTAAATCAAACATTCACTATAATGTACTATCAGATCTAATATCTACTTGCATTAATAAAGCTCATAACACATTAAAAACTCATTAAACATGACACGAATATTTGGTTTTGTAAAATCCCATCAAGGTCACAGTAAAATTGGAGTGGGTATAACACCCACAAACTCTTCACTACATCAACAGTAAAATTTTCTTGTTAGGGCTACAATTTTGATCACTTCTAATGATCTACCCTATGAGGGGTCTACTTTTTGAAGAGCATACGAGACTTATCTATTTTAACTTGATTAAAGGATTTTTCTTTAAAATAAGTAAGTAATTTGTTAAGATATTTACAAAGGTTTATTAAAATAACTCTGTTAAGATATTTACACCCTAAAATACTTGCTAGAATGTGTAAGTACCCTATCCTTTTTTTTGCACTATGATTTTGATAACATATCTCCTGTGTACAATCAATGATCACTTCTCTAATCTAGCTTATCTTTAACACTTCACTTTATCGCTTCTCTATAATGATTGATCACTCTTCCTAATTCACCTTCACACTTCACATATAAACCAAAATTTAATCACTTATTCTACACACATGCACACACATATGAGCTAGGTCACACAACCTTCTTAAATAGATATATGGTGAAGCTTCTAGATCATGATCAATGATCTAGATTCATACTTTCTACCACTTAGTCCTTGTAATTTTTTCACTGGCTAAAATACTTGCATAGTGATTAATGGACCTTACTAGAATGTGTAATCACCTCCATAACTAACTCCTCAATAATATAAAAAATTCTCCAGCATGGAAACACTAGTTTACCTCAATATTTGTGCCATTACAAATAATCATGTCAAAACTAGCTTGCTCAACACTTAAACTTGTGGATGCTATGCCATGTCTAATTTGTATATTGTCACTCGACTTAAACTTTTCTTAGCTTAGTATATGTTAATATATCTCTACTATGATCTACATACTCTATTTTAATCTATCTCTAACAAACTTGGCATAAGAATGAACTTGGCTTATATACAACTTCATTGACAACTCGACTAATATTAGAGTACTCAATGGCCATATACTTGCTAAGTAGTAACTGCTACATTGACATAAAATGAAATATATACAAGTCCATCATTACATTTATTTGCCTATTAAGGATGACTCATGATGATTGGCCAACCTTGCCTAGTGAATGACTAAGTATTTTGCACTAGCTAACAATGCCATAATTTCCTTGCGGGTCAACACTATTGTGTTTGGTGGATGAGGTATCATTTTTCACACTTACTCTAAAGGTAATCATTCTATAGACAAGTTGGCTAATGTGTGAAGGTTTATAGAAGGTATTTTAATTTTGGAAAGACATATTGTCTATCCCAGTAGAAGTGTGCAAAGTGATCATGCAAGATCAAAGTGGAATCCTACATTTATGATGATACCATAATTAATAATTGTGGGTTTCATTTCCCTAAACCATTTTTGAGGTCCAAGTGTACCTTTTCTTTATAGATTATTCAACTTAGCCATGAATCATAAAAATTGGTATTTCATTTACCTTTTTCTAAGTAGTTTGAGAACTATTAAAGTTTGTAAGTGTTGTAGGAAGATTTATAGTAAGAAAAAGAACATGGGGGTGATCCTTTTAAATTTGATCCTAAAAAGTGGGGAGGATATCAAAAAGATTTTTAATTTTTGGGAACCTTAGAGTAGGGAGCTATCACAAAGAAAATTATAGGAATGAAGAAGTTCAACCCAAAGCTCTCTCAGAAGATAATGGAATTTTGGGATGCATGAAAAGTTACAATGGCTATTATTTCCTTGAGTTTGACTCCAAAATCAATCTCAGATATTATGGGTCTAGGTTTAGAAGGTATGAAGATTTTTAAAAATACATTTAAGTGTCATGTGAATAGGTTCTTGAGCATTTTCTAGACATTGGCCTGGGATAAAATTACTTTACCACATTCTAGTTTTAACAAAAAAGTTGTTAAGGGGATGTGAAGAAAAGTGGTGTAGATACTAATTTAGTTCATCACTTATGAACGTATGTATAAGTGGTTCCACTCCCCCCTATTTCCTATGCTTAACCACTTTTAGAGGAATGATTTTCTTTGTTTTCAGTTATAGATTTATTCCTCTCTTTCTCTTTCTGTAAAAAATGTGAAGTGAAATGTTCTCTTCCTAAACACTAGGGACTTTTTTATAAAATAAGAAGGAGGATCCCCTTGCGCATAGAGAAAAAATTTGAGGTTTTTAAAGGACCTTAAGAAGGGATCATCCTTAGCTACTAAGACTAAATTGATCTCAAAAAACTCATCATATTTTTTTAATCCCTTATCCCTTGGCTTTACTATGTATCCCCTTCCTGTATCATTGATTTAAGATACGTTAGTGATCCTAAAGTGTCATAGGAATACTTGCTTGTACTTATTCATAAAAAGGAAGATGGCTCAATAGATTTGGAAAATATTACCTTACATTTGACAGAGTTGGGTATATGATATATAATAGATTATAGGAAGTGATGAGATGGTCACTATTTAAAATACATATTGCACTTAAATAAAATTAGTAGATTGGAGGCAATAGAAAAAATAGAGCCCAAGGTTGAATATTGGATGATAGGTCATAGGGATGAAGCTCGCTAGGAAGTTGGTGAAGCATTGGGTGATAGATTGCACAATTGGGAGAAGCTTAAAGAGTGGGTAGTGGATACATGGAATAGAGTGCCTTTGAAAGCACACAAGTATGACATTCTTAAGAACCTAATGACTATAATTATATCTCAAGATCAACTCAGTTACCAAATGAATAATTTGGGTTCTCGCCATAATTTTGTACATGCCAAGATGGAGGCTAAAATTGGTAATCTAAAGCTCCAGTTCAAAGAAAGGTTTGGCAAAGAGAAAGCACAGGAAGGAGAGCCAAAGTAAGGAGGAGGGAATTTTTCAGGCTTGACAAGGGATGAGTGCAACCATGTCTTTTCTCCCACTCAAGAACTACTTCTTGGACCAGCTCAAGGAGTTTCAAAACTAGTGAAATGGTCTCCTAATTTTTTTCCTCAGAGTAGTGTGTGCTGGGTGCTCATTGATTGGTGTTTGATGGTTTTAGGTTTATCTACTGGTGGTTTTGATGATTTAGTGGGGTCAATACAATCATTTCTTCTTAGTTTGGCTAGTTCCATGCTGATGGTCTTTGTGGTTGCAACCTAGTGTATTTTTTAGCCTTCTAAGAAATTTATGGGATATTTTTGTGTGGCCTCCTAACCTATTTCATTTTCCTAAGTTTTTATCTTGCTAGTTTAGTATTTTTTGTTCCTTTGTTTTGGTTTGTAGGTGTCATTTCTTGTGACTTATCTCTGTTTCTTAATGACTTGATATTAATTTTTTTGTAAAGGTTTGGACCCTATCACACTTTACTTATTCAGATCCATTTTACACATTATTAAGTAGGTATTTGTAAAATTGCCACCATAGTTTCACATATCTTTTGAACTTTCTAACTACATAAATTTATCTAATTTTGGAAAATATTAATATATTTAAGTTTGATTTTCTATACTAGTGTCTTCATAGTTCTATGAGATGTATATGTCTACCATATTCTTAATAACTTTTGATCTAGTTAACCAAATTCAAAATAAATTACATCTTCTTGTTCTACACTTGATCCTAAACAATCTTATTAAAAATAGTTAGCATTTTTTATTATTTGATGAAATTTATGTCTACTACGTAAAAAAATTTAAAAAATTGGAATATTCCCAATTAAAAATATTTAAAAAAATTAAATACCACATGTGTTATTTACTAATAACACATATGAACTAAAATAACACATGATCTACTACATCACCTATAAAAATTGATGCAATCATATGCTCTTCTTGCTACTAATGTTTTTATATACAAATCATTCTCATTTATATAGCTTAAAGAAGACACACCAATAAAATCAATAAAATTAATTAAAATCAATAAATTTAGTTAACATAATATTGCCATTAAATTGATGATTTAATTTAGAAAATCTAAATCAATAAATTGATTCTCTATGAAGATATATGTAAAACATATTATATTTCTACTAAAAATTTATGAATCACTTAATGTGAGGTATTTTGATTTTGTCCTCCACTCACATGACAAAATAGTGGGTACTTCTAGAAAGAAGAAGAGAAACTAAATATTTGAATTCATTTATTTGCAAGACTTATTTTACTGTTATTTTATTCTTCCCGGCCACTCAACATCACAAATAATAGTTACTTATAGAAGGAAGAGGAGAAAATTAATATTTGATTTCATCTATTTGCAAAACTTATGATGGTCCACATAAACAAGTGCCACAAAGTGGCTAGTATTTGCCCATTAAAATAAATTGGTAATGTCAAAATATAATATAAATATAAAGAATAATATTTATTTAATATGTGAACTTATTAATAAATAATAAAAAGTAAATAGTAAAAATTAATTTTTATTAATATTGTGAAACATTTTAAAACAACTAATTTTATAATAATGTATTACAATGATATGTATAGGAAATGTATTTATTTAATCATCATTATTATTATTTTATCGATAAGAGGTCCAAGCTAAGGTTAATTATTATTAATTGTTGTGATTAATTATTATGATTGCTTATTAAGCTGGAGTAGATTTGAACCCAAGACCTCCCATTTAAGAGGCTTACAATTTAGTAATTTATAGTTGTGTTCTAGGTTCTTGCCTAAGTATTTATTTAATCATTATTAAAATCAAACAGTGTCAAAACTAAAATGACTTTAATATTTTTTCATAAAATAACATGCAGATTTGAATGAGGTAGCAAATCTAAAGAATTTGCTTAAAAGTTGTTAATTTTTTGTGAAATCCATGTATAAGACTATTGTGATGTGGATCCTAATCAAACTCAGAGGTTTATTTGGTGAGGTTTTTTCCCATGTGTAATGCCCCACCAAAGGATCCAAAGAATTAACCTAAAGTTTTCACTAAGTTTGGTAGCATTTTTTTTTTTAAAACATGAAAGTAATACCATTGATAACATAGTAGCGAAAACAACAACATCATTTAACTGAAAATACACATAACATACATACATAACAAGTTACATTCCTTAAGGATCCCTTAACGTTGAATCACATCTAAATTAATTATTAGTGAATTCATCTAATACTACATCCACACATGAAATAATAATGATACATCCAACATACTTAAACTACATCATCATACTAACATATGCAAATCATCAATGTAAGGATACATGTCCACCATTAGAATCCATGAAGATAGATACCAACAAAGAATGCATCAGCCAAAGTGTGTCAGACGGATCTCAAATGATAAGAGTGATAAAGCACTACCACTCGACCACATGGAACCTAAATTGTCCACTCCCACCGCACTAAGGAGATAATATCAAGTCCCAAACATGATATCAAAACCATAAAGTATAAATACTCTCTAAGTCCAAGAATCTTAAAAGTATACTAACTCAAAGGTTCCAATCACAAAACTGACATCTAATCCTAGAGGCACACAAAAACATGTAGGAAACCTACTCTGTAAGCAGGCAAGTGTCATTGCATAAATCATGTAGAAGTTACCCTAGTAGTTAGATTAGGACTCCAAGGTCCCTACTGATCCTTATGTGGAGACTAGTATCCTCTCATACTGACAAGGCATACTATGGAATGAAAGGTCACAACGAAGCATTCTCTCTACTCCCATCCTATTTTTTACTAGCTCTCAAGGCATGGGCGAGAACAAAAAAATTATCTTATTAGGTTCATTTAATCCCCATTTAATGTAATTTTTTTCACTTATTAAAACAACTTACAATGAGTTACCTTGGCAACCACTTAGGGCCCCGACCCCCATTGCAAGCCACTTCCTGACACTACAAGAAGATAACCTACCCTAAGCTCATGGAATCATAAATCACAAAATCACCATAGTCCTATACAAGCAACTAGAAAGAAATACCAAAAGATAATCCATAAAAAGAGCATCAAATCTCCATGAGCACATGAAAAGCATCCATAGATAGTCATGACCACAACAATTCTCTATTGGCAACCGAAGGCATCATTGATAATCAAAAGTATCCATTGGTTCTCAATAACCAAAATATATATCAAAATCATACTGATCGGGGACTCCAAAATGGTTGAGTCAAAACATGTCACAACATCACATCATCAAGAAATAAATCAACATTTCAGTCCCATCATGGCGACTGGAAAGTAACCCAAGGACAACTGATCGATGACTCAAAAATGGGCAAGTCAAGTGTCTCAGATACATATAACTTAGCTTCACTCAAGAAGAAAAATGAGCAATAACAATTAGTAAATAAAAACATCTCATAGAGCATACCATCACATTACCATGGTTGGGTTTATAAAGATCAGAATCAAAATATCATCACGACATCACAATCATAACCCCCGAGCCTCTGGTAGACATCCTATAACTGGTCAACACTAGTCAACCCAAAACCCAAAACAAGAAGCATAGAGAAAACACAATGCAAACATATGTTTTTGGTTTACTAAAATTACATAGTTGATTTGAGTATGGAGGTTTCTATTTATGTTTGCAAGTATACTTCAAGTATATAAGATTAGTCATTTGACCTACAAGTCAACTCGTTTGTTCCCTCGATAACATTATCCTTTCATTATTTAAAATTTCATTCTAAGAATAACTGAAGGATAAATATTTACTCATTAGATCATTTGACACTTAATAAAATCATTCGCTTTATTCTGCTAAGATCAATGTTACTAATTGAATAACTCTTCCTTATCATTAATTCAACTTCTCCAAACAAAACCAAAGGATCATATTCTTTTAAACTATAAGAAAGCCAGTTATCAATCTTCGAGTAAGAAGATTATAACTTTATTAAAATGATCAATTAAATTAATCAATTAACATAGGTACACAGTCCATGACTTTTATCATTCTAATAATACTTAATTAAAAATTAATTAAATATTCCTAAAATTTAAACCTTTTAATATTAATCGTTATAATAACTAAATCATCATTGACAACCATTATAATATCTAAAGTCATTATTCAAGTCATTAAAATAAGACTTGTCAACTTCGATGTAAATACTTAAAAACTTCACTAAAAGAATCGATTTTAGTATATCAATTAAAACTTTATTACATAACTTAATTATTAATTTAATTTAATTAACTCTAATTAATTAATTTAATTAATAATTACATATCCATATCAATGACCCAATTAATAACTAGCCATAATTTGTAAGTTAAAGGCCAACCATAATCCAATTCTCTAATATTAATAATGACTTGTTAATATTTAATAACAAGTTATATTGGAAATCTTATTAATAAATCTATAATGACCACATTCATCATTCTTTCCAATGAATACTAATATCTCCTTAACAAATTTGTATTATCGATAATCATTTCAGTTAAACCCATTGCTTCAATTTAATTAATTAGTTAAATTAAACAGCTATTACATAACTATATTACAACTCCATTAACATTTAAAATAATGCTCTAGAATTTCCACAAATTCATCTTGATTCTATTTAATCAATTTCACATTAATCTTAACAACTTGAATTAAACAACTTTTCCATTAACTAATCTTAATTAAATCATATTAATTAAGTTGACTAATAATGTACATAGTTTCGCAATCCATGACCCCTTATCATTTCAATGTTACTTAATTAAATATTTTTAAATCATTATAATAATTATTTATTATTAATAATATATATATATATATATAAACGTTTAATAATAATAATATCATTTTAAAACATAATTAAATCAAAATGCAAAAATCATTTTTTGCAACACATATCCATCAACATCATATATATACATATAAATCTCCTGTGGTACGCAGGGACCCTACGGTCGCAGGGCCTGCGACGTCAGCTAGTACCAAGTACCGCTGGGTACACTGCTATATGGGGGCGTGGGTTTCGTCCCGCCCCCCCACTTTTATAAATATTTTTCTTAGAACAAAATGTTCTTTCAAAACATATTTCGATTTGTGAATTTAGATTGAATAATAATTTTTCTCCAACTGTGATTTAAGAGTGATCTATTATATATATATATTTATATTTGTGTATATATGTATATATTTGTGTGTGTGTGTGTGTCTATATATATATATATATATATATATATATGTATGTATATATATATTTGTATATATATATATATGTATATATATATTTGTATATATATATATGTATATATGTATTTGTATATATATATATGTATATATGTATATATATATATGTATATATATATATATATATATATATGTATGTATATATATATATATATTTGTATATATATATATGTATATATATAATTAAATGCAGATTATTATCAAGAATTATAGCATATATGTATATATATTTATACACACACACACACACACACATGCATATTTGCATAATTTTAAAAGAGAAAAAATACATAACTTTAAAATAAACAGGGTTATCTTATTCTATAAGTTAAGAATTCTCATAAAATAATTGTTCTCTAATTTATCCATTAAATAAAAGGGTTTGTTCATACACATCAAAAAACCCTTATCTAATCAAATCCTGGATTCTAATAAAATTCGAACCCAATCCCGATTTAAAACTAGTTTCTTTTCATGAATGGAAGCTAGGGTTTTCTAATTGAGTTCTCTATTGATTACTTCACACAAAGAGAAAATCAACATGCAAATCTAAATTAAACATTCATCACAAGAATTATCCAAGCAGTCATCAAACAGACATGAGGAAGATAGGAAGAGAAAGCATGCAAAAAGGGAATATGCAAAAATCACGAGTGCACCTGGATACTGATGCTAATTCCCTTCTCCTCAGAATCCGCAAAGTAAGCTCCTTCCTTCTCCCACATTCCTAGTCTCCAACCACGCTCTGAATGCTCCTCCTAAGCTTCTAAGAGTGCCTCCTTATAAAGAACTCTCAAGAAGCACCTAGAATTTCTCTAGAAGCAACCAGAAGGTGTTGACAACAAAGCACGATTTTTTTCCAACCTTTTAGATGAGTCATAAGGTTGTAGAAACCATGTGCTTAATTTCTGTGCTAACCCCTATGTTGTTGACAACACGTGCATAATTAGAGTGCAAACTCTTGTGTTGTCTACATGACAACTCCCAAGAATTTGCAAACTCCTAAATATTAAAATAATGCACAATAATTAATTTAATATTCACTTTACTCTTTTCAATTTACTTTATTAATTTTTAAATCTTATGCACTCACTTTAATAACTCCACTTGTTTTTATCTTAATATATTTATATTTTAATCATATGCACACATCATGCAATTTAAAATCTTTTAATAATTTTAATATCTTTTCCACTTCTAAATTCATTTACGAAACTTAATTGCTAAAATATTTATTAACTTAAATAAATATTATCACATTCCAACTTTAAAAATTATAACTTTTATCTTCAAAT
This sequence comes from Cupressus sempervirens, assembly GCA_028749045.1. NCBI lineage: Eukaryota > Viridiplantae > Streptophyta > Pinopsida > Cupressales > Cupressaceae > Cupressus > Cupressus sempervirens. Next base: position 911,431,775 of record CM053785.1, read on the forward strand.
TTAATTATTCTATTTAATTAATTTCCTAATTAATTAAATAAAATAAATATTAAAATACCATATTAATTTTCTATTAAATTAAACCATTAATTAATTCTTTTAATTGGGCTTAATTAATAGAAAATACACTAAAGACTCATAAAATAAACTACGAAAAACTCACTATAGAAAAACACATACAAAATCAAACCAAAAAGGTTAATATCATGAATTATGTCATCTGGCGCATTCGGAGGGTACTCAACTTAGATACTTGGCCTAATTTCTAATTAGGACAAATGGCTTAAAGGGTTGGGATTTGGACTTGAGAATTTATCTCCCTTCTCTTACCATTGAGATAATGTGATACGGTACACTCATCCTAGCAATTCAGAGAAGTCGATACCCTATACCTACAACTTACATAAAAACTATGCATGTACATACACAATATATACTCAGCTAAGCTAAACAAGCAATGGCAGAAAGTGGTGCATCGTGTAGATCCCGACTAGCAGGTGAGTACGACTCCATTCCTTAACCACATCAGAAATGCCATCCAAGAACAAACACACACACCATACACATGCAAGTATGGGGTAAGTATCCATAAGAAAACACATTTGATAATAAACCATCTAACTAATCATCATCAATAAATGGAAATAATGTAATAGTCATCATGCATACATGAAATGTAGAGTCTAAGTAATCTCATCACATATCAACTGAATCCATAGCACAATATCTGATATCAACATAAAACTAGCCTTAAAAGAGTTCGACAATGATAACAAAAATGTGACCTAGCGACATGCACTACATCCAACCCCCCTAGAATGAGCCTTACTTCTGGAAGCTTGCAAGAATGATAATATTGAAGAACTCACTATGCGGGTCCCCTTGAACCCTTTCCCCCTATAGGGAAATATGATTCCTTTGGTGACACTACAACACACTTAGAGCAATATGATTCTGGTTTAATGATAAATTGAAAACCATATCGATCCAACATTCATTCTTCTAACAACTTACTAAAATAGATCCCCTAATACATTCAAAACAAGAGCAACTTAATGCTTGCAAAGATAATCAAAGGCATACTACCTTAAAACATAGATAAGAGATACATGTTTTGAAAACATAATAAGTTTCAATTTTCAGTTTTTCTCATGTTTAGGTTTTAGTATAATTTCAGTTTTGAAATCAAAGCATTGAGGTATGAAAAATATTCATGTAACAGTTTTAAGTTCTATTTCATTTCACCTAGTTTTAAGTTTTCAGTTTAAAAGTGATACGCATGATAGTTCAATGTTTTTGTTTTCCTCAAATAGTTAACACTAGTGGCATTCCAATATACCTAGGGCTCCCAATGTTGAAACTCAAGCTCTAATACCAAATGTAATGCCCCGCCAAAGGATCTAAGGAATTAACCTAAAGTTTTCACTAAGTTTGGTAGCAATTTTTTTTTAAAACATGAAAGTAATACCATTCATAACATAGTAACAAAAGCAACAACATCACTTAACTGAAAATACACATAACATACATACATAATAGGTTACATTCGTTAAGGATCCCTTAACGTTGAATCACATCTAAATTAACTATTAATGAATCCATCTAATACTACATCCACATGCAATAATAATGATACATCCAACGTACTTGAACTACATCATCATACTAACATATGTAAATCATTAGTGTAAGGATACATGTCCACCATCAGAATCCATGAAGATAGATGCCAACAAAGAATGCATCAACCATGGTGTCTCAGACAGATCTCAAATGATAAGAGTGATAAAGCACTACCACCCGACCACATGGAACCTAAATGGTCCACTCACAGCGCACTGAGGAGATAATCTCAAGTCCCAAACAGGATATCAAAATCACAAAGTATAAATACTCTCTAAGTCCAAGAATACTAAAAGTATACTAACTCAAAGGTTCCAATCACAAAACTGACATCTAATCCTAGAGGCACACAAAGACATGTAGGAAACCTACTGTGTAAGCAGGCAAGTTTCATCCAATAAATCATGTAGAAGTTACCCTAGCAGTTAGCTTAGGACTCCAAGGTCCCTACTGATCTTTATGCGGCCACTAGTATCCTCTCATACTGACAAGGCATACTATGGAATGCAAGGTCGCAACCAAGCATTCTCTCTACTCCCATCCTAGTCTATACTAGCACTCAAGGCATGGACGAGAACAAAACAATTATCTTATTAGGTTCATTTAATCACCATTTAGTGTAAATTGTTTCACTTATTAAAACAAATTACAATGAGTTACCCTAGCAGCCACTTAGGGCCCCAACCCCCATTGCAAGCCACTTTTCGACACTACAAAGAGATAACCTACCCTAAGCTCATGGAATCATAAATCACAAAATCACCACAGTCCTATACAAGCGACTAGAAAGAAATACCAAAAGATAATCCATAAAAAGAGCATCAAATCTCCATGAGCACATGAAAAGCATTCATAGATAATCTGACCACAAAAGTTCTCTATTGGCAAGTGAAGGCATCACTGATAATCAAAAGTATCCATTGGTTCTTGTTGTCACTTAGGTTTGCACCCTTGTCCAAGGCCTATGCGCGAGGACAACCTAGTGAAACATGGAAACAACCTCCAAGCTGTGGGACTTGAACTGCGAGGTTGAGTCTGCGGAGAAGGTCGGCTTCCTCTTACTATCAGGCTACACCTAACTACTCTCGAAAGGAAAAGGGGAAGAAGGAGATGTAGAAAACAACTCAACCCTACCTAAACTATGGAGGTGATGCACCAAAATAGAGTATTCAGACCCATTTCTGCCAATATATGCACTACTGAACCAGAAGGAAACTAAGGATATACACATACAGGCTTGTTTTGATCTAATAACCACATGTAGATCAGGAAACCAAATTGAATAACACAAGGAAAGAGGAATCTCACTTATATATTATCCAATAGGAAAAAATAGATACAGTATGCAAGCTATAGATCTTAACAATACACCAATGAGAGGCAAGAAGGATGCACATATACATTAATGGCTAAAGGAGATAAAACAAAAAATCATACAATTCAGAGGCATAGGGAATTTTACACTGAGAATTGCGGAGCAATATCAAAGAACAATAGAGAAGGGTCCCCCTTTAGAATTGTACAAGATTTTCCTTTATAGTTCAGGCATAACTGAGGAAATTTTCTCTGCATTAACTGCTCAACTATTGCCATCAATCTCCCATACAAAAATATCCGGTCAAAGATCACACTCAAGCATGTTTCTGAGGTACAAAATTAGGTATTTGATTGAAGAAATGCCTCAAGTAGATAGAAGCGGCACTAATGAATGATCCTGACAAAGTAGATAGATCTGCACAGTGATGGAAGGTCATTCTGTACCCTATATTCATTCTGAGTTGGTGGCAATTGATTGCAAAATTGAATCCATGGCAAAGACTCCTAATTTTATCATTTTTGGTTCATGAAATAGCGAATCAAACAAGTCAACTCAACTCTATACGCCAGCTAGGCCACGTGGACCAATCATCTCTCTTTATTCTACCACCTGGGGAGTCCTCCCATGGTTGATCACCTTCATTGAACTAACAGCACCAGCGTTCGAATATTAACGCTAACTGTGATGGTTACACTAACTGCCAGTCGACCGTCAATCCTGACCGAGCCGGTGAGACACGTGTCATCAGGACGCTATGTTTCCAACGTATACATCATGCAGCTTCTTCATAACACGATGGCACCTGTCATCGATCGTCTTGATCTGACGGAAATGAAAGATCTGTCCCTCTTTACTGTGCTGGCTACATGGAAATATGGCCTTACCAGGACACGTGGCAGTAGGGCGCTATGTCGCCAATGTTATCTCCCAAGAAGTTCCTCATAGTGCGATGGCGCCCACCATAGATCAGTCTCAATCTGACAATCAGAACCACATCATACTCTGCACATCATTTCCTCTAAAAGATGCTAGGCCTGTGAAACGCTGTGCTCTGACACGTATACTTGCCACCTCCCTGTTGGCCATTTGAAGCGCCAACCTGGCAGATCCAAGACTTGACCCCACGGAGTGGCCACATGTCAACTAGGCATCATGTTGCTATGAGAAAGAGGTCAAATTCCCATAGTGCCATAGCGCCTAACTGATGACATGTCCTCTAATTTGCACGTGGCTCCCTCTGATTTGCCACCATGGCACTGGGCTTTCTGACTGTGCAGATGAGGTACAAATGGGACCCAACTATCTGATCGCTCCTATCATCAATTTGATCTTCTATTTGGGCACTATGTCGCCAACCGAAAACTCATGGGTTTTTCGTTGGCAAGATGGCGCCTTACCGCTTTTTGAGACTTTTGACCATCAGAACATGCTTGCCTGCCGCCGTGAACACTTTCTGGTCCATCGTGAAACTTTTTTGACCTGCCGAACACTAGGACGTGTTTGCTAAATGTTGACCCACCAATGCAACGTGTCTTCAAGGTGCTATGTCGCCATCGTAAATCCCACGCAGCTTCCCCATAGTGCAATGGTGCCATCCGTTGACCTACCTTGATCTGACGGCAGAGAACTTGCGGGCCACAAAACATATGTTATAAGGTTCAGAACTTGGTATTTAATATTCAAATGGGTATTAAAATATTACTAATTGGGGAGATGATCGTTGGGTGGGGTAACATTTGAATTTTGAAATTTGGCAGGCTAAACAAAATGTGGTAACATTCTGGCGACTCATAGGGGATGCAAGCCTGCTATGCATCAGACCAGTGCCTATGAAAAATCCATTGGGCTATGGAGTCAAAAAATATGAACCTACAAACTGTAAAACCCTAACCTGTTTGTGAGGAGATCAAAACATTAAAAACCCTAGCTCTGCAACTACAACTAGAAACAAAAAACAAAAATTCCTCTACAACCTAAGACACCTTAAAAACTGCTACCTCACAGGGAGACGGCTGTGCCCACGTACTTCTTGAAAAGCAGGAAATAACAGAAAAGAAACTAAACTACTTATGTACATGGATCCACAAATTTTTAGAAATAGGGCTTCAGATAGATCCCATTGACTGCAATGGGCAAAATTTCTCCATTCGGCCTGCTCAAGTGAAATGCATTAGCCTATTTGCAACTGGCAATTAGATAGGGGCCACTCCATAATGGGTCAAACTTGGAATGTCTTCCTGGTTTTGCTCTGTCAGAATCCCACTTTAGAACTAAATCTCCTTCTTTGAAGGTCCTAACCCTAGTTTTCTTATCAAAATTCCTTTTCATCTGCTACTGATGTATCTATAGGTTTTGCATAGCCTTGTTTCTCTTTTCTTCTAGTTCAATCAACTTTTCCATTCTTACTGACATGGCATTATCTTCAATCAATTCTAGCTGATGAGCCAACTCCAAGGATGGGAATTCCAATGAAATTGGGAGTCTAGCCTCCCTACCATATACCAGCACAAAAGGTGAATTTCCAATAGATCTCTTGGGTGTTATCCTATCACCCCACAGAGTAGTTCTTAATTTCTTATGCCAGACCCTCTGATTGTCTTCTATTGTCCTCTTCATGATTCTGATCAGATTCTTGTTGGAAAACTCAGCCAAACCATTACCCTAGGGATAGTAATTTGATGATGTGCTCAGGTAGAAATTGTGATTCATTGTCCATGCACAAATCTGGGTTCCAACAAAAGACTTGGCATTGTTCGAAATGATAGTAGAAGGAGCACCAAATCTAGATACAATTCCATCAAGGAATTCAACAACTGATGGTTCTGTGCATCCTTCAAGGCAACTACCTCTGTCCATCTAGTGAAATAATTAGTAGTAGCCAAAATCCATTTATGATCTACCCTAGATGGAGGATTAATGGGGCCTATAAAATCCAACCCCCACTAGGTAAAGGGTTGATCCACCTGAATAGGATGAACGGGGAGAGCTCAAGCCTTTGTTTGCCTGAAAAGAAAGCACACTTCTCACATTTTCTCACATATCCATAACAATTATGGAACAGAGATGGCCAATAATAACCAGGCCTCATGATGTTCATGGCAGTTGTTCTTGCAGAGAAATGGCCACCATTAGGGCCATCATGAAGTTCCTTAATCATCCTTTCAGCCTGATCCTCTTCAATGCATCTCAATAGGATCCCATTAAAATCCCTCCTGAATAGGATACCATCAATTACAACATAGAGAATGGACTGCAGTCTATATTGTCTCCTTTTGATTTTGTCCAATCCCTGAGGGTATCCATTCCCTGATAAGAAGCTCTTCATATCATTTATCTAGTTCCTTGGACCATTAATGTTTCTTACCTCCTACTGCTCTATTATTACCATAACAGCCTCTTCATCTGAATCCTGACCTGATAACATTTGTTTGCATAATCCTCTCCCTCTTACCAGCTTGATAATCTGAATATCAACATCATACTCCATTACCTTAGTGATCCATCTAGCTCTTGTTTCACTGATATCCTTGTTTAACAGGAAGTCTTTTACACTGGCATGGGGCACCAACAAATGGATCCTATTGTGGGATAAGAGGTGTTTGAATTTCTTCAAGGCTCTGATGACCACAAGGGCCTGCTTCTCAACAAAGCTGTACTTATCTTCATATTCCTTAAGCCCTTCACTAAAGAAGGCTATGGGCTGCTCCTCATCCTTATCATTTGTTTGAGTCAAGATAGTAGAGATACTTGACTCACCACCTAGAGTGTAGAGGATGAAATCTTTCTCAAAATTTAGATTCATGAGAGTAGGGGCTGAGGCTATGGCTACCTTGATTTCTTCAAAACTCTCCTTCCCTTCCTTGGTCCATGAAAAGACCATACCTTTCTTAAGCATAGCTGTAAGAGGTTTCACCATGGTAGCAAGATTAAGAATAAACCTTCTTACAAAATTTATTCTACCAAGGAAACTTTGCAGCCCCTTCTTGTGTTTAGTAAGAGGAAGGGCAAGAGGAAGGGCAAGTATTGCCTTTTTTCTTTCTAGATCAATGGTCAACCCATCCTTAGATAGAATGTGTCCCAATAATTTTTCTTGGCTTGTAGCAAAGAAACACTTGGTTGGGTTAAGGGAAACCCCAAACTCTCTACATCTTAGAAATACCTGTCTTAGATGATCAAAATGATCTTCTATATTTTTTGAATATACAGTTATATCATCAAGTTATACTAAGACAAACTTGTCAATTAATTTTTTAAAGGTCATCTCCATTGCCTTTTGAAATGTGGCACCTGCATTTGTTAGTCCAAATGGCATCTTGCAATAAGCATAGGAGCCCCATTTAGTATTAAATGTTGTCTTATATCTGTCAGATTCTTTAACCAACACTAGGTTGTATCCAGAAAATCCATCAAGAAAAGAGAATCTCCTTGACCCACTAACCTTGGATAGAATTTGCTCCGTGGAAGGGAGAGGATGGTGATCTTTAAGAGAAGCCTGATTGAGGTCTCTAAAGTCCACACACTGTCAGATTTCTCCATTTTTCTTTCTTACAAGGAAAAGGTTAGCTACCCATGATGAGTGTTTGATAGGAAATATTATATTAGCTTCTATCAACTTGGATAGCTCTTTTCTCATTAGAGGCTCAATCTTAGGATTCACTGGCCTCTATTTTTGCCTTACTGGTTTGGCCTTATCAATTAAATCTATGGTATGCTGAAACAAACTAGGGTTAAACCCTTTTAAATAATCATATTTCCAAGAAAATACATCATTAAATTCTTGACATAGATGGATGAAGTTTTCTTGCTCAGTTTCAAAACATACCTTCCCCATATTCAAAAATTTTCCATCAGCAATTGTAACTGGGGCATAATCATCCTTTTCTACAGCTAGATTCATTCCTTTGCCTCTTGTTTGATCATCAAGATTAAAGACACTCTCCAAGGTAATGAGACCCATGGGCAACTTGTTAGAACTGAGATGAATGATCTGTTCACCATATTGATCTTGTAGTCTTGACTAGTTTCTATCTGAGAATTCTGCCTCATTCTGCAAGAAACTCACAATTTTCTCATCAGAATCAAACACTTGCCAATGAGTGTTGTTGTCAGGGATGGCAGGCCTCACTACCACCCTTATTTTTTTCTTCTTCTCTTCCTCAAGATTCCCTGGTACATCATAAGACACACCCACTACTGCAAGTCTATCAGCATGTTTATTTTCTTTCCTAGGAATACTCTGAATATTAAATGCATTGAAGCCCTCAAGAAAATCCCAAACCCTGTGTTTGTAAGACTTGAGTAGGCCATTTCTGGTAATATTCTGGTTTCTTACTTGATTAACTACCAACTCACTATCCCCATATACTCTCAAGGCTTGAATTCCTCTCTTTTGGGCAAGTAAGAGACCTTGAATCAAAGATTCATACTCAGCTATATTATTAGTGCAATTGAATTGGAGCCTAAAGGAGAACTAGTATCTTATTTGCATAGGAGAGATCAGAATAACACCAGCCCCTAATCCATTTCTATTCTTTGAGATGTCAAATTACATACTCCATGTTCCACTTATATCATCATTAGTCCCGATAAGGTCAGGAACTTGAGCATCTTTCTCTATTATGCAATATGTACTAAGACTTGTCTCAAGAGTCTCTGACATAGACTCAAACTAATATGTACTTGCCCATTCATCTAAGAAGAAATAAGAAATCTCCACTATGGAAGTGGCAGGCTCATTTACTATGTCATTTTCATCCATCTCTAGAATAGGGCAATTTGTGTTGATGGGATAGGGGTTATAAGATTCAATGTGATGAAGGGCTTGAGGTTCTACTTTGATTTAGGCATTGGCTCCATATCTGGTCTTAAATGACATATATGACCAATCAGCAGATATGAATCCACCAATTTGAGCAGTGAAGTTTCTTGAAAGATAGATAGCAAAATAGGGCTTGACTTCAGCAACAGATATGTCTTGAATCACAGTGCAACTAGGGCATGCATGTAGGGCCATCTCCATAGTCCTAAGGATACCTATAGTTTTGATAGTACTACCATCTAATTGTAACACATCCCTAACAATGGGTTCATATTTCATTTCTAAAGCATCAACAACACACCTAGGCATTACTGAGCTACTAGCCCCTGAATCTATCATGCAATTGTGGACTAATTTGCCTCCTATAATCAGAGAAACATAGAATGGAGGAGGTATAACCTTTTTACTTGTCTCCACATCCCCTGTTGGTTGTACTAGACTTGTGGCACTCTCCATGGTAGATGGTTGATCCTTGGGTTCAATCTTCTCTAACTCTTGCTCCATTATCCTCTTCTGTATTAGTATGGTAGCAATGGCATCCCACATGGAGATATTCACATTGGTCTTCTTCATTTTCTCTACCACATTAAATGGTGAATTAGGAACTTTGGTAGAAACTTTGAGAGCTGCACCTATAAGTGGTTGAGATGGGGCAACATAAGGATCACTTGCATCTTTCTTTCTAGAATCTTTCTTTTGCTTCTGTGAAGTACTTGTTTGTTCATTAGCTGCATGTGCATGAGGTGTAGCACTTGAAGTTGAGGCCTGCTTAGGAGAAGGAGGGGCAACATGTTCCATAGCTCTCTTCTTACTTCTTGTGTTATGGGTAACGAAATCCTAGTTTACATTACAATGCTCCCCAATCTGATGATTCATGAAAGAGCAATCATCACATCCTTGAATATATGAGGCCTCCTTGGGATGATCCTTCTTGTATGATTTCTTTGTTGTAGGTTCTTGATCAGTCAAGGCCAAATAAGATTATGCCTTCTGGCACATGCAATAGGTATAAGAATAGTTGCAGGAAGGACAGAAATCTTGACCTTGGGCCAAGTTATTTTGAGGGACTATAGCTCTATTATGATTTGAGCTTGAAGTAGAAGCATGACTATTTTGCCTACCCTGATCAAAAGAGCTATTCCACTGATTAGGAGACCTACCAACATTTGGAGCTTGATATTGCAATTGGGGAGGCTTGCCACCTTGAGCTTACTGCCTTTCTAAGGTGACCACCTTGTTACTCATTTTTTGTATTATAGAAAAGCTATCCTCTAATCTCTTCCCTTGGTCCTTCAACTCCCTCGCCTACTCTTGCAATTTTTTATCTAGGGCCTTCTCTCTTTTATCTGTATTCAACACTACACCTTGGAGCATATCTTTGAGTTCATCTATCCCATTTGAGGATGTGGAAGCTTGAGGAACTGGAGGAAGGGCTTGTGATGGAGAAGTTGTAGGAAGAGGGGTCGTTGCTGGTTGGTGGTTGGGAACATCAGGAAAGAAAGGCATAGGGGGCCTTGGAGCCAATTGTCCTCCTTGTATCAAGATGTTCTCAACATTTATGGCTATCTCATAAGCATTAGGCAAGGTATCTCCTCCCATAGTTTGGATTGTAGTGGCAATATCACTGTTAAACACTCTAAGGTAATGCAAGAAGGCATTACCAGGGGTAGGTTTCACTGTATTGGGTATTCTATCCCATGTCTTTTGAAATCTATAATTAAAATCAGTCATACATTCATGGGGGCCTCTTTTTACTGTAGTCAACTACTCTAAAAGTGACAAATGGTCACTCTTATCCTCAAAATGTTTGCATAATCCTGCTCCTAGTCCATCCCAATTAGTTATAGAACCATGAACTAAGCCTCTATACCACTGTAATGCTTTTCCTTTTAAAGATGAAGCTATAAGTCTGACAACAACATCATCCTCTGTAATACCATGAATATTATAGACATTTGCTACCTCTTGGATATGCTCTAAAGGGGAGATGGAAGTTTCACCAGTAAAATTGAGTATACCTTTTAGTGTAGATACTGGTATATCATGTCTTTGGGCTAACAACAGAGGACTTCCACCATTAAAGGTGGAAAAAGCATGAACTCTTGGCTGTTCCATGTAAACAAGTGTTCTATTGATGAGTGTTGATGGCAATCTAGGCTGAGTTCGAGCAATAGGAGGAGTAGAGATAGATCTTATAGGTATATTAACTGTTATTACACCCCTAACTGGTGATAATGAAGTTCTAGTCCTCTTTCTTCTAGGATTTGAAAGAGAAAGCTCTTGATATTTAAATTTACCTCTAGAAGATGCCTGTGTTTCAGCTTTGGGCATGAATTTTTGCAACTTTGGCTTGGAACCAGATTTGTTGATGTTCAAAGTCACCAAGTACTTTGAAGGATTAGCCTCTTAAAGACTTGAATACTGAAGCCAGGACTACCTCTTTAACATTAATCTCTGAAACTCTTTCTTCTTGACACCAGTAGGCTTTAAATTTTGTTTGAAAAAGTGTCCCATCGGGCATGCCAAAAATTGTTGTCACTTAGGTTTGCACCCTTGTCCAAGGCCTATGTGCAAGGACAACCTAGTGAAACATGGAAACAACCTCCAAGTTGTGGGACTTGAACTGCGAGGTTGAGTCTTCAGAGAAGGCTGGCTTCCTCTTACTATTAGGGTGCACCTAACTACTCTCAAAAGGAAAAGGGGAAGAAGGAGATGCAGAAAACAACTCTACCCTACCTAAACTATGGAGGTGATGCACCAAAATAGAGTATTCAGACCCATTTCTGCCCATATATGCACTACTGAACCAGAACTAAACTAAGGATATACACATACAGACTTGTTTTGATCTAATAACCACATGCAGATCAGGAAACCAAACTGAATAACACAAGGAAAGAGGAATCTCACTTATATATTATCCAATAGGCAAAAATAGATACAGTATGCAGGCTACAGATCTCAACAATACACCAATGAGAGGCAAGAAGGATGTACATACACATTAATGGCTGAAGGAGATAAAACAGAAAATCATACAGTTTAGAGGCACAGGGAATTTTACATTGAGAATTGCAGAGCAATATCAAAGAACAATAGAGAAGGGTCCCCCTTTAGAAATGTACAAAATTTGTTTTTATAGTTTAGGCATAACTGAGGAAACTGGCTCTACATTAACTACTCAACTACTACCATCAAGCTCCCATACAAAAATATTTGATCAAAGATCACACTCGAGCATGGTTCTGAGGTACAAAATCAGGTATTCGACTAAATAAATTCCTGGAGTAGATGGAAGTGGTGCTAATGAATGATCCTGACATAGTAGATAGATCTACAAAGTGATGGAAGGTCCTTCTGTACCCCGTATTCATTCTGAGTTGGTGGAAATTGATTGCAAAATTGAATCCATGGTGAAGACTCCTAATTTTATCATTTTTGGTTCATGAAATAGTAAATCAAACAAGTCAACTCAACTCTATACTCCAGCTGGGCCACGCGAGCCAATCATCTCTCTTTATTCTACCACCTGGGGAGTCCTTCCGCGGTTGACCACCTTCATTGAACTAATAGTGCCACCCTTCGAATATTAACGCTAACTGTGACGGTTACACTATCTGCCAACCAACCATCAATCCTGACCGGGCCAGTGAGACACGTGTCATCAGGGTGCTATGTCACCAATGTATACATCGTGCAGCTTCTTCATAGCATGATGGCACCTTCCATCGATCGTCTTGATCTGACGGCCATGAAAGATCTATCCCTCTTTATTGTGTTGGCTACATGGAAATATGGCCCCACTAGGACACATGGTGCCAGGGCACTATGTCGCCAATGTTATCTCCCGAGCAGTTCCTCATAGCACGTTGGCACCCACCGTAGATCAGTCTCAATCTGATGATCAGAACCATGTTGTACTCTGCACATCATTTCCTTTAAAAACTGTTGGGCTCGTGAAACATTGTGCTCTGGCATGTACACTTGGCACCTCCCTGTTGGCCATTTGAAGCACCGACCTAGCAGATCCAGGACTTGACCCCACAGAGTGGCCACATGTCAACTAGGCGCCATGTCGCTATGAGAAAGAGGTCAAATTTCCATAGCGCCATAGCACCCAACTGATGACATGTCCTCTGATTTGCATGTGACTCCCTCTGATTCACCACCATGGTGCCGAGCTTTTTGACTGTGCAGATGAGGTACAAATGGGACCCAACTGTCTAATCGCTCCTACCATCGATCTAATCTTCCGTTTGGGCGCTATGTTGCCAACAAAAAACTCATGGGTTTTCTATTGGTGACATGGCGCCGTACTACTTTTTGAGACTTCCGCCCATCAAAACATGCTCGCCTGTCGCCGTGAACACTTTTCGGTCCATCGTGGAACTTTTTCAACCCGCCAAACATTGGGACATGTTTGCTGAATGTGGACCCACCAACGCAACATGTTGTCAAGGCGCTATGTCGCCATCGTAAATCCCGTGCAGCTTCCCTATAACGCGATGTCGCCATCTGTTGATTTGCCTTGATCCGACGGTAGAGAACTTGCAGGCCGTAAAACATATGTTATAAGGTTTAGAACTTGGAATTTAATATTCCCATGGGTATTAGAATATTACTAATTAGGGAGGTGGCCATTGGGCTGGGTAACATTTGAATTTTGAAATTTGGCGGGCCAAACAAAATGTGGTAACAGTTCTTAATAACCAAAATTTATCTCAAAATCATACTGATTGGGGACTCCAAAATGGTTGAGTCAAAACATATCACAACATCGTATCATCAAGAAATAAATTAACATTTCAGTCCCATCATGGTGACTGGAAAGTAACCCAAGGATAACTAATCGATGACTTAAAAATGGTTAAGTCAAGTGTCTCAGATACACAGAACTCATCTTCACTCAAGAAGACTGATGAGCAATAACAATCAGTAAATACAAACATCTCATAGAGCATACTATCACATTACCATTGTTGGGTTTATAAAGATCAAAATCAAAACATCATCATGACATCACAATCATAACCCCCGAGCCTTTGGTAGACATCCTATAACTGGTCAACACTAGTCAACCCAAAACCCAAAATAAGAAGCATAGAGAAAACACAATGCAAACATATGTTTTTGGTTTACTAAAATTACATAGTTGATTTGAGTACGGAGGTTTCTGTTTCTGTTTGCAAGTATACTTCAAGTATATAAGATTAATCATTTGACCTACAAGTCAACCCATTTTTTCCCTTGATAACATTATCCTTCCATTATTTAAAATTTCATTGTAAGAATAAATGAAGGATAAATATTTACTCATTAGATCATTTGACACTTAATAAAATCATTCACTTTATTTTGCTAAGATCAATGTTACTAATTGAATAACTCTTCCTTATCATTAATTCAACTTCTCCAAACAAAACCAAAGGATCATATTCTTTTAAACTATAAGAAAGCCAGTTATAAATCTTCGAGTAAGAAGATTATAACTTTATTAAAATGATCAATTAAATCAATCAATTAACATAGGTACACAATGCATGGCTTTTATCATTCTAATAATACTTAATTAAATATTACTAAAATTTAAGAATTTTAATATTAATCGTTATAATAACTAAATCATCATTGACAACCATTATAATATCTAGTCATTATTCAAGTTATTAAAATAAGACTTATCAACTTCGATGTAAATACTTAACAACTTCATTAAAAGAATTGATATTAGTATATCAATTAAAACTTTATTGCATAACTTAATTATTAATTAAATTTAATTAACTCTAATTAATTAATTTAATTAATAATTACATATCCATATCAACGACCCAATTAATAACTAGCCATAATTTGTAAGTTAAAGGCCAACCATAATCCAATTCTCTAATATTAATAATGACTTGTTAATATTTAATAACAAGTTATATTGGAAATCTTATTAATAAATCTATAATGACCACATTCATCATTCTTTCCAATGAATACTAATATCTCCTTAACAAATTCGTATTATTGATAATCATTTCAGTTAAACCCATTGCTTCAATTTGATTAATTAATTAAATTA